>ML779249.1:103461-134333 GCA_009831015.1 Picea engelmannii | reverse complement strand
GCAATCACACCTCAATCATATTTTGAACGTGTTAATGTTGAGTAAATTGTTGGGCTGAAGAAACAATCTACAAAGGTAACCTACAAACCAACTTTAATATTGGAAACTAGCCTTTCCAATCTAGAGAGGGCTCTCTCTGAGACTTTATCTCTGATAGACAGGTTGCTTTAAAATGATGGCTATATTTATAATTTTAAGATAATTTTTCAAGGTTTGTTGACAAAAGATAGTGCTTTTAGGCATATGGATTCAACCTCTGAAAACAAAGAAAACAATGCTTGGTAGATAGAACTCCTCAGAGGAACAAAGGATAAATAAGGTGATTAACTTCAATGTTTATTTTGATAATGTAGGGTGAAAGAAGAAAATAAACATAAAACAGAATCAGAGCACTACAAAGGATGAATCATGGCCTTAGCTGAGAAGATAGACATAATTTAAATTAGTTAAGTCTAGAGCACCATTAGATGAATTATGGACTTTTAATTTACCAATTTAAAGAGAAGAAAAGTGCAGATGAAAATAAGTACACATGGATGTCTAGAAACTCCATTTCGGTTTGGGTGTACCTTTGTAGAGCCTCAAGGTATTTCAGAACCATATTCCACTGAGATTTGTTGATAACCAGCTTGGTGCACAAGGTATGGAAGGTATTTGTGAACTCCGACACTATTTGGTCCCACTTTTGATGCAACGTGGTCCATCTCATGTATTGGTCATCATAGTTTTCCACATGGTAATATTTCTCCTTGACTGCATCCATAAAAAAAAAACCCAAGTGGGCTCAACCCCAAATATTCAATACTCCTCTGTGGAATTTTTATCCTATTAAGTTTCCCACCAATGGTTGACATGGGAGAGAGCCTTAAGGAGTGAAAAGGTGATATTTCCTCTGTTGGAAAAATTGTGAGTAGAGAAATAACCTTCTAGCAAATTTAACCATTTTTCCAAAGCATCTGCATCGATCTGACCTTCAAATATGGGAATATCAAAATTAACTTGTACCTTGAATGGAGTAGCATCTCCAAAGAAACTGCTTGACGAAGATGCGTTTGTTATTGTCGTAAATCGTTGAAGGATTTGAGGAAAATTCTCCAGCATCTCATTCCTCTATTGCGCGAGGGCTTCTGCGAGCAACAACTTGATGGGATTTTATGCTCCCTCATTCCTCTTCTCTTCCACCATGGGAGGTCACTTGGGCTGGAAAGAGTGGTTATCCTCAAGGGAAACTATCTCAATACCCAACTCTCTATATCCTAAACTCATCGGGGACATGCATAAGAAACGAAAAGGAGTAGCCTGCTCTGATACCATTGATCCAGATTATTTTGAGAACGAAATGAAGGAAGAGATATGAAATATATCGAGATATTGCAAGAGATCCAATAATGTAACACACACACACACACACACACACACACACACACACACACACATATATATATAACAAGAGTCACATATATACAATAATACATTATTTCTATTAATGAGGGAAATGTACAGAACTGTAAAATTACAGAGTGAAAGACTCGCTAGAATTGTGGCATCTTATCTCTAAGAAGAGATGTGACGACTATACTTATTCGCAAAAATATGATGATGTTTACAATGAGGTTATAGAGGCCTTTTTAATATAAAGAAAATACAAAACCCTAACCCCGGAGGATGAAACGCCAAAAGGTTTGTGGGCCCCATTGGGGGTAGTTGGTACATCAACTTACCAAGGGTGTAACGTTTGCATATGATCTCCATTTGGGGCATTATATACCTTGTCGAAAAGGTCTAACCGAGGAGTAAATATTTTGTTCATCCTAGACATGCCTTTCTTTTTTGTTTGGGCATTGTCGTGCCCAAAAAACGTCGTTTAGGGCCTCAAAATGGCCCCGGAAGTTCAGAACCCAAAAAAACGTAGAAAAACTGACAAGGTGGAAACCCATGTTTTGTGCCAGTGGATTAGGTGGGTGGCCACTGATTCCTGCCTGGATCACGGTCACATATTTGGGGACATTAATACCAAAAAATTGGGCAACAAAACCAACAAAAGAGGCACCCAGAAGAAAAAGGAGTCCACACTAACTCCCCAACCTCGTTTCTAACCATTATGCGCACATTGTTCCACGGTTGGAAAACCAACCAATCTATTCCCCACTTTGTTGGAGTTACAGAATCTCATTCACCTTCCAAAAGTAGCACCATTCCTTCCTACCCCAGTAGTATCACCCGCAACAATGGAACCTTCTTCATCCAAAAAACAATGTCTCTGCACCAAACACGCATGTGCCATCTGCATGCAGTATGAAAATTACACCCATCACTGCCCAACTCTCCCTCATTTTTGAGAAACTTTAGCAGCAATACGCCAAACCATATTTCCTGCATCCTTGCAAGCACCACCTACCACCACTAATGTTACTAACATTTATTATGTTTCCACGTCAGTAAATGAACAGAAGATATGCCCTTGCACTTTGTGTGATCAACCATACCATTTCACATATAGGTTCCCTCTCATTATCTCTTCCTAGGCTCGACATATGGCTCCCTTACCACATGTTCCCTCCCCAATTCAAATCCCTAATGACCCAACCTTGACAATACCTCCACAAGAGGGCCATACCATACCAATATCAAGGCCAAACCTTTTACTCTTGACCCCACTGGTCATTTCCATACCTCAACCATCAGAAGACTCCCCACTGAATCCACTTAATTCACTGACAACTCCCATTCATGAGATTCTCCCTCCCCCCATACCCCATACTCCACATGTGTATGGATATATGGTTCATGTCATCTAGTGAAACCCCTCAACCTCCTCCTGTGGGTCCACTTACCTCGGTCGAATTGATGATCAACCATCCTCATCTCATACACCTTCCATAGATGCCAAATTCATCTCTGGTCTTAATCAAACCTCAGATAAAAAAAATCCCATGCGCTCGATCAAACCTCTAAGGACCCATTGTTCTCCCACATCTTCCAATATGATGAAGATATCATATAGGCCATGACAACACCTAATTACCCATAGGATGACATGCATCACAGATCTTTCTTCTTGTCCCAAGAATCATTTCAACGACGCCTATAGACTCAGGTCTGTGTGATTGAAACTAATTATTTCATCCCCTGTGGATACGTGGGTTGGTTCAAGAATCCAATCCCCTCACCTGACGCTTTTGAAGAAGGGAACATTTCCAACATCTCCCCTACCATCAAAATTGACATCTTAGTCAAACTCAATATTTTTGAAGAGATCACCCTCGACACTACATTCTCGACCAAAGAAATCTCCATTTACAAGTCTCTCTTTAGGAGTTCCGAGACATTTTTTCCTAGTCATACACATAAATTCTTGGATTAGACTTGGCCATTGTCGAACATCACATCGACACATGGCCTAATGTCACCCTCATTCATCAAAATAAAATACCACTACATCCCTCAAAATACATGGCTATCAAAGTCGAAATCAACAAGTTATGCTCTGTCGGGTTCATATATCCCATTGTGTACACATCTTGGGTCTCGAACTTAGTGCCCATTAACAAAAAGTAGGGTACCATCTGAGTTTGCATGGATTTCAATGACCTCAATCAATCTTATCCCAAGCACAATTTCCCTACCCCGGTCATTGACCAAGTGATCGACTCCTATGTTGGACATGAAGTCCTCTCACTAATGGATGATTTCTCTAAATACAACCAGATCCAAATCCGCCAGGAAGAACAATACAAAACTGCATTTACCACCCCTTGGGGAAATTTCACCTATCGGGTCATTCCATTTGGGATCAAGAATGCAGGAGCCACTTTCCAACATTCCATGACATACACTTTTCATGATCTCGCACATATCATCTTGGCCTACTTAGATGATCTCACTGCTCGATCAGAAAAACATTCAAAGGATTTAGAACATTTACGACTTGTCTTTCAATGTTTTCGTAGAAACAATATCCATTTGAATCCCCTTAATTGTGTGTTCTATGTTACAATCAGATGCCATCTTGGTTTTATTGTTTCCCAAGAAGGGATCATAGTGGACTCCCTCAAAGTCCAAGCCATTAATGAAATCCCCCCTCCAAAGAACTTGCGTCAGCTGCAAAGTCTCCAAGGCAAAGCCAAATTCCTATGTTGTTTTGTTCATGACTATGAAATATGGGCCCATGAATTCTTGCACTTACTAAGACGTGACATCCCATTCCAATGGGACCAACATGCCCAAGCTGCCTTTGACTCCCTCAAAGAAGCACTCAGTAAATCACCCCCAATAAGTCCCCCAGACTTTGACAAGGATTATATCATGTATCTATCTACATCAAAGGTATATGTTGCAGGAGTTCTAGTCCAAGTAGGTGACGACCAACGTGAGCATGTCATTTACGATATAAGAAAAAATCTCTCCATGCCACCTCTAAAGTACAATCACGATGAAAATTTATCCCTGACGGTTGTCCTTGCAGTTCAAAAACTACACCACTATGTCTTGCTTCGAACTACCAAGGTCGTGGAAGATTCCAATCCAATGAAATACATGGTTAGTCGATGCAAGATCAATGGAAAATTTTCTCGTTGGATAGTCATCCTCCAAGAATACGATCTAGAGTTCACAACTGCCAAGAGAAAAAAAATCCCTTGTCCTCGTAGAGTTAATTGTAGAATTTCCGTCAAACTCATCTGACCCCCCTATGAATGAAAAATTATCGGATGAAAATTTATTTTTTATTTCATCCGACGAACCATGGTACGGGGACATTCTTTTATATCTTAATATGCAAAAAATTGGCCCTCATCTCTCCTGAGACGATCGTCGTTGCATCCGTAACCAAGCTCCTCACTACCTCCTCATAGGAGATGTCCTCTATTCCAGTGGGGAAGAAACCATTCTCTATCATTTCCTCACCATCGAAGAGGAAGAAAAAGTCCTAAATGATTTCCATATTGGCACATGAGGGGGTCACCTCTAGGGTATGTCCACAACGAAAAAATTGGTTTGGGATGGTTACTTTTGGCCTACCTTGTTTTATGACTGCATCCTTTCCATCAAGCTTTGCGACAAGTGTCAACTATATGCACATAAAGCTAGAGTGCCACCATCTCCTCTCCATCCAATCATTACGACAGGCCCCTTTTGTAAATGGAGTATTTATTTCATGACTTTCAACCCGCCATCCATCAATGGTCAAAAGTATATCATAGTCGTTTTTGACTACTTCACAAAATGAGCAGAAGCCATGCCAACATTCAAAAATACGACAAACATTACAACCCACTTCTTCTTCAACCATGTCATTACCCATTTTGGAGTTCCCCTCTAGCTGGTTTCTTACCATGGTAAGAATTTCAAAAATGAAGTGTTCGTTGAGTTATCCACCAAGCTAGGGTTTACTCATGAGTTCTCCTTCCCATACTATCTACAATCGAGTGGGTAAGTTGAAGTTGTCAATAAAGTCCTCAAAACCATGGTCCAGTGCACTATCGATAAACACAAAACAAACTAGCATCACATGTTATTCTTCGCATTATGGGTATATCACACAGCTGTAAAAAATGCTATCGGATTCACACCCTTCCATTTAGTTCATGGTGTTGAATTTGTCCTTCCCATAGAATGCATAATTACCACACTGGGCACTGCAATTGAGATCTTACTTGACACAAGCAACGATTGCTCAACAATTGCAATCTAAACCCTGATAGAGTAGTTCGATCGCTCAAGCTTGAATCCTTAGATGAGGATTGTTGCTCCTCTTTGAAAAATAACAAGCATCCAATAAACATTATAAAACAGTCTTTGATCGCCACGTGAACCTTCCATCATTCAAGAAAGGTGATTTAGTGTTGGCCTACGACATTGCCCATGACACTTTCAACCATGGAAAATTTGAGTCCCTTTGGTGAGGACCCTTTATCGTTTTCTATTGTCTCACTAAGGGAACCTACATCTTTGCTCACCCTGAAGGAGATACCCTCAAAGACCTTGTCAACAGGTTATACTTGAAGAAATTCTACCCTTAAGAATAGCCACCCTACCTTAGGCTCTTCTTGTCTTTTCCTTGTGTTTTTGGTCTTTTTTACAAAAAATCCTTCCACAACATATCTCTTGTCCTTTGTCCTTGTTTTGACAGATGAATTATCCATCCACATACTAGATCGGGTACATCAATGGTTCCAATCATTGGACTCAAAATCTTGCTTCAGTAGCTTGGACCATTTACACCCTGGAACATGTAGTACTTCACTCCAATGATATATGCCTCTGACCTACCACCAATAACTAAGTTGTGTATGTTGTCGTAATTGGCCTTATCACATAAGCCAGTCACCACCATATTCATCATTTAAGCATCCTCCTAGATTCTCATCTCATTGTCCTACAGTTTAATAATGTGTATCACATTCATGCTCTGTTCCTATATCGCAAGTACTTGCAAGTTAAACTTCTAACTCAGAATTTTGAATCCATCACATTCACACATATTCCTAGTAGTCTAAACCACATTATAGATACCATGGCTAATCAAGTGCTAGATTAGCATTTGTCACACTAACATACACTTACAATTATTTCAACATAGTTCATCCAACATTAACATCAAAATAAGTAAAAAAACCATACAAAACACATCACACATATGCCCAAAAACATAAACATCAACCAAAAATATATCCACACACACACACACACACACACACAGCAGTGCCATAAATGTTTCAACAAAAATACACATCCTCTTCAGCCCACCGCCGGAGTCTGGTCCAAAATATTGTGCTCAAAATATAAAAAATGGGAGCTTCAACTCCTACACATCAATCTTAAAAAAATGTGGGCCATGCCCATACAATACAACACCTAAGGTGCCTCTAAATCTGGAAAATCCCATGTCGTAGGATCCACTGCTAGTCCCCTGCCAACAAGAGGTATCCCTCCCCTACCAGCTAGGGGGCCTACTCCCGGGGGGATGTGCCCTGTCACTATAGCACCCACTACTACAACACGTTGTACCAACGATCACCACTCCTGCCTCCCCACAATACACTGCTCCAGGATCTAATCATCCTAGATGTAGGGCCAACAGTCCTCAGGAGCCCCCTGTAACACAATATACAAACGTTGATTCCACTCATCCATCTCTCAAACTAAGTCAGCCACCTCCTCTCTTGCTAGATCATGTGAGGGACCCATCCTAGGAATGTCATATTGACGACATATCCTTGCTCTCTCCTCTCCCTCCTTCTCCTCCTTTTCCCCTACACGAGCAAAATTGCCCATCTATACATCTGCATCATCTGTTCTATATTTTCTTCTAACAACCCAGGGAGCCACCTCTAGCCCCGGGCACATGTACGCACATTCATTTTCATAATTATCAAATAATTGTCATATTTTCTTTATCATTATATATTTTTTACGTCGGTTATTTGGTTTTTGTATGTACAAGTACTTGTTACACAGATATCCACCCCCCTTAGTAAATGGTCATCCTATGGCCCCTTCGTGTTCCAAACTGGCATGCAATTACATTCTATGCAAGCAAGTGCATTTACTCGTCACAACCTTTGACATTCACCTCTAGGATCATCACACCCAACTCTGTGGTACCATCACCTTTGTTGCATTCAAGTACTATCAACCGGTAGCATTTTCACCAACATGAGTTGTCCCAGAGATATTTTCCCCTTTCCAGATCAACACTCATGTTGATTTTTCCTTAGGATTGGGAGTCCTCGTAGTTTTTCATTTCTAAGAATAATCCTCATATATATTCTCATCATTTTTCTATCCTACCCCTGTTGGACTCCCCAATTGTCATTGATCCAGTTACATTAGATGCGCCGTCGCATTGTCATTGACCCTCCATTTCACTCAACATAAATTTCCCATCTACAATTTCATGTTACATCCATCTACCTGGTATAGAAACCCGCCCATGGGGCCCCCACCCTTCATCAATCACATCTCATTACTTGCGCCCCAAGCAAGCCAAGCCATCATTCACTGGGGCACCCGTTTTTGTACATGTACTTTCAACCCATTTATTCTTTATTTATTTGGTAATTGTATAAAGCACCTTTCAAATTTTAGCAAGTAGAGCATATTTTTTTCGTTGCAATCGATGGCATATTTTTTGTTTGCACACAACAACCCATGTCGCCCTTGGTTGGGGAATTTCAATTTCATCACCATCTATGCAAATCTATCCCTATAATGGCCAAAATTTTGACTATCAAGAACATCCTTGTCCAAAACGTCCGTATTTTGACCTATCCTACATTCCTTTGCAATATCGCCTATTCAACACAGTTTACCCAATATTTTGTCATCCCCTGACACCAGATCATGTTTACAGTTGCTGCAATAATTTACCACTCCCTAACCAAGGGCAGTTCTTGAATCCCATATATATCAAACTTTGTCCATGTTATAAATGCATTCATATTTTTCTCCATACAGTTCCTGACATCATTTTGATCAAATCGATGCCAAGAAGCCCTTTGCTTCTTGCAGTCATGCTCCCTTCCCTGCCAACGTCAACACAAGTTTCTAGGAAGGTGGCAGTATCTCAGATCTCATTCCCCTATTAATGAGTAGTCTCAGACAACACAAAAATATTCCTCATTTCTTTTTGATGTCGTTGACCCCCATAACATTCGACCTCCACAAAGTTTCATGTTACAGTGGGTCTTACTATGCCACCGTTGTAGTTTTCAGTAATAATCGAAGCCCTCTGAACTTGCAAGGGCATCAATGCCTTCAAGTTATCTATTCCTTGATTCAGAGCTGATTCAGTCATCAGAACCATCATCTGTCGTTTTGGACGCCCTTGAGGTCACTATAGACACCCGCTTCATCAATAGATTCAGTTATTGTTATCACATATTGGTTTCATGACATGAGCATGGGGCATGCCCACCTCATTTGTACAAACATTTTATTTTCTGTATAATACTTGGTTTTGATCATGATTCCCTTCCCTTTTCCTCCAATGGATCAATCCTACAGTCCTTCTCAAATAACATCTACACCTCTCATGTCCACAAAAGAAACAATGATGCATTTCAGTTATACTTATGGTCCTAACCTCACACATTAGGGGGTATGTGTTATCAACGAAAAATTGCTCGCAACAATAGAGACAATGGTTGAAGAAAAGATCAACACAACACAATAATCAACATGCTTCCATCATTTACAGAACCTATTCAACAAATACCAAAACCATGCAAAAATCCCATGAAGTTTTGCACACTTCCACCAAAGCCAGTGCCCGCACATCCATGCAGATCAACAAAGCGCCAAATGCACAGATTGTGCGTCCTGTGTGACTATTCCTAACGAAACCTGTGCTCATGGGGAAACAACACATTTATGAAATTGGTTAGGCCTCAACCACTTCCAGGATGAAGTGTACCAAGACAAGACCTCAAGATCGACCCAAAATCTTGTCTTAGGGCTACTGAAAGGATGGGAAGTACCTGCAAAGGTCTCCCATTCACATGAACATGTTATGTAATGTCTTGCTATGGTCCTATAAATACATGGCCATGGTATGCTGAAAAGGAAGGAATTCATTGTATTATTATGTTTCCCATTTGCTCTTTTAGATAATCCATCTATTCTCTTGAGAGCTATTTGAGCAAACATGGCATTTGGTAAGCTTCTCACCTATTGAGAAACTTGAACAAGAAGTTCTTCACCATTGTTAGTCATAGATAAGAGAGTAACACTCTATTTTAGGGGGACTCAAGGGCCCTCCCAAGGAGGAATAGGGGATTCATAAGTCCCACTTTTCTCCTTTGGTGTCCTCAATTCAAGGATCGCTTTCCATTTGGGTAGTTATTTCTTGTGTCAATTTCATGCATCCATTTGAGTTTTTACATGCTTAGTTTACTTCCATTTCTTAGTTATTTGTTTTTCTATTTACTTTCTTGTTGATTGACTAATCAACTAATAATTTCCTGTGTTGTCTTCCTGGTCTAACAAGGCAGCTAAAGGGCTCCTTTTTGCTTACCCAAGTGATCAAAAAAGCCCAACATTTAGTATAAGGTATATACAATTTTGTTTATTATTGAAAGTTTAAATAATGGAGTACAACACTATTTTTTTCGCTGAGCTATCCATAGAATTTGGTGTGTCAAATCAATTAAGTATGATTACATAGACAAAATCAAATATCGAAAATAGTACTAAATTTTTTAAAGTTATGGAAAATATTTAAAATATTTTTGGATTATAAAATCTGGTAATTTATTTTTAATAATAAAAGGATTAAGTGTTTTATTAAAGTTTATTTAAAATATTTTTGATTAAGTGTTAGATAGGAATGGAAAAAGTAATGGGAATAAGATGGTTTATATCCATTGTCGTATGGAGAAGGTATAATTGACTATTAGGAGAAGAAGACTCATATCTATTTCCAATGTACTACTTTGTATAAGTAGAAGATAATAGCTTGGTGGACTAGTTCGAGTAGTTTGGTGTTTTCGACTTCATGCAGGAGGTCTCATGGTCGATTTCCTAGGTTGGTTGCCTCTATTATGTGCCTCACTCAATGTATTTGTTGGTTTAGGCATCGAAATCAACGTAGGCCAGTTTGCATTGGGTACCATCCATGAATGCAAGGTAGTGCCCAAGAGTTTCCTCGAAGGGTTTTCCTTGGGAATAAAATTAAAATATATTAGGATCGAAATCCATGGAAGCAACAATAAAAAATTATGGAAATCATCATACAAAGAGGAGGCACCCTACATATATGTCTCTCCCCCTACCTTAATTTGGACATTGGCCATAGTGATTCCTTCACGTGCTATTAAGCTCTTCTCATTATTTCTTGTTCTAATCATTGTTAATCTCCTATACTAATTTATTTATGCCAATTTCCTAACACAATCAATAATAATATTATATGTTATTAAAATACATTTATAAACATGGAAAAATATCTCTTATATAATGTCGTAGTGCCCCCATTATTAGGTCTTGAATCAAGACCAACCTAAAACATCAACAATATACTAGTTTTCCAACCAAACACCTCAACTTAACACTAAATAACAAACACAAAATACTATAATTAACATAATTTAATGTAAAGTTAGATTTAATTAATAACACCATATCATAAGCATTAACCAACATATATACAATCATAAATAATTTATAATTAACATAATTTAATGTAAAGTTAGATTTAATTAATAACACCATATCATAAGCATTAACCAACATATATACAATCATAAATAATTTAATAACTCAAAGTAAAAAACAAGTGAACATATCATTACTTTAACACATTATCGAATAAAGCCACACCACCTATTATAAATGCAATTTCACAAGTAAATTTCATGACTAATTATATAAAATCATAATAAATATACATCAACATTATATTTTTCCAAACACTAATTATAATAATAAGTTTTTTTTATATAATTAATATATTAATAGTTAAACAATTATTCAAAAATCAATTCCCAATCATCTTCCAAGTGGTGTGAGTTCAATCAAAAGCGACATATCTCAATTACATAAATATGAAAATTCAACCATAGGAGGAGGCATCACAATGAAAATCATGCAATGAATATATGGGTCCCAGCGCTATACTGCACGGGAGGCGAGGTGGTTTCTTCACCTATACGCATTTCTCTATGCGGCTCTTCTTTTTTACACGAGACTGCTCTAGAGGCTATTCCTCCTTTTTCCACGACATTATTCTATGAGGCTATTCTTTTTCCACTTAAACGAAAGTAGTTTGTTGCTTGGAGCCACTTGTTAGGGATTACTAGGTGGAACACTCGCCACATAGCTAATTCAGAGTGGCATAACGTTCATGCTAACGTGGCAACTTTAATGACCTAGTGAACTTCTACAATGTAAAGCCTTAGAAACCATAGAAAATCGTCATGGGTGGTATTGCCTCGTTTGCTCGAACACTCACAAGAAAAGTCCCTGCCAGCTCCCACTCACCTAGCACCACTTGTACACTCACCTAGCACCGCTTCTACCCTACAAGGATGGACGATACGCGTCACAAATATAAGACACGCGTCACAAATCATTATACTAAAGCTTGATATTTCCAAATAGTATATCCCAATAGAGATTTTTTCAGATCGCTGTCGGTTTGTCCTGGTTAGGAACGACTGCTTTATTTAGCTGGCATATTTAGAAAAATCTATTCACGAGATGTATTTTTGCGGATAATTGCTGGCATATCTGGCCGCTAACGCTGGCATTGCGTGTCCACTGAACCTTCTTCAGAGTACTTGTATGAGTGTTATTAATGATAGTTGTCCAAGTGTCAGTAACTACAGTTAGGGTTTTGAGACCTTCGTACTGCCACGTACCATTATCCAGCGAATCAAATCACAAATTTGGTCACTCACTTATTTCACGCCATCATTTTAAACAAATTAATCCACAAATGTGGGTATTCACAAAGAATGTGGACAATATTTCCTTTTCTTTGTGTCATAAACGATTTCCACCTAATCTCGAGTTAACACATTTATACTTCCTATTAAATTTAATATCGATAATAACATTATTATTATACTTATAGATAGATATGGTATATAGTGTTGAGTTAGGTTTCATTTTTTATTAATTTATGGTTGAACATAAAATATACATCCTTTTATCGAAAGTTTTAAAAAATAATGATTAATTTTAAATTTTAAATCTCATTTATCTGATATTTTATTGACCTAAAACTTTGAAGTCTTATTGCTGCCTTCACTTCCCCAATATTATTGTAATAAATATTTCTAGCATCTAGATGTCTACTCCTTGTCTCCCTATCTCCTTAAAGAATACTTTCATTATTATATTAGACAGGTATATGCTACCTAAAATCATTATTTAATAAACCAACTAATTCACAAATCTTAACAATTACTTATTTCACTAAAAATGTAGTTAATATTTCTTTTTTATTTTTATCATAAATTTTCTAAAACTACTCTTTCTATGGTTATATATTTCACTAAATATGTAATCAAATCAATATTTCAGATACACTGAAAGATGTAATCAATATTTCAGCTACTCCTTGTGGAGTGGGGGTTATATATTTCAAGAAAGCTGCAATTAATATTTCCTTTTATTTTTATCAAAAATTATCTTTAGCTATTGTTTTTATTCTTTGTGGGGCTTGTCACAAATTATCTTTAGCTATATCCTGTGGGGCTATACATTTATACTTCTTACGAAACCTAAAATCTAATCTATCTTTTGACAGCCATTTATTATCATTTATTTCATGAAATATCTAGTGAATATGTCCTCTTTATTTTTGTCATAAACAACTTTTAGCTACTCCTTGTGGGCTATACCTTTATACTTTTTACTAAACCTACAAGTCATTTATTTTTGGAAAATGTGGTTATTATTTACTTTTACTTTTGTCATAAATTAACTCTACTTACTCTTTATGGGGCTATACATATATACCTCTTACTAAACCTATGATCTATCATGACAATCATTTATTTGACTTTATACTTTTTACTAAACCTACAAGTCATTTATTTTTGAAAAATGTGGTTATTATTTACTTTTACTTTTGTCATAAATTAACTCTACTTACTCTTTATGGGGCTATACATATATACCTCTTACTAAACCTATGATCTATCATGACAATCATTTATTTGACAAAAGATCTAGTTAATGTTTCCTCTTATTTTTGTCATAAATTACTTCTACCTACTCCTTGTGGGGCTATACATTTATACCTCTTACTAAACTTACAATCTATCATTTATTTCACAAAAGATGTGGTTAATATTTCCTTTTATTTTTTTTTATCATAAACTACATTTATTTGACAAAATATCTAGTTAATGTTTCCTCTTATTTTTGTCATAAATTACCTCTACCTACTCCTTGTGGGGCTATACATTTATACCTATTACTAAACTTACATTCTATCATTTATTTCACAAAAGATGTGGTTAATATTTCCTTTTATTTTTATCATAAACTACATTTATTTGACAAAAAATCTAGTTAATGTTTCCTCTTATTTTTTTCATAAATTACCTCTACCTACTCCTTGTGGGGCTATACATTTATACCTCTTACTAAACTTACAATCTATCATTTATTTCACAAAAGATGTGGTTAATATTTCCTTTTATTTTTATCATAAACTACTTCTAGCTACTCCATTTATACTTCTTACTAAACCTATGATCTATCTTGAAAGTAATTTATTTCACAAAAATGTAGTTAATTTTTCCTCTTATTTTTGTCATAAATTACCTCTAGCTACTCCTTGATGAGATATACATGTATACATCTTACTAAACCTACGATCTATCTTGACAATCATTTATTTCATGAAAGATCTAGTTAATACTTCCTTTGATTTTTGTTATAAACTACCTCGAGTTGCCCCTTGTGGGGCTATACATTTATATCTCTTACTAAACCTATGATCTATCTTGACACTCATTTATTTCATGAAAGATGTGGTTAATATTTCCTCTTATTTTTCCATAAACTACCTCTAGCTACTTGTGGGGCTATACATTTATAGCTCTTTGTAATATTCCAGATATAAAATAGTTTGTATAACATAAATAATTAGCTAGAAATGACAGATAAACAATGATATAACCATAACAACACCACAATAATACCAAGATAATACTAGAATAACACCAGAAAGAGCATTTTGATTACTGAGAGCAATGTTCACTTGCCTCTTGGAGGGGGAAACCTCCAGTAGAGCAGAGCTCTATTACAATAATATCCAAGACAAAAATTCTCATACCCTCGACTCCTATTTATACTAAATATGTCTATCAAAAGAACAATATAGAGGAAGATCCTTCTAGAAGCGAAAGCTTCTATTAGGTCTTCTTACATTTGACTTGTTCTTCCTTATTGCTAGGCCTTATTAATATTGACCTTTATTACATGGAAATATATTATTCTACCTACGTGAGGGGTTAGGTCCCTAACATGTCCCCCCCTTAAAAACAACCTTGTCCTTAAGGCTTGAGATGAGGAAATTGTTGCAGAATGGTAGTTGGTTCCCAAGTGGCATCTGCTAGAGTTGTATATTTCCACTGGACTAACACTTCCTTGATGGTTCATTGATGTAGATGATGCTCACACTGGTCCAAAACTGCTTGTGGTTGTAGCCAAATGGAGCCTTCTTCGTCCAACTCGGGAAGGTTGGTTTGAGTTTGGCACTTAGTTCCAATCATCTTCTTTAAGCAGGAAACATGAAAAATAGGATGGAGCTTAGAATGATTGGGCAAAGCTAACTGATAGGCCACCTGTCCTACACGCTTGAGAACGGTATAAGGACCATAAAATTTGGGCTCTAGTTTCTGATAATGGTCATCCTTGAGGGAATTTTGCTTGTAAGGTTGCAGTCGAAGAAACACCTGATCTCCTTCTGCAAATTGACGTTCAGAGCGACCTTGATTTCCTTGTTGAAGAAACACTAGATTTTTTCATTCCATGTCTTCCATAAGTGAAAAGGTTTCAGAATTCTTTATTTTCACAAAACTGGTCACTCACTTACAATGTGGACAATGTTGATTTTCTTTTTAAATATATGGCTCACTAGGTAATTGGACTCCATACATTTACATGTATCACATTATCATAATCCAATGAATCAATTCACAAATTTGGTCACTCACTTATTTCATGCCATCATTTTAAACAAATTAATCCACAAATCTGGGTATTCATGAAGAATGTGGATAGTATTTCCTTTTCTTTGTGTCATAAACGACTTCCATGTAATCTCGAGGCCATACATTTATACCTCTTACCAAACATAATATCGATGACAACATCATTATTAGTCCTTGTCGAAGGCGTAGAGGGACTACATCGATCGATAATTCGTTGACTTCATATTAATATGTCCTTTGACTATAAATTTTCGCATCATCTGTATTATTCGAACTATAGAAGTAAAAACATTAATTTTTACATAATAAAAAAAACCTTATATATCATTGTTTCATGGGAGAATATATTGGAGGTCTTATTGCCAGCTTCATTGTTCCCAATGTTGTAAATGTTTAGATATCCAAAGTTTTGAGCTTAGACGCTCTTTTTTAATTTTTATTACATTTTTACTAAAATGTTTACATACCGAAAGTTCTTAGCACCGACGTTGTTTTTTAATGTTTTTATTATTCTATTTGTATTGAAATGTTTACATACCAAAGGTTTAGAGCATTGACACTCTTTTTGAGGTACTTGAATAGGCCTGACAGCTTAAATGTTTACATAGCACGAGGTCCTTAAATAGGCATGACAACTTAAATGTTTGCATACCACGAGGCCCTTAAACAACCTGACAGCCTTAAATGTTTACCTAAATAGGCTTCTCATAATACATTTTTCCTCGAATTTTTCCATACAATGTTGCAGTGAATTTGGACAATATTGTTGTCCACCGCCAATTTCATAACCATTGTATGTTTCATACTTATTCTATGCTTGAAATGCAATTTGGTCATTACTGAAGATACATACATTGTTTACTGGTTTGGTGGATGCTTCTTGTTCGCTGGTTCGTCGATTGCTGCTTGTTGTTGTTTGGTTCAACTTTGCAAGGTTGAGGACCTGCACCTGCAGTTGGACCTGTTGGTTCTTGTTGCTTGATTTTGTTTGCTTCAACTTTGCAGGGTTGGGGTCCTTCATCTGTAGTTGGAGCTGTGTTTTTTACTTTGTGGGGTCCAAGTCCCTCACCCAAAATTTGACCTTCACTTCTATCGTTCATCGTTGCATAGTAAGTTTTGATGCCATAATTTCGTTTGTATTAGTTCTTTTTTGTTTACTATTTGCAGTTTTCAAGTAAGAATGTTTAATTATTTCTACTCGCATGGTCATCATATGTTTTGGTTTCCTTCTGTGCTTGGGATGCAATTTGGTAATCATTGGAGATACATATGTTGTTTACTAGTTCAGGGGTTGTTGCGTGTTCGCTGGTTCGTTGGTTCATCGGTTGTTTCTTGTTTTTGTTTGGTTCAAGTTTGCGATTTTGAGGTTCTGCGGCTGCAGTTGGGCCTGTTCATTCTTCCTCGCTGGTTTGTTGCTTGTTGTTTTATTTTGTTTGCTTTGGCTTTGTAAGGTTGGGGTCCTGCGCCAACAGTTGGAGCTATTTTTTTTTCACTTTACGGTGTTCAGGTCTTGCGCCCGCAAGTGGACCTGTGGTTCTGTCGTTTGTCATGTATGCCGAAGTCGAGATCTAATGCCTATCTCATGCCCGCCTATCCTGCTCTTAAATTTTGCTCCAATTTTTTTTCCTATATCTGAACCATACTACATGCCTTTGCAAAATGTTCTTGTAGAAGAAAAGGATACTGAGATGGTGCTAGCAAGAGTGGTTTTCCATGGATTGCAAATTGCAATATTCAGTTTCTATGCTGTTTGGATTGCAACATTGCTAACATAATGAATGTGTTCTCAAATGCATCACACCATTTACATTTGGATGGAACCATTATCATTCTAGGATACTTCAATGTTGACATGCTACAAAATAGTGGCATAACAAATAATTGGACAACTACACGTGCAATTACAATGTTCGATGTCTTTGTGTTAAGATAAAACATGTGCAAAACACACTTATTAACCATATATGGTGAAATATTCCCATATCACAATACAACCTCTTTATCCTGTACACAGACTGGTATGACCACGATACAATTTGTCTTGTACTTGAAATATGAGATGTACATCAAAGATATTGCAAAATTATATTTCCATGTCTCAAAGCATATTTGGATACTTTGCTGCACAAAACCAAAATCATTCAGCTATGGCCATGCAATTTCTTAATATTTTATGGCTTGTAATATATTTTGGATAGGAAAAACTCTATATAATTACAACCATGGATCAAGAAAAACAAAGGTTCATGTTTCTAACTATAATTTATTCAATTCCTTTGATTCTCATTTACTGTATGTACATATTAGTTGTTCTCCCCTGCATACCAGCTTCCATTCATGTTCATTGTATTTTGTGCATTCCCACATTGAAATAAACATAATAACTGGAGAAGACGAAGAAGTCTTTACCACAAATGTAGAAGAGGAGATACAAAGGTGCATGCTTGTACTGTTATTTCATATTCCATTGTTTTGTATTTCATTTATTGTATGTATATGTGTTCACCTAATTTATTATATGTAGATATTGCGTATCTTCCTACATAATAACTTATCTTCATGTCCTTTGTAATCTTTGTGCTGCTACATTGAAATAAATCGAGCTCTGTTTATTTTTTTACATGTCTTCCTGCATACCAACTTACCTTCATGTCCATTTTATTTTTTTGCATTGCTACATTTAAACAAACAGAATAACCGGAGAAGACGATGGACTCTTTGCCAGAAATGTAGAATAGGAGATACAAAGGTGCATGCTTCTACTCTTATTTCATATTCCATTGTTTCATATTGTTGTAGGAAAATCTCCTTGCGGACAGGTAGATCACCTCTAGAGCTTGACCTTAACCCTAGACAGAAAAGTGCTTATCATGGACACTGACTTCCTTTCAAATCTATCTAAACTAACACATGAGAAGGAAGGATGACAGAGGTACATTTTTATCGACGTTTGTCCCTGCACGCTCCGAGTTGCGCTCCAATCCTTTGCTCCTCGCTGGATCCCGTGGACAAAACAAGATACGACCGCTTCCTACTCTATTGATATTAGCTTGAAAACAAATCTATCAACTAGTGATAAGTTCATGTGACATTAGACACAAACTAGAAAGAAACAGGCCAAGCATGTCATATTGATGAGAATAACGATARCAGTACTTACAATCGTAGATGCGAATGCGACAGCTTCRTCAAGTCCCCTTCGTCTAACCCTTGCCTGAAAGCTCCACAATCTGGATAACAACAGCTTCACTGATTACTCTCCTTTGGYTGACTGTGAGTTTCCTCCAAGACCATAAGTTTCATGTATTCAATTCTTCCCCCTTACTTATGAGATCATAAGTTTGGTATCCTCTCTTTCCACCATCATAGAGCCTATTTATATAGGTTAAGAGGAGCTTAACCTCTTGAGTTATCTTTAGAACAAGTTGGGAACCTTCTCCCTAGATCAGGGATCTCTTAATGAAACCAAGAATTCGAGCACAACTGCCTCCTAATATCGAAAGATCCTCCCCTTATTCTCCTCAACGGGCCAACTACTGCCTTAGATTAGGCAACGCTCCCTTAGAAGGGGCATCAGAGCACTATAGCGCTCCCTGGTAAGCCTTGGGGAAGCGCCAACGCTCTGAAGATGAGCAACGCTCCTTCAAAGGGGGATGGGGAGCGTTATAACGCTCCCTAAAGCATTATGGGGAAGTGCCAGCGCTTCTGGAGCTGAAGTAGGGGAGTGCTCCCCCTCAAAACCTTTGTTTCAGGGCTCCTTTCAGGTGTTAAGATTTGTTTGACTTCAGTAAACCAGTTCTCCTCCTTCAAATCAGTCATGTGAGATGTTATAAGTGCCTCCTTAGTGTCGTCGTCATGAAAATATGTCGGAACATCATTTGCAACACTAGTGACTAGCTTGCGACACTTGCGAAAGTTGTAGGGAAGATGCGACACTTACGACAATTGAGAGGGTCAATGCGACACTTATCCAGCTGAGCAATTTTTACGTGTAACAGAATGCCCCCCAAAGTATGAAGTTAGAAGATGCCAACTGATAAATGAAATACTTTGTAGATGCTCAAGCAAGGGTATAGGCTCGGAGAACCTGACGAAGGCTACACACACACATCCAACAAATATCATGACATATTTCAAAACCCAAGGCAGGCATACCTATGCTTGGGTGATCAAGACGTAGTAGGATATGGCCGCCATAAAATACACTGCAGATCCATAATTGTATTGATAAAAAGGTATAGCTACTGAAAATACACCGTGGATCTATACTCTGATGACATGAACTTATCGTAGCCACGAAGAATACACAGTGGATCTACGAGATGACAAGACATAGCCACGACCAATACAAAGTGGATTTATGTAACAGTGTATGTGTCTTTGTTCAAAATAAACTCCATTGCAGCCTGGGCAAATCACGTATCAAAGTGATGGCTCAACCCAGGGTCTTCATACCAATCCCAATATGGTACGAATCTGACCATGTGAATAGATGTCCTGATGTCGAACATGGCAGAAACCAATTAATTACCGGTCAATGGTGTGAACCGTTA
This sequence comes from Picea engelmannii, assembly GCA_009831015.1. Classification (NCBI taxonomy): domain Eukaryota; kingdom Viridiplantae; phylum Streptophyta; class Pinopsida; order Pinales; family Pinaceae; genus Picea; species Picea engelmannii. The sequence goes on along the minus strand of ML779249.1, from coordinate 114,109 downwards.
ACAAGTGCGAGGGAGATAACCATTAATGTCAATGATTCCCAAGGTACCCTAGTACATTCCAGCGAATATGAATAGATGAGCTGAAGTCGAACATCAGTGGAATCATTCGATTAGGGGTCAATGATGTAAACCCACTATCGAATGTGAGGAGGCCTGCCATTGAGGCATGCAGGTCCCAAAGTACTAACTAGTTTCTAAGCCTAATTCCCGGATAATGTGTTGGAGTCGACAGGAATAGACTCGTCGAGGGAGGGCCTTGATGTATCCCCCATCAATGACATGAAAAAAACATAGAGATGTAATTGGTAGATCAAATGGACATGGACTAACATAGGTTTTGAGGCAAGATATTTGGGATGGTTGACTCTCGAGGCATATACTTCCCTTGAACACTGAGGCACAACAACAAAACATGACATGGACCAAAACTATGCAATGGATACTGTGACTTGCGTCGGGTGACCCAAAGGAGTGAAAGGAAACTCTGAGGATTGGCTCAGTGCAGAGKTTCAACGGATTATGACACGTGCAAAGTGACAAGGTGCCGTGTTCAAGGGCGACTYTAAGAAGTGCTGGATGATGTTCTCAAGAGACTGCTTGGCTTGCYCCTTTCAATTTTTCCCCCATCCAGATAGATGAGTACCTCTTTTTGATTTAATTAGCTCGAGGAGGATAACACATGCTCGATATAACTCACCTTCGGTAAGTTCCTCTTCCTTTGTTTAACGAACTAGAAGAAGTAAGGGTTCGGTCCCATATGGGCCTGTCGATGTGTGCTTTAACGAGTCCAAAGATAGAAAACTCGAAGGTTTTTCGGGATTATAGAGTTTGGAAAAACACTTAAAAGAGAACTCTCTCAGTTCCTTTTTCTTACAGTAGTCCAACGAGACCGAAAAAGGGTTAAACTATCGCTCGCAAGACGCTCTTTCTGACCTCTTAATGAGTGTGAAAGGAAGCAAGATCACTCGACAATCTTTTCATATTTAGAGAGTCTGAAAAGGGTTTAAAGGAGACTCCAGGGGGGTTCCTTTTTCGTGTGTTCATATCCGTACGGGTTCGAAAAAGAGATAAAAGTTTACCCGGTTACGTTCTCATATTGTTGATCTCGAGAACGAACTAAGACTATGCCCATAAATGCGACAAGGTGAATGATTCATTAGAACTGCTAGGAAACCTGCGATGCCAGGAACTACAAACCATAGATTAGTGAAGCCATTTACATCATTAGAGAAACCCAAAATGACCATACCTTATAAAAAATGAAATTTTATAAATAACAATTGATTTAAAAAACTCATTTACCATTTCATTTGCAAGGATTTTTGGAGTGTTGGAGAATCTCAATTTGAAGCAAATCTTGTTTTTCTCGCTGCCGGAGCTACGATCGATCATTTCGCTCACCGTTCGAACCAGGTAGGTATTCATGCTTTGCTCTTTCAATTGCATGGTTTCAAATCGATTTTCATGGCATTATTTATTTAAAACATAAAGCCCTAGGTCGCCCCTTTTTGAACCAAATCAGCCTCCTTTTAAAAGTCAATGAAATGGGGGGATTCTTTCACAAAAATGTATTGGAGAAGGGTTGTTAGAATGTCCATACCCTTGCAATCGATTGGACCAACCATTTTAAGAAAAAGAAACTCATAAAAATTCCCCAAAATTGCTCACGCAGCCCCCTATTTTGTTTTGCATTTTTACCATGTTTTAATCATTGTTTGGCAACTATTAAAGGGCATGGTGGTTAAAAAGGATGATTGGTTTCTTTTAGATGACATGGGCATTTTGTTTTTATGTTTTAAAATGCTTTTGAAAATTGCCGAAAATACAAAAACGTGAGGAATAATGAAATTCTTGATTTTTTTGTTTTGTAGGTGTCTTCGACAATCATGATTGAATGGAAAGAGAGGGAACACGAGATGGATGATTTAGCCTCTCTATGGATCCCTCATACGCGGGCCGCTTTGCGAGCCTGTGGCTTGCTCAAGTTCTTCAAATTGCAAAAAATGAAGAGAGAGATTCTACTTCTTGAGCACATGATTGGCCTTTGGGACGTTGCGGAACAGGGATTCCATATTGGTACACAACTCCTAACCATTGAGTTGGAAGATGTGTACTTTTTGACCAGCCTCTCGAAAAGAGGGGTCCACATATCCTTCACTGGGCAGAGGGCATTACCTGAGCAGGTGGACGTGTATCTGGCACGCCACTGCGTTCCGAGAGCAAGGTTGGTAGGGGGCAAGATCCCTATCAAGGATATACGAGATCTGCCTCTCCGGTCCATATTATTTTCTATCACAAGCATGACTGGAAGTACTAGTGCTCATTTGGCATCGAGATCACAGGTGGCCTATGGTGTTCAATGTTTAGAAACAACACTGTTAAATTGGAGTGCAACGTTCCTTCGGAATGTGAAGGAACAGATCTCACGATGCAGGACTGGTCAGAAGCAGTTCGGCTATGGCTCGTTCTTAGTTTCATTTTTCTTAGAGCGCATCCCTCAGATGCAGCCTCAGATAACACTGGCAGTATGACCAATGGACGAGCCTTGGATGGAGAGGTGGACTAGTCTGTCTCCGAGGCTAGTTTCGGAGTTGGAGTTCCACTTTACTGGTGACTTCTTTGCATGGCTGAGACGACAATACCTTTGGATAGAGGACTTCCCGTACACCGATGTAGACTTCCGTGGGAGTATGGACTTGATTTTACCCATGGGAGAAGATTGGGATGAGTCAGGTAAGAGACTAAGCCATACCTTGTCTAGTTTTTTTGTTTTTGATGTATATGTATTTTTTTTGGGTGTGTAAAAGAGTTTTAACAAATGTTTTTGTTTTCAACATGCAGACAAGGGAGCAGTGCGCCCAGTTGATATACCAGTACCAGGGAGTCATGGAGGCGCCCCAGCTGCAGCAGACCCAGCAGTACTGGTGGTGGGTTTCCGGGAGGTTGAGAGGAACCTCCAAGGCGTTACGATGGGTATCCCTCCTCTGCGGAGGGGGGATGTGCCTTTACATCTGCAGTGGCACACTGTAGGGGTGCCAGAGAATATCAATTCTCTGTTGAGGCGTGTAGTGCGTGCAGTAGTATGTTACTCACAGCACAACGCAGTGCGGGGATATTAGAGTTTCCCCGTGATCATGTTTTTTGTATGCCTTGTCAGGCGATATTGTATGGGTGGATGGACCCAATATTTTGCTCTCTTGGACACTTTTTGATGTAATACAAATATTTCAGTCATGCCATATATATTTATATACAGTTTTGAGTTTTTATTATGCCAATGATTTGTACATGATGATGTCTGTGATGTGTTTTAATTTACATGCAATGTACAATTTTGTTTTCCTTAAATCTTATATGTGGGCAAGATACCGATCCATAATATAATTAGCTAATGAATCCGAAACACTATTAAGTTCTCTCGGAATGTGTCTATATTCGATGTAATCGAACATTCGTTCGAGACAAAGAACTTGCAAGTGTAGGCGTAGCAGGATAGGACTACTGATAACGTAGATGCGGTTGAGTTGAAAAACCACCAGTTGGGAGTCTAAGTAAATAATGATGCGAGAAATACTTAGAGAGGAAGCTTGGGTCAGTAGTCCAATGACAGCATGATATTCTGCCATATTATTGGTTGCTGGTCCTAAACAAATGCCTCCTGAGCTCACCACCTGGTCAAATTGGTAAATAACCCAAGCTGCTGAAGCAATGTTACGGGTATGTCAGCTAGCGCCATCCGCGAACCCAAAAAAGATAGGAAAGGAAGACGTCATCTGCGCATGAGAACACAGGCATAGTCATGAGTGGCAATGGTAAAGACTCGAGCATGCGAAAGAAAATAGACACACCAAAACTACATACAATAATGTACAAAGTACAAATGCTGGGTGATCTTGGCATAGTACTTATTAAGGTAAAGCCCGTTTCGGGGCTCTCCTAGGGAGATTCCGTCATGGTCAACTAATTCGTAGGCACCTTTATGTAGGACACGCTTCATGATGTAGGGACCATGCTACATGGGTTCTAACTTTCCTATCCCCAATTTATCATGAGCTTGGTCGTAAACAAGGACTAAGTCTCCTTCCTTGAAAGTCCGAGGGTGGACGGATTTGTCATATTGACTTTCAATTCATTTTTTATGTGCTTCATTGGCGAGAGCAGCATCGCGACGCGTTTCGTCCAGTTTGGATAGGTACAAAAATCGTTCTTCTTCGGAGGAAGTATGAGGCAGGAGTTCTACTTTCAGTTTGAGTGATGGAATCTCACACTCAATCGGTAGGACAACTTCAATGCCGTAGACCAACTGGAAAGGATTGAATCCAGTTGAAGTTTTCACAGAGGTGCGATAGGCCCAGAGAGCGGAGAACAGTTGTAAATGCCATGATGTTTTGTTTTCCCCTACCATGCGTTGGATCATGGTCTTTAGGACTTTGTTGATAGCCTCAACTTGTCCGTTCACTTGAGGGTAGTAAGGGGATGATTTTTCATGGCGAAAACCCAACTTGACATGTAACTCGCTCATCATCTGGTTTTTGAAATGTGCACCATGGTCAGTGACAATGGCACGTGGTACACCGAAATGATTTATGATGTGGTTGAAGAGGAATAGAGCTGCCGTACGACCATCATTCAAGAAGGTAGGCATAGCCTCAGCCCATTTGGTGAAGTAATCGACGACGACGATGATGTAACCGTGCCCCCCGACTGAGGTAGGCTTACACTGCATGAAATCAATGCCCCATTTAGCAAAGGGGTCGATGGAGATAATTGGGTGCAACGACATGGGATGGGTGCGTGCCTTCTTGTTAAAGATTTGGCAGGGTGGGCATTTCTTGACAGCCTCGATACAATCTTTGAAAATTGAGGGCCAAAAATAGCCGGCGCGTAGGATTTTTTGGGCTGTGGCCATACCGGAAAGGTGGCCACCACAGGTGCCAAGGTGAAAATCGTTCAAAATGCGTTCAACCTCCTCGTGAGTCAAACATCGCCGAAGGATGGTGTCAATTCCACGGTGATATAAAGTGTCACCGAGGATGAGATAACGGTGAGAGTGGTGACGAATGCGTCGTCGCTCTTCACGAGAGATGTTGGGCTGGAAACGTTGTGTTTGAAGGTAGAGGAGAATGTCTCCGTACCAAGGATCAGAGGTGCTGATGAGGAAGAGAGATTTCTCGGGGAGAGAATCTCTAGGTTCGATGTTTTCATCGGCACAAGGAAAAGCACAGATGAGCTCGACAAACACCAGGGATTTTTTGGCTTTCACCTTCGTAAACTCAAGATCGAATTCTTGAAGAATAACGATCCATTTCGAATATTTTCCCCCAAGTACTTGACGTGTCAAGACGTGGTACATGGGGTTGGAGTTTGCGATTACCGTGGTGGTGCGTAATAAGATGTAGTGGCGGAACCTTTGGACAGCGATGACAGTTGCCAGAGCCAGTTTCGCGACATGCGAATATCTGAGTTCGGGTCCAGATAAACTCTTGCTCAGATAGTAAATCACATGTTCTTCATCGTTGGCGTCTTCTTGGACTAACACCATTGCGATGGTGGAAGTAGAAGCGGACAAGTAAAGGATATAATCCTTTGTATATTCAGGTGGATGTAACAAAGGTGCATGGGTCAAAGCGTGCTTGAGAGCATCGAATGACTGTTGGGCTGCATCATCCCAGATGAAAGGGACGTTCTTTTGCAGTAACCGCATAAATCCTTTAGTGATCTCGGCATAATTGCAGATGAAACGACGAAGAAAGTTTGCTTTGCCTTGCAAACTTTGGAGTTGGGTTAAATTGGTGGGTGGAGGTAAGGCTAAGATGGCCTTGATTTTTAAGGGGTCCACCCTAATCCCATCTTTGGAGAYGATGAAACCAAGGAGTCGGCCGGATTCGACAGCGAAAATGCATTTATGTGGGTTCAGGCGAATACGGTAGAACCGACATCGCAGAAAAATCACGCGTAAGTGATCAATGTGATCGGGTCTATTTAACGAATGTGCGGGTAAATCGTCAAGGTACAGTTCTGCGATGTGTTTGATGTCATGAAAAGCGTACGACATCGCTCATTGGAAAGTGGCTCCAACATTTTTAAGGCCAAACGGTAGCTTTCGGTAGGTGAAATTTCCCCAAGGGTAGATGAAGGCTGTCTTGTGTTGATCTGTAGGCAAGATTTCAATCTGGTTATATCTAGAAAATCCATCCATGAAAGAGAAGATTACGCTCCCTGCACAGTTATTGATGATTTGGTCGATGAAGGGCGTAGGGTAGTTGTCCTTAGGACAAGCTTTGTTGAGGTCTCGATAGTCAATGCAAACACGGATGATCCCTTGTTTCTTAGCAACTGAAACGAGGTTGGAGACCCATTCGGTTAAAGGGACAGGATAGATGAAGCCAGATTTTAGAAGCCTTTCAACTTCTGCCTTTATAGCTGCGACTTTCTTGGGATGAACCGGGCGAAGCTTTTTCCGAACCGATTTTGCGTCAGGGTACATCTTGATTTCGTGTATGACGATCGAAGGATCGATCCCTGGCATTTCCTCGTAATTCCATGCGAAGACATCGCGGAATTATTTGAATAAAGCGGTGTAAGAGACCACTTCGTTGGGTGTGCAGTTAGCACCAAGGTTGATGTTTTCCACGACACCTTCTTTGATTGAAATGTCAATCGTAACCGTAGTAGAGATGTTACCCATGTTCCCCTCAGAGAAAGTATCTGTCGTGAGGATAGGAGATTGCAGAGCTTCGGTAACATCACGGGGGGAAGACAGATCGTATGTCTTCGATTTCTTCCGAAGGTGGAAGAAAAGAGGATCGATGGTGGTTGTCATCCCAGGGCAGATCGTCAATGCTAAGCATTTCCATGATAGATTCGTCCGAAGGAAAAATATGGGAAATGTAATCGACGGCAGACGATAGGGAATCTAACCAAGAGGGTACCGAGTAAGTATCAGGTGCTAATGAATGTGAATCGTTCGGCGAGGGAGAGGGAGATTGGATAGCTACGTATGCGGCCTCGGCTGGGCTCAGTGGCATTGTGTCACCTAGCACATCGAATTCCAAAGGACTAGGCACAATCCAGGGGTCATATGATTCCAAGGATTGATGAGGCAAATTCGAGATCATATTGACGACGACAATATGATGTGCAGTAGGTGGAAGTGGTGTAGGGAAGGTACCCATAAGGATAGAATCTTTCAATAAGCCAACACCAACGCTTTCATACGTAACCGGGTGGTCTCCCAAAATGGGAATGTTGTTGGTAGCAGGGATGCGGGTGTCGGGTATGCAGAAATCAAGCTGATCGATGGTAACAATTTTGCCTTGATGAGGGAATTGTACACATCGAAACACCGACGAGGCAACGACGGTCATTGCGTAGAACCAACTTCTTCCGAGTAGTAGGTTGTAATCGAGGGGGGCATGGACCACCTTGACGTCAATGGTAACAATTTTTCCGCCTAATTGCACGGCTAAGGATTGCAATAATCCGTGAGGATGAAAACCTCATCCATCAAAGGCACGTAACATGGTAGAGGATTTGTTAAGAGTGGGTGATTTTAAGCCCTTCCAACAGCCTAGAGACATGACACAGGTGGAGGCTCCCTCATCCAGGATAGTCCGGTGGATTTGTTGATTGTGAACAATCACATCGATTTGGAAAGCTAGCTGGTGGGAGAGTCGCGGTTGATGATCGTCTAGATTAAACGTGAGGTAGTTTGATGACTCAGGATCAAAAGCGCCAATAACGGCTAAGAGGGTTCTACGTTGGTTGGGACAATGTTGTAGAACTTCCAAGGCGGACATGGCACACGGGGCTTGGGCCAAATCTTCTACGATATTGTATTTTTGGGTAGCCCGTGAGTTGGGATTGAATGTGGATTTCCGGATGGTGCTCTTAGGAGGGCGTAGGATAGAGTCAAAAGATGGTTTCTCAATCTGGAGTGGCCCGGATGGAGGGATAACAGATGGAGGATTGGTGGAGGATGGTAACGGGTCTGATGTAGGACCGTTAGCGATCTTCGGCTTGTCAGGTTTAAATGGCGTGTCGTATGTCGCAGAGCGAGTTGTTAGGTTAGCTTCGTTAAACATGTAAATGTGGGCACTTGTTGAGGCCTCATCATGGGGTTGGTTGGAACTGCCCCCCGGCGTGGGGGTTTGTGCAACCAAGGATTGTTGCTAAGAAAAAGGCTGAGTGAGCACAGCGGGTTGTGAATTTCCCTTGAAAAGTTTGGCCACTTCATCGTGATGTGGGCATTCCTGAGTGTAGTGATCGTCACCACAAATGAGACATGGGAATTTCAGTTTTTGTTGTGGTTGTTTTCCGGTAGCAAGGGTTTGTGGTTGGGTCTTGGGTTGCTCATTGTTGTTGTTCTTCTTTGGTTTGTTTCTCGCTTTCTTCTTACCCCCAAGTTGTTGTGAAGGGGTTGACTGGACTTCATTCACATCAGAGACCTGAGTTTGAGGTGGGGTAGAAGAGGGTGCAGTCGAACTGGGGGCAGCCGTGGAAGCGGGCCGCTGGATTGTTCCAGTAGACTGGGTAGTCGATTGAGTTTTGACGGAGCCAATAACTCCATCCGCATGTGAAGCAGTTGATGGTTTGGATGGGTCATTAGTGGCACGGGTAGCGTTCGATATCAACTCATACAGAGTACCGGATTGTGAATATACTAGGTCTAAGTACTGAACCCGGGCGATGGCTTCTTCCTTAGTGACTACGCCACCCATGGAAACATCACGAGCAATTTGGGGTAATAGTGATTTTGTGAACCATTCCGCTAATAACTGGTCAGGAATGACCGCTTTGATTAACCTTCGTCATCGTCTCCATTCATGGATATGATCGGAGATATGTATGGAAGTTGTTTGACGAAGAGAGGTTAATAGTTCAGTACCCGTATCGTATCGAATGGGTAGTTGGAAATGTGTGAGGAAGGACATGGCAAGGGAGTTGAAATCGTGAAAAGATGCGCGTGGTAATTCAATATACCATTTCGCTGCGGAACCCGTGAGCGTTCGTTGGAAAAGACGCAAACGAATCGAATCATCCATGAGGGAGTTGGATGAACACCACAAATGGAAGGTCATTACGTGGTTGTTTGGGTCTTCTCCGGGCTTTTCGTCGAATTTTGGGATATCAGAAGGAAGTTTAGCTGGGATAGCTGGCCAAACTAGAGAATGATAAATGGGATCATTCGTTAACCGAGACAAGTATGGAAGGTCCAGGGTGGCTAGAAAAGGTAGTTGCCGGTTAACCTGTGGGTAATGCTGGTGTGGCAAAGGGACACCAGTGGGGCCCAATACTGGGTTATGTGGATAATTATAACTCGTGGGCCCTCTCATATGAGGTTGGTTTTGACCAAGGTACATAGGATTTGCGCTCTTTTGAGAAGTGTTGGTGAGTGGAGGATAACTGGATGGGTTTTGTGGATTATAGGGTGGGTTTGGCATTTGTCCATAAGGGGGTTGTTACGGAGTCTGAACATTTTTTCCTGTGGAGGCATGTGGGTTTCCTTGAAAAGGGACGCTCCATGGATTGGGTGCGGCGGACACATTTTGTCCTTGTGGTTGATGGTATACTCCAGATTGAGGTTGCCCCCCAGTGTGAGGGTGCCCCCGAATGGAATTTTTCCTCAGGTGGGAGGATGCCCCCCAGTTTGAGGAAGAGTTCACGGGATTTGAGAACTAGATGCCAATGACTAACCGGTGCCACCGATCGGGTTAGGACCACCAAGATCAGTCCCTCTGGGTTTTTGGATAGGTATGGAACTTCTTGGTACGGTTTGGGTAGTGGTTTGGGCAGTGGTTGTAGCGGAAGAATTCAATGCCCTAAATCCAAAAGGGAGTGTGGGTCTTGGTGTTATAGGTGTGCCAATCGAGGCTTGATTAACCACCGCATTACCGGCAGGGATAGTCAGAATGTGCGGGGCCATTGTCGAATGGGCTGTCTGGAGAGGAACTGTAGGCCTTGGGCCAACGGAAGGTATGTTTGGACCAACGATTGGTGTGGCTGTAAAAGTGGTAGTACTGGTGAAATTATTTGGGGGTACGGTATAGGAAAAAGATGCGTCGACACCTTCTCCTATTCCATAAAGATCTCGCACCAAGCGTGGTGGACTCCGAACAACGTCCGCAGTCCAAAAAGGGTCACTGGCCAAAGGGTTCTGAGAATACCCGGCCGAAATGTCAAAAGGGTTGACGACAACAAATTCTCCAGCAGAATTCAGGTGGAGGATTTGTCGTTCATATCCCTTCGGAATGCGATAAGCTTCCGAAGATTCTGAGACAATTCGAAAATTCTCCAAAGGGATGGGAACTTCATCCTGAGAAGTTGTAGCATTGTGAACCTCGCTCTGTTGAGGGGATTCCTGCGTAGAATGAGGGGGTAAAGGGGTGTTTCCATCCATATTCTCTGGAGGAAGTCCCTGTAGCCTCCGTGAGAGGCGTGGAGGGTCAATGTTGGCAGAGAAGAGTCGACGAAAGAAATCTATGGCCAACTAATGAAAAGACACAACACACGCTAAAAAATCTAAGAATCACAACCAAGCAAACACGACCTTCTTTTGATGACCGTACTAGTTGGTGATGAAATCCAACATCGCGTGATCAAGTCCAGAAGGGGTGGGGATAGGGTGGAACAATTACAATGGCGACCT
>ML779249.1:19311-71339 GCA_009831015.1 Picea engelmannii | reverse complement strand
AGCCTTGACATTTGTCTTTTTGAAGAATAAACACCTTGTTAATGGATCTTGTAGCCTTCTTCGCCATTTTTCATTGAGTTTTTTCTGTTGAGTAAAGTTTGAAACCCATGCATTGTTTTTCTCTTCTCTTCAGTTGAGTAAAAACCCCGGTGAAAGTCATCAAAGGTCTACAGACCTCTCTGTCTTGATTTCATTCAAGGTCATTGTTCTTCAACTCTTGCTTTTGGGTGTGAATTTTTTTTTTTTCTTTGATTGTTTCTTTTCTTTCTCTTTTTCGTTTTGATTGCTACGAAGGGTGTATTGTTTGTGTGACTTTTGCTTGTGCTAGATTGGTTTTCATTGATACCGAGAAGATAATTAGCAAGACAAGCATTGTGTTGTATTGATCATCATCCATACGCAAACAATAAAATATATCTTCATGATTGTTTGAGCATATTAGAAGGCATTTTAAAAAGTTTTTGCATTACATCAAGATTTGATCGAGAAAAGAATCGTTTGAGGGCATTCCATAGTTGTGCTTGTTAGTGAAGGAACTCTCTCTCTCCCTTAGCTAGATGTTCATCGAAAGGAAATGACTGCTTATCATGTTTGATGCACTCTTTGGGTCTGAGTCATAATTCCATTTGTTTCACTTCCATGCACCCCTTTTGCGTAAAGAACAACCACTAAAATCAACGCTAATTAAAAGTTATCTAGAACTTTTTCTTTTCTAGGGTCCTCCACCAACAGTCGACTAGGCTTAGTACTTTGGATTAGGGCTGTGAGCATAACTCTCCAAAGTTTCTAAAACAAACAGTAGCATCCTGAGTTAGGGAGAGTAAATCCAGTTATCGTATAAGTCTGCCTGGGATCCCCCTCTCACAAAGGGGTTACGCACGAGGTTTCATTCGGGTAAGCTATGGGGACTAACCCTCCGTGGTTTAACTGATTGAGGTAAATCCACAATTACTGCGTGGAAGCCTCTTAGTTGGTTTCGGGCTTGATACCCTGCCCGTACGTTCGAATCGAACTGTCGACTGTTCCCGCCCAGGGGATGACTGCGAATTGGTAACCTTAGTGGCCATAATATTTAGGTTCTTACATAAGGTGATGGTGACGAGAAGTCTCACTGTACCTGGAGCAGACATTGGTCAAACTCACTCGGGCTCCTTGGAGGGTAAATCCACAATTAATGCGTGGAAGCTTGCACCAAGGCGTAAGTCTGTTAAGCAGGTCGCCATTGAAACTGTTCCACCCTATCCCCACCCCTTCTGGACTTGATCACACGACGTTGGATTTCATCACCAACTAGTACGGTCATCAAAAGAAGGTCCTGTTTGCTTGGTTGTGATTCTTAGATTTTTTAGCGTGTGTTGTGTCTTTTCGTTAGTTGGCCATAGATTTCTTTCGTCGACTCTTCTCTGCCAACATCGACCCTCCACGTGGCTTGCAGAGGCTATAGGGACTTCCTCTAGAGAATATGGATGGAAACACCCCTTTACCCCCTCATTCTACGGAGGAATCTCCTCAACAGAGCGAGGTTCACAATGCTACAACTTCTCAGGAAGAAGTTCCCATCCCTTTGGAGAATTTTCGAATTGTCTCAGAATCTCCAGAAGCTTATCGCATACCGGAGGGATATGAACGACAAATCCTCCACCTGAATTCTGCTGGAGAATTTCTTGTCGTCAACCCTTCTGATATTCCAGCCGGGTATTCTCAGAACCCTTTGGCCAGTGACCCTTTTTGGACTGCGGACGTTGTTCGGAGTCCACCACGCTTGGTGTGAGATCTTTATGGAACAGGAGAAGGTGCCGATGCATCTTTTTCCTATACCATACCCCCAATTCATTTCACCGGTACTACCACTTTTACAACCACACCAACCGTTGGTCTGAACATACCGTCCGTTGGCCCAAGGCCTACAATACCTCTCCAGGCAGCCTATTCGACGATGGCCCCGTACATTCCGACTATCCCTATCGGTAATGCGGTGGTTAATCAAGCCCCGATTGGCACACCTGTAACACCAAGACCCACACTCCCTTTTGGATTTAGGGCATTGAATGCTTCCGCTACAACCACTGCCCAAACCACTACCCAAACCGTAACGGGAAGTTCCATACCTATCCAACAACCCGGTGGGACTGGTCTTGGTGGTCCTAACCCGATCGGTGGCACCGGTCAGTCATTGGCATCTAGCTTTCAAATCCCGTGAACTCTTCCTCAAACTGGGGGGCATCCTCCCACCGGAGGACAAATTCCATTCGGGGGGCACCCTCACACTGGGGGTCAACCTCAATCCGAAGTATACCATCAACCACAAGGACAAAATGTGTTCTCCGCACCCAATCCGTGGAGTGTCCCTTTTCAAGGAAACCCACATGCCTCCACAGGACAAAATGTTCAGACTCCACAACAACCCCCTTATGGACAAATGCCAAACCCACCCTATAATCCACAAAACCCATCCGGTTATCCTCCGCTCACCAACACTTCTCAAAACATCTCAAATCCTATGTACCTTGGTCAAAACCAACCTCATATGAGAGGGCCCACGAGTTATAATTATCCACATAACCCAGTATTGGGCCTCACTTGTGTCCCTTTGCCACACCAGCATTACCCGCAGGTTAACCGACAACTACCTTTTCTAGCCACCCTGGACCTTCTAGACTTGTCTCAGTTAATGAATGATCCCATTTATCATTCTCCGGTTTGGCCAGCTATCCCAACTAAACTTCCTTCTGATATCCCAAAATTCGACGAAAAGCCTGGAGAAGACCCAAACAACCACGTAATGACCTTCCATTTGTGGTGTTCATCCAACTCCCTCATGGATGATTCGATTCGTTTGCGTCTTTTCCAACGAATGCTCATGGGTTCCATAGCAAAATGGTATATTGAATTACCACGCGCATCTTTTCATGATTTCAACTCCCTTGCCATGTCCTTCCTCACACATTTCCAGCTACCCATTCGGTACGAGAGGGGTAGTGAACTATTAACCTCTCTTCGTCAAACGACTTCCATACATATCTCCGATCATATCCATGAATGGAGACGACGACGAAGGCTAATCAAAGCGACCATCCCTGATCAATTGTTAGCAGAATGGTTCACAAAATCACTATTACTCCAGATCGCTCTGGATGTTTCCATGGGTGGCGTAGTCACCGAGGAAGAAGCCATCGCCCGAGCTCAATACTTAGACCTAGTCTATTCACAATCCAATACTCTATATGAGTTGATACCGAATGCTACCCATGCCACTAATGACCCATCCAAACCGTCGACTGCTTCACATGCGGATGGAGTTATTGGCTCTGTCAAAACTCAATCGACTACCCAGTCTACTGGAACAATCCAACGGCCCTCTTCCACGACCGCCCCCAGTTCGACTGCACCCTCTTCTACCCCACCTCAAACTCAGGTCTCTGATGTGAATGCGGTCCAGTCAACCCCTTCACAACAACTTGGGGGCAAGAAGAAAGAGAGAAACAAACCAAAGAAGAACAACAACAATGAGCAACCCAAGACCCAACCACAAACCCCTGCTGCTGGAAAACAACCACAACGAAAACTGAAATTCCCATGTCTCATTTGTGGTGACGATCACTACACTCGGGAATGCCCACATCGCGATGAAGTGGCCAAACTTTTCAAGGGAAATTCACAACACGTTGTGCTCACTCAGCTTTTTTCGCAACAACAATCCTTGGTTGCACAAATCCCCACGCCGGGGGGCAGTTCCAACCAACCCCATGAAGAGGCCTCAACAAGTGCCCACATTTACATGTTTAACAGAGTTAACCTAACAACTTTCTCTATGACATACGACACGCCAATTAAACCTGAAAAGCCGAAGATCGCTAACGGTCCTACATCAGACCCGTTACCATCCTCCACCAATCCTCCATCTGTTATCCCTCCATCCGGGCCACTCCAGATTGAGAAACCATCTTTTGACTCTATCCTACGCCCTCCTAAGAGCACCATCCAGAAATCCACATTCAATCCCAACTCACGGGCTGCCCAAAACTACAATATCGTAGAAGATTTGGCCCAAGCATACGTAGCTATCCAATCTGCCTGTCCCTCATCGAATGATTCACATTCATTGGCACCCGATACTTACTCGGTACCCTCTTGGTTAGATTCCCTATCGTCTACCATCGATTACATTTCCCATATTTTTCGTTCGGACGAATCTATCATGGAAATGCTTAGCATTAACGATCTGCCCTGGGATGACAACCACCATCGATCCTCTTTTCTTCCACCTCCGGAAGAAATCGAAGACATACGATCTATATTCCCCCCCCGATGTTACCGAAGCTCCGCAATCTCCTATCCTCACGACAGATACTCTCTCTGAGGGGAACATGGGTAGCATCTCTACTACGGTCACGATTGACATTTCAATCAAAGAAGGTGTCGTGGATAACATCAACCTTGGTGCTAATTGCACACCCGACGAAGTGGTTTCTTACACCGCTTTATTCAAGGAATTCCGCGATGTCTTCGCATGGAGTTACGAGGAAATTCCAGGGATCGATCCTTCGATCATCATACATGAAATCAAAACCTACCCTGACGCAAAACTGGTTCCTCAAAAGCTTCGCCCGGTTCATCCCAAGAAAGTTGCAGCTATAAAGGCAGAAGTTGAAAGACTTCTAAAATCTGGCTTCATCTATCCTGTCCCTTTAACCGAATGGGTCTCCAACCTCGTTACAGTTGCTAAGAAACAAGGGACCATCCGTGTTTGCGTTGACTATTGAGACCTCAACAAAGCTTGTCATAAGGACAACTACCCTACACCCTTCATCGACCAAATCATCGATAACTGCGCAGGGAGCGTAATCTTCTCTTTCATGAATGGCTTTTCTGGATATAACCAGATTGAAATCTTGCCTACAGATCAACACAAGACAACCTTCATCTGCCCTTGGGGAACTTTCGCCTACTGAAAGCTACCTTAGGCCTTAAAAATGCTGGAGCCACTTTCCAGTGAGCCATGTCGTACGATTTTCACGACATCAAACATATCGCAAAACCATACCTTGATGATCTACCCGCACATTCGTTAAATCGATCTGATCACATTTATCACTTACGCGCGATTTTTCTGCGATGTCGGTTCTACCGTATTCGCCTGAACCCACATAAATGAATTTTCACTATCGAATCCGGTTGACTCCTCGGTTTCATCGTCTCCAAAGATGGGATTAGGGTGGACCCCTTAAAAATCAAGGCCATCTCAGCCTTACCTCCACCCACCAATTTAACCGAACTCCAAAGTTTGCAAGGCAAAGAAAACTTTCTTCGCCGTTTCATCTGCAATTATGCCGAGATCACTAAAGGATTTATGTGGTTACTATAAAAGAACGTCCCTTTCATATGGGATGACATATCCCAATGGTCATTCGATGCTCTCAAGCACGCTTTGACCCATGCACCTTTGTTAAATCCCCCTGAATATACAAAGGATTATATCCTTTACTTGGCCGCTTCTACTTCCACCATCGCAATGGTGTTAGTCCAAGAAGACGCCAACGATGAAGAACATGTGATTTACTATCTGAGCAAGAGTTTATCTGGACCTGAACTCAGATATTCGCATGTCGAGAAACTGGCTCTGGCAACCATCATCGCTGTCCAAAGGTTCCGCCACTACATCTTATTACGCACCACCACAGTAATTGCAGATTCCAACCCCATGTACCACGTCTTGACACGTCAAGTACTTGGGGGCAAATATTTGAAATGGATCGTTATTCTTCAAGAATTCAATCTTGAGTTTACGAAGGCAAAAGACAAAAAATCCCTGGTGTTTTCCGAGCTCATCTGTGCTTTTCCTCGTGCCGATGAAAACATCGAACCTAGAGATTCTCTCCCTGATGAATCTCTCTTCCTCATCAACACCTCTGATCCTTGGTACGGAGACATTCTCCTCTACCTTCAAACACAACGTTTCCAGCCCAACATCTCTCGTGAAGAGAGATGATGCATTTGTCACTACTCTCTCCGTTATCTCATCCTCGACGATACTTTGTATCGCCGTGGAATTGACACCATCCTTCGGCGATGTTTGACTCACGAGGAGGCTGAACGCATTTTGAACGATTGTCACCTTGGCGCCTGTGGTGGCCACCTTTCTGGTATGGCCACAGCCCAAAAAATCCTACGTGCCGGCTATTTTTGGCCCTCGATTTTCAAAGATTGTATCGAGGCTGTCAAGAAATGCCCACCCTGCCAAATATTTAATAAGAAGGCACGCACCCACCCGATGACACTGCACCCAATTATCGCCATCGGCCCCTTTGCCAAAAGGGGCATTGATTTCATGCAGTGTAAGCCTACCTCAGCCGGGGGGCACGGTTACATCATCGTCGCCGTCGATTACTTCACCAAATGGGCTGAGGCTATGCCTACCTTCCTGAATGATGGCCTTACTGCAACTCTTTTCCTCTTCAACCACATCATAACTCATTTCAGTGTACCACGTGCCATTGTCACTGACCATGGTGCGCACTTCAAAAACTAGATGATGAGCGAATTACATGTCAAATTGGGTTTTCGTCATGAAAAATCATCCCCTTACTACCCTCAAGAAAATGGACAAGTTGAAGCCATCAACAAAGTCCTAAAGACCATGATCCAACGCATGGTAGGGGAAAACAAAACATCATGGCTTTTACAACTGTTCTCCGCTCTCTGGGCCTATCGCACCTCTGTGAAAACTTCAACTGGATTCACTCCTTTCCAGTTGGTCTACGACATTGAAGCTGTTCTACCAATCGAGTGTGAGATTCCATCACTCAAACTGAAAGTAGAACTCCTGCCGCATACTTCCACTGAAGAAGAACGATTTTTGTACCTGTCCAAACTGGATGAAACGCGTCACGATGCTACTCTCGCCAATGAGGCACATCAAAAACGAATTAAAAGTTAATATGACAAATCCGTCCACCCTCGGACTTTCGCGGAAGGAGACTTAGTCCTTGTTTATGATCAAGCTCACAATAAATTGGGGACAGGAAAGTTAGAACCCATGTGTCATGGTCCCTACATCGTAAAGCATGTCCTACATAAAGTTTCCTACGAACTAGTTGATCACGATGGAATCTCCCTAGGAGAGCCCCAAAACGGGATTTACCTTAAGAAGTATTATGCCTAGATCACCCAACATTTGTACTTTGTACATTATTGTACTTAGTTTTGGTGTGTCTATTTTCTTTCACGTGCTCGAGTCTTTACCATTGCCACTCATGACTGTGCCTGTGTTTTCATGCGCAGATGACGTCTTCCTTTCCTATCTTTTTTGGGTTTGTGGATGGCACTAGCTGACATACCCGTAACATTGCTTCAACAACTTGGGTTATTTACCAATTTGAATAGGTGGTGAGCTCAGGAGGCATTTGTTTAGGACCAACAACCAATAATATGGCAGAATATCATGCTGTCATTGGACTACTGACCCAAGCTTCCTCTCTAGGTATTTCTCGCATTATTATTTACTTAGACTCCCAACTGGTGGTTTTTCAACTCAACCACATCTACGCTATCCGTAGTCCTATCTTGCTACGCCTACACTTGCAAGTTCGTCGTCTCGAACGAATGTTCGATTACATCAAATATAGACACATTCCAAGAGAGCTTAATAGTGTTTCGAATTCATTAGCTAACTATATCATGGATCAGTATCTTTCCCACATATAAGATTTAAGGAAAAAAAAACTGTACATTACATGTAAATTAAAACACATCACAGACATCATCATGTACAAATCATTGGCATAATAAAAACTCGAAACTATATATATATATATATATATATGGCATGACTGAAATGTTTGCATTACATCAAAAAGTGTGTAAGAGAGCAAAATATTGGGTCCATCCACCCATACAACATCGCCTGACAAGGCATACAAAAAACATGATCATGGGGAGACCCTAATCTCCCCGCACTACGTTGTGCTGTGAGTAACATACTACTACACACAGTACACGCCTCAGCAGAGAATTGATATTCTCTGACACCCCTACAATATGTCGCTGCAGATGTAAAGGCACATCCCCCCTCCGCAGAGGAGGGATACCCATCGTAACGCCTTGGAGGTTCCTCTCAACCTCCCGGAGACCTGCCACCGATACTGCCGGGTCTGCTGCAGCTGGGACGCCTCCACGATGCCCTGGTATTGGTGTCAACTGGGCCCACTGCTCCCTTGTCTGCATGTTGAAAACAAGAACATTTGTTAAAACTCTTTTACATAACCAAAAAAATACATATACATCAAAAACAAAAAAAACTAGACAAGGTATGGCTGAGTCTCTTACCTGACTCGTCCCAATCTTCCCCCGTGGGAAAAATCAAGTCCATACTCCCACGGAAGTCTACATCGGCGTACGTGAATTCCTCTATCCAAAGGTACTACCGTCTCATCCAGGCAAAGAAGTCACCAGTAAAGTGGAACTCCGACTCCGAAACTAGCCTCGGAGACAGACTAGTCCACCTCTCCATCCGAGGCTCGTCCACTGGTCATATTTCCAGTGCTATCTGAGGCTGCATCTGAGGGATGCGCTCTAAGAAAAATGAGACTAAGAACGAGCCATAGCCGAACTGCTTCTGACCAGTCCTGCATCGTGAGATCTGTTCCTTCACATTCCGAAGGAACACTGCACTCCAATTGAACAGTGTTGGTTCTAAACACTGAACACCATAGTCCACCTATGATCTCTATGCCAAATGAGCACTAGTACTTCCGGTCACACTTGTGATAGCAAATAATATAGACCGGAGAGGCAGATCTCGTATATCCTTGATAGGGATCCTGCCCCCTACCAATTTTGCTCCCGGAACGCAGTGGCGTGCCAGATACACGTCCACCTGCTCAGGTAATGCCCTCTTCCCAGTAAAGGATATGGGGACCCCTCTTTTCGAGAGGCCGGTCAAAAAGTACACATCTTCCAACTCAATGGTTAGGAGTTGTGTACCAATACGGAATCCCTGTTCCGCAACATCCCAAAGACCAATCATGTGCTCAAGCAACAAAATCTCCCTCTTCATTTTTTGCAATTTGAAAAACTTGAGCAAGCCACAGGCCCGCAAAGAGGCCCGCGTACGGGGACTCCGTAGAGTGGCTAAATCATCCATCTCGTGTTCCCTCTCTTTCCATTCAATCATGATTTCCGAAGACACCTACAAAACAAAAAATCAAGAATTTCATTATTCCTCACGTTTTTGTGATTTCGACGATTTTCAAAAAGCATTTTAAAACATAAAATCAAATTCCCATGACATCTAAAAGAAACCAATCATCCTTTTTAACCACCATGCCCTTTAATAGTTGCCAAACAATGATTGAAACATGGTAAAAATGCAAAACGATCTAGGGGGCTGCGTGGGCAATTTTGGGGAATTTTTATGAGTTTCTTTTGCTTAAAATGGTCGGTCCAATCGATTGCAAGGGTATGGACATTCTAACAACCCTTCTCCAATACATTTTTGTGAAAGAATCCCCCCATTTCATTGAATTTTAAAAGGAGGCCGATTTGGTTCAAAAAGGGGCGACCTAGGGCTTTATGTTTTAAATAAATAATGCCATGAAAATCAATTTGAAACCATGGAATTGAAAGAGAAAAGCATGAAAACCTACCTGGTTTGAATGGTGAGAGAAATGATCGATTGTAGCTCTAGAAGCGAGAAAAACAAGATTTTCTTCAAATTGAGATTCTCCAACACTCCAAAAATCCTTGCAAATGAAATGGTAAATGAGTTTTTTAAATCAATTGTTATTTATAAAATATCATTTTTTTATAAGGTATGGTCATTTTGGGTTTCTCTAATGATGTAAATGGCTTCACTAATCTCTGGTTTGTAGTTCCTGGCATCGCAGGTTTCCTAGCAGTTCTAATGAATCATTCACCTTGTCGCATTTATGAGCATAGTCTTAGTTCATTCTCGAGCTCAACAATATGAGAACGTAACTGGGTAAACTTTTATCTCTTTTTCGGACCCGTATGGATATGAACACACAAAAAAAGGAACCCCCCTGGAGTCTCCTTTAAACCCTTTTCAGACTCTCTAAATATGAAAAGATTGTCGAGTGATCTTGCTTCCTTTCACACTCGTTAAAAGGTCAAAAAGAGCGTCTTTCGAGCGATAGTTTAACCCTTTTTCGGTTTCATTGGACTACTGTACGAAAAAGGAACTGAGAGAGTTCTCTTTTAAGTGTTTTTCCAAAATCTATAATCCCAAAAAACCTTCGAGTTTTCTGTCTTTGGACTCGTTAAAGCACACATCGATAGGCCCATATGGGACCGAACCCTTACTTCTTCCAGTTCGTTAAACAAAGGAAGAGGAACTTACCAAAGGTGAGTTATATGGAGCATGTGTTATCCTCTTCGAGATCATTAAATCAAAAAGAGGTACTCATCTATCTGGATGGGGGAAAAATTGAAAGGAGCAAGCCAAGCAGTCTCTTGAGAACATCATCCAACACTTCTTAGAGTCGCCCTTGAACATGGCACTTTGGTATTTGCACATATCATAATCCGCTGAACCTCTGCACTGAGCCAATCCTTTGAGTTCATTTTACTCCTTTGGGTCACCCAACGCAAGTCACAGTATCCATTTCATAGTTTTGGTCCATGTCATGTTTTGTTGTTGTGCCTCAGTGTTCAAGGGAAGTATCCGCCTCGAGAGTCAGCCATCCCAAATATCTTGCCTCAAAACCTGTGTCAGTTCATGTCCATTTGATCTACCAATTACATCTCTATGTCCGTTTCGTGTCGTTGATGGGGGATACATCAAGGCCCTCCCTCGATGAGTCTATTCCTATTGACTCCAACACATTATCTGGGAATTAGACTTAGAAACCACTGAGTACTTTGGGACCTGCATGCCTCAATGGCAGGCCTCCTCACATTCCACAGTGGGTTTGCATCATTGACCCCTGATCGAATGATTCCATGAATGTTCGACCTCAGCTCATTTATTCACATTCGCTGGAATGTACTAGGGTACCTTGGGAATCATTGACATTAATGGTGATCTCCGTCGCACTTGTTAACGGTTCACACCATTGACCGGTAATCAAGTGGTTTCTGCCATGTTCAACATCAGGACATCTATTCACATGGTCAGATTCGTACCATATTGGGATTGGTATGAAGACCCTGGGTTGAGCCATCACTTTGATACGTGCTTTGCCCAGGCTGCAATGGAGTTTATTTTGAACAATGACAGATACACTATTACATAGATCCACTTTGTATTGGTCGTGGCTATGTCTTGTCATCTCGTAGCTCCACTGTGTATTCTTTGTGGCTACGATCAGTCCGAGTCATCAGAGTATAGATCCAAATTGTATCTTTGGTGGCTATACATTTTTATCAATACAATTATGGATCCGCAGTGTATTTTATGGCGGCCATATCCTACTAAGTCTTGATCACCCAAGCATAGGTATGCCTGCCTTGGGTTCTGAAATATGTCATGATATTTGTTGGATGTGTGTGTGCAGCTTTCGTCAGGTTCTCCGAGTCTATACCCTTGCTTGAGCATCTACAAAGTATTTCAGTTATCAGTTGGCATATTCTAACTTCATACTTTGGGGGGCATTCTGTTACACGTCAAAATTGCTCAGCTGGATAAGTGTCGCATTGACCCTCTGAATTGTCGTAAGTGTCGCATCTTCCCTACAACTTTCACAAGTGTCGCAAGCTGGTCACTAGTGTCACAAATGATGTTCAGACATATTGTCGTGATGAAGACACTAAGGAGGCACTTATAACATCTCACATGACTGATTTGAAGGAGGAGAACTGGTTTACTGAAGTCAAACAACTCTTAACACCTAAAAGGAGCCTTGAAACAAAGGTTTTGAGGGGGAGCGCTCCCCTACTTCAGCTCCAGAAGCGCTGGCGCTCCCCCATAATGCTTCAGGGAGCGTTATAACGCTCCCCAACCACCTTTGAAGGAGCGTTTCTCATCTTGAGAGCATTGGCGCTTCCCCAAGGCTTACCAGGGAGCGCTACAACGCTCTGATGCCCCTTCTAAGGGAGCGCTGCCTAATCTGAGGCAGTAGTTGGCCCGTTGAGGAGAATAAGGGGAGGAGTTTTCGAGATTAGGAGGAAGTTGTGCTCGAATTCTTGGTTTCATCAAGAGATCCTTGATCTAAGGAGAAGGTTCCCAACTTGTTCTAAATATAACTCAAGAGGTTAAGCTCCTCTTAACCTATATAAACGGGCTCTATGATGGTGGAAGGAGAGGATACCAAACTTATGATCTCATAAGTAAGGGGGAAGAATTGAATACATGAAACTTATGATCTTGGAGGTAACTCGCAGTCAGCTAAAGGAGAGTGATCAACGAAGCTGCTGTTATCCAAGTTGTGGAGCTTTCAGGCAAGGGTTAGACGAAGGGGACTTGATGAAGCCGTCACATTCACGTCTACGATTGTAAGTACTGCTGTCGTTATTCTCATCAATATGACACGCTTGGCCTGTTTCTTTCTAGTTTGTGTCTAATGTCACATGAACTTATTACTAGTTGATAGATCTGTTTTCAAGCTAATATCAATAGAGTAGGAAGCGGTCGTATCTTTTTTTGTCCACAGGATCCAGCGAGGAGCAAAGGATTGGAGCGCAACTCGGAGCGTGCAAGGACAAACGTCGATAAAAAGGTACCTCTGTCATCCTTCCTTCTCATGTGTTAGTTTAGATAGATTTGAAAGGAAGTGAGTGTCCATGATAAGCACTTTTCTGTCTAGGGTTAAGGTCAATCTCTAGAGGTGATCTACCTGTCCGCAGGGAGATTTTCCTACAACACCGACTGTTTCCCTATTCCATACTTACCAAATTTTTCGCTTGCGGGTTCTTGGATAGATGGGATGCACTTCCATTATTCCTTGACCTGCAAACAACACCTCAACTTCTGCGATATACAAATTGACTTATGGACTCCCACATCGTCCCCTCTTTTGTGTTACACATTTTGCACTCAAAAGTTATGATACATACAATTTGACCGTCGGGGCCTCATGTGTCCTTAGGAACCCTTTTCACCCTATTTTGAAGCCTATCAGACCTCTTTCCACACTTGGTCATTTCTTGGAATCTGTTTCGTGGATTGTCGGGTTGGCGGGTTCAGGAAATTTCCAATTCGTAGTCGCTATTTCCTATGCCCGCCACCTTCACACTTCTTTCCAAGTATATGCAATAAGTATACAACTTCTTCATAAACATGCAGAAAATATCTTGCCAGGATATGGGATATCTATTACAGATTTGAATATATTATCCCTTCTTTCCCGTCTTCTATACTTAACCAAATTCTTGTTTCTTTTTCCCCTCTACTTTCTCTTTCTGGTTACTTAGTTATTTTTCCGAAAATGTCTAACTGCATGGGTTGGCGGGCTCACGAGTTCACATTTGCACTCGTGCTTTTATATCATGACTCCAACCGACCGCTTCCCCATTCCATACCTAGCCACTTTTCCGATCGTGGTCCACATAGATGATTTTAGGCGCTAAATTTCGTAAATGGGCTAATTTTCCATGGTTTTTCCCAAAACAAGATTCACTAATTTCCATTAATTTCACTAATTTCTAAAAAAAATTCACCCAAATTCCATAGAATAAAATTATTTTACCTTAAAGATCGCCAAAATGTTATGTAAACTATATAAAATCCTTATAAATTTGAATATTTTTACAAAACTATCGCCAAACATTTTACATTTTACATATTAAGGACTAGTAAGATTAACCTATGTTTCTACATTTTAATATAAATTTCCATCCTTAAAATCATCCTTGATCGTGGATTCCCAGGAAAGCAGGTTCTAAATTGCACTTCCATTGTTCTGTGACCTGCAAAAAACACCCTCACTTCCGTGATATGCAAATTTACTAGTGGACTCCCGCATCATACCCTCTTTCGTGTTACACTGTTTTCACTCAAAATTTACGAGACCTACAATTTGAACGTCTCCTGGGAAACTATTGTCACCCCATTTTGAAGCCCGTCCTTCCACTTTTCATACTTGGCCATTTCTTCTAATCTCTTTTGTGGATCGTCGGGTTGGTAGGTTCATGAAATATCCAATTCCTAATCGTTGTTTCCTGTGCCTGCCACCTTCGCACTTCTTTCCAATTATGCAATAACTGAGGTTTAATGCTAACAACTCACCATGCCTCGAGGAGACATTCATACTAACTGTCCATACACAAATTTTCTATAAACATGCAAAAAATATCCTGTGAGGTAATGGGATATCTATTACAAATATCAATATATTATCGAAAACGAATCCCACCGACTGTTTCCCTATTCCATACTTACTGAATTTTTTACCTGTGGGTTCCCGAATGGGCGGGCTCAATATTTTCCTTGCATTGTTCCATGATCTACAAATAGCACCTGAAATTCCACGATATACATGCAGAAAAGATCTTGCCAAGTAATGGGCTATCTATTACAAATTTCAATATATTAGCAAAAATGAGTCCAACCGACCATTTCTCTATTCCATACATAGCCACTTTTCTGATTGTGAGTTCCCGGACAGGCGGGCTCAAGATTTCGCTTCCATTGTTTCGCGACCTGCAAACAACAGCCAAAATTATGCAAATATACAAATTGGTCGCTAGATTGCCCCATCGTGCCCTCTTCCATTTTACACCTTTTGTAGTCAAAATTTCTGAGACATACAATTTGACCGTCGGGCCCTCACCTCTCCTGAGAATCCTCTGTAACCCTCTTTTGAAACTTGTCTGACCGCTTTTCATACTTGGCCATTCCTTACTTGCTCTTCCCCATCCCCGTCACCTTCACATTAGTTTATAATAAAAAAATGTTTATTAAAACACACACACACACACACACACACACACACACACATATATAAGGTCTTATTTCTAAGTATGTACTTAGTAAGATTTAATGCTAAACCAATATTTGAGGAGATCTTCCATTAATACACATTAAACTAAGATTTGCAGAGGGTTATATTATCCCTTCCAAGTGTTAATTTCAAACATCATGGAATGTTGTTCATGCATCGTCAGGTTGGCCCGTTCACGAAACCTCCAATCCTTAATTCTGAAATAAGTCCGACTGACCATTTCCCTATTCCATACTTAGACACTTTCCCGGAATTCCACAAATATACAAACCGATCGCTAGATTGCCCCATCATTCCCTCTTCCGTTTTACGCATTTTGCAGTCAAAGTTTCCGAGACATAAAATTTGACTGTCAAACACTCACCTCTCCTGAGTATCCCCTGTAACCCTATTTTGAAGCTCATCTGACCCCTTTTCATACTTGGTGTAATATCCCCCGGTAGAGCCCCAATTGTAATTATGAATTGTAAACATGTTTGTTAGGCTGGTGAGCCGAGTTATAATAAGATAGGAGGCTTATATGATGATTAGGCCAGAGAGCCTAGGATGCTAAGGCCAAGAGCCTGTTTTGTATACGTAATTATGAAAAATCATTAATAAAAATATAAACATCGTTGCGTGTAGACCGACCATGAAGAAAGACTGATGGGGGACTAAGCTCTATTAGATAGGGGAAGGGAGGGGGCTAAGTATTTGGGCCTAGTGGATAAGCTAGGGGGCTTACCTCTAGAGGAATAATATTTTAATATTAATTCCTGAAGGCTAAGGTGGAGATGATATGTTTTTGTTATCCTAAGTTCCTGGAAAGGGGACATAGGCTAAATGGAGTGCATGCAGCTCTAGGAATACAAGTGTCGACCTGGGCGCATGCAGTTAAAGCTAAAGCATCAGCTTGTGTTGGGGGGACTGCCATTCTTCCATCCTCTGTATGAACTCGAGACCTCTGGATACCCTCACACATATATGAAACTAGAAACAATGAAGCCATCCTGTGTTGCTTGCTGAGAATCCCGATGCATCCTATAATCGCCTGAGCCTTGCTATGCCTTAGTGTTGACTGTTACTGTTTGGGTGTCCATACCCATTTCCTCGTTACTGATGTCACCCATAAGCTAGCTGAGTGCTGAATGTTGTTGTTGTTACCCATACCTAGTTTTAGATGAGTCAAAGATAGGTTGAAGAGGCAGGTTTTCAGGCTTGTGAGCAACTCTCCTAGGTGAGAGAATTTTTTGGGAAGTGAGTACTCCTGGAAGGGAGTCTCGTAGCAGATACAATAATATGAGACTTTTGGTCCAACCTGTTGCTGAAGCCCAAGGTAAGGGAGGGGTACTAGCCGATGGAATTGTATTAGTGAATGTGTATCCTACTGGGATGGAGTAGGAGTGTGGGGAATGAGGGTCTGTGGATTGTGGGCGTAAGTGGCTCCTGGGATAAAAGATCCTTCTTGTTGCTTTGTGCAACTTCCTTCTTGTCCTTAACAAGCTTAGAATTCCCTTGCCCGATGGAGTTTATTCCCATCTTGGGGGTGACCTATTGCTGAGAGTGATGAGCAACACGGACTAAGGCTGGGATGTTCGTGGAAGGTTTGCACGCAGTTGGTGGATTTAATCCAGCTAAAAGATAAGTATCATTTATGTGCTTAATTATGTATTTTATGAATGTTTTGTGATGCTTGAATGTTATAATGTATTCTGTCACGTATATGAATTATTTTTAGTTCCATTGATTCCATATTATAACAGTATTTCAATGTTTATTGTGATTAAGTGTTTCAAATTCATTAAAATGCATATATATTATATAAGTGTAAATTTTGCATGGTAGCATTACTCGGTCTCTAGAGGGTCGGGGATGTTACAATATGGTATTAGAGCATGGTTTCAAAACTAAGCCTGGATGGGCCATGTTAGTGAAAGTTGAAGCAAGAGTTTTGGAAGAAGTTGTTGTCGAAATAGACAAAACTCAAGTTCTAACCCAAGGTTTCAACGCGGAGCCTGGATGGGTTGGGTAAGTGGTCATTGGACCCAAGGTTTGAAGTGGAAATTGTGTTAAGAGGACCGAGTTTTGGACTTCAGAAACATTCTTGAGTGCCAAGAGGTTACCTTGGCCGTGTTACGAAGATTAGGAGGAGTAGTGATGTAGGAGCATCGCTCCACCTCAGCAAATGCGCCAACATTCCAGCACATCAACGCGCATTTCAGAGAGGGAGAGGCATTAACCCTCCATTTTTTTTTTAAATTCGAAATATGATCCTATACGGATTTTGTGTTGTAAGGATGATAAATGCGAAGCCATACCTTTGTACAGGTAGTGGATAGGGTCGCCTTAAATGGTTGACTGTAAGCAGGTCTAGATCGTAGTCAGGTCTGGATCTTCATTTATGTAATGAGTCGTAGGAGTATGGTGTCTTAACTGAGATAGTGATGGCACTAAGGCAGTGAAGAGGATAAGCTCGTAGATCCCTCTTTTGTAAAGAGGGGGGAGATCTTTGTAGAGAAGTATTAGAAGAAGAACTTAGGATAGAGTTAGGATAGGAGGTAGAATAGTTATTGGAGAGAGCTTGGGAGAACTGGGACTATGTCGCAGTCCAATTTTTGTAAACATCTGTATAGACACACATAGATAATACAAAAGAAGTTTTTCCTGCACATAGTGTGTTTATGCATTTGTGTTCATTATTATGTTTTTATGTATTTCATGAATGAATGTGTGAACTGGTGAAGTAACAAATAAGTTTCAATTGTTTCTCTCATGTGAATTGCAAGTGAAAGAAGTGCACATTGTCTGCAAGGAGTGCATTGACAGAGGTGAGTTAACCTCAGAGAAGCTCATGAGAGATACCATTGAACCTTCATCAACGAAAGTGGAAGGAGTGCACAGGAAGAACTCTATGTTGGGTTTAGAGAGAAACAAAGTCATAGAACACTCTGTAAGAAGGAGCTCTACAAGGTGTGCATCGAGAAAGAGGTTGCCAGGAGGGCACCAGAATCCTTAAGAGACTGAGTAAATCGAAAATCTTAGAAGAGATAATGCAATGAGTGCGTAGGAGTCAGAATTTTTCCAAGTACCAAATCTCAACATGGATAGCGTTAGCAGAGACGCAGCCGAGACCCAAGATAGTTGAGTTCGTAAGAGAAAGTTCAAAGGCCGAAACCTTTGAATATCCACAAAATATTCCAAGTTGAAAGGAGTCAAAAGTTTAGGAGGAGGAGAGACAGTAGTAGTTAGATCAGTTGTGGGAAGGATCCTGGACCATTAGATCAACACCCAATGAAAAAATTAAGGAAGTGAAAAGGAGAGGAACATATCCCATCTGTTGGATCTGAGCACAAAGGACCAACAACTGTTGGATCCGAAGGTAAGTGCATGAGACTTAACCCTTGTGTGCACGGGAGAACTGATTCACCAAAGTCCCAAAGTAATTAGGGACTATCCATCGTCAACGATGGCAGGTAGTGAAAGATCCATAACTCCAGATTGAACCACTTTGGAAGTTTGTGGTTGGGGAAGATACGAAATCACTGAAGACCCGAAGGTCGAAGAAGATCCAGGCCATCGGTTGCCAAGAGATGCATGTCAGAATATCTGAGACTTCGGATAAAGTCACTCCGGGGAATTGCAAGTGTGGAGTGTGACAAAGTCTTAAAGTCCCAAAGGCTAAAGTAAATCATGACCATTCGTTGTGGAGGACATGTGGAGAGAGATTAGGAAGTTCGGGGGTAGAAACCTCCGAAAGGAAGTCGATAGGAATGAAGAATATCTGGACCGTTGGATCTAGAAGAATGAATGGAAGAAATAAGTGCATTTCGGGTGAAAGCACCTTGGGAGAAATGGATGTGTAGGAGTTTGAGACTCCCGAATCCCAAAGTGCCAAAGCCACTTATGATCGTTTATCATGCAGGAGGGTACATGTCAAAATATTGTTGATTCTAAGTGAAAGCATTCAAAGGAGAGTGAGTAAAGAAGAGCCACAGGGCCGAAGAAGAAGTCTGGACCATCAGATCTAGAAGGGCACGTGGCGACAGATCGTGAAATTCGGGTGAAAACACTCCAAGAGAACACAAAGGATGAAAGTTTGAAATCGTCGAAGCCCGAACAACCAAAGAAACTGGAAGTCGTTGATTTGGGTTGGATAGGAGTCATCAAATCATGAAATTTGGAGGATCGTACTCTAGGGTTTCTGAGAAGTTGTGTTTCAGAATATCCCGAAGCATTTAGGGCCGTAGATCCCAAAGGAAAGAACATGGATCATTGATTTGCAAGGGGATGTGTGGAGGACGAAGATTCACTCCATTGGACAACCATTGCATCAGGGAGGACAGATGTCAAAGGATATGGCACTCCAAAAGGATTCACTCTAGATATTTGTATTTGTTGAGGTTTGACAATCCCGAAGGCCAAAGTCCCGAAATGCCGAGAGCCGTCGATGTGAAGGAGGACACGCGACGCCATATCTAGACTCCGGAAAAGCGCAGGGGGGAAAAGTCTGAAGACTCGGAGAAGATATTGATCATTGATCGAGGAGGGAGCTAAAGGACTGTCGATTTGGTTGAGGAGCACAAAGTCCCGAAGCGGGAGTAGAACTGTCGATTCAGGAGGACGCATGGCAGGCGATCTTCCATTTCAGAGAAATCTCTCTGGAAGAAATGAGAGTTTGAGAACTAAAACTCCTGAAGGCCGAGCTTGTGGAGAAAATCGTAGCCGCACATCTGAAGTGACAGGTGTCAAAAGATATTCCACTCCATAAGATATCTACTGAGGAGGAAGCGAGAATTGAGAGTTGAAACTCTTGAAGGCTGAAAGGATGGAATCAATCGTACCTGTTGATTTGGGAGGGAGCTACGTGTCGACAGATCACAGATATCTGAGATCGTGTGTGAAAGGAAAAAAAGGTCATTGATTGGACAATTGGCTAGAGGCAGGTAAAGAATAGACAACAATCGTTGATCGAGAGGTGTCGCCTAGGAATTGGAGATCAACGGTCGAGTTGGATTGCGGGCCAGAACTTGCTCGGATGTTAAAAATATGAGAGCAGGTCGTAATTTATACCATGATTTTAACAAAGAGATATGTGGCACCTGGGGGTGAATTACGGGGAGAAAAACGGGTTGGCCTAAAACCACTCTTGCCCACGCCCGCAATCACATTTTTCCATGAGGCCATAGCCCAGGTCCATATGAAGGAAGGGGCTAATGAAAAAGAATCTAGCGCCTGAAACTCGACATTTCAGAAGTGCGTAGATAGAGGGAATGGGTATCATAGGACCTATGCCTAAAGGAGAAAAGGGGGCTTGCGTATAATTGTTTTGGGTTCAATCACGAGCCCAAAGAGTTAATTCGACTTAGAAGATTGAAATATCCTTTGACTGAGAGGTCAGCAAACCCTGCTGAGGTGGGGGCACTGCATCGCAAGTGCTCAGGGTAGGAATAATCATGCACAATGATCAAAGTGGGAGCACAAGAAGATTCAAGAATCCGAGAAGAATTGTAGACTTCTGGGATCAACAAGGAAAATTTTTATAGGGAGAAAGAAGTTGCAATTTCTGTGGCAGCAAGTATGTTACGACTTGTTGGGTCAACCAAAGGAAAGAATGCTTGCATGTTTGTAAGTGTTGTTGGTGATGTTGTTTCATAAGGATGGAAGCAACAAAGAGATGAAGTGTCGGTTATAAGTTTGATAAAAGAAGCATGAAATATTCTACTGCCATCAGACATTCAGGTAGTATAAAATTTATTAATGGCAGTCATGCGGGTATGATTTTTATTACTCTTTTTTCATAATTGCTGAAAGGAAATTTAGGTAAGAATTTTCTCAGCCAGAGTTATTTTATAAAATCACATGATTATATTATTGAGTGCATACCACTGGATGTGGTAAAGGCTGGAGGTCTGTATTAATTCAAATATTTTTAGCTTCTGAATGCACACACTGACATAGTAGAATGTCATGTTAATTTGTTTATGGGGTAATAACCAAAGAATTAAAAGATAAGAACTTGTTATAAAAATGAATGTGAGTAAGCTAGTTATGTATGAGACCAAGACATGGTTGGATATGGAAAGGTACGGATATGGAAAGGTTATGAGCCACACAGGTACTAAAAGCTATAATATCCCTAAGGCTGAACCCAATTGCAAATGTAAACATAAATGTACATAAGCTGGTGAGATGATTTGATATCATTTTTGTATGCACATTCCATGGTGTAGCACGCGAAGGTATGCGCAGTAAAATGAGGAAGTGTGCACATTCTGGGATACTGCGCGCAACATCTTAAGTGTGCGTGATGTAGAGGCAAGGAAGCCTTGTGTATCTGATATGTTTTATAGGTTGGTGAGACAATGTTATAAGCTAGGACGCTTATATTTCGATTAGGCCGGAGAGCCTAGATGTTAAAGCCCAATGTGCTTATTTTTGTACATATCTCATATTTAATAAAAAATACATCGCTACGCGCAGAATGACCACGATAAAAGAGATGGGGGACTAAACTCCACAATTTAGGGAAAGGGAAGGGGATAAGTTAAGGAATGTTTTATTAATATTTCTTAAATCATAAAGTATGGATAATTATGTTATCCTAAGTTCTAAAGTTGGAGACAAGTGGGCCAAAGTAGCTTCCAACATGACAAGTGTCAAGTTGGGGGCATGCATACATATTGTTGGGACTTAGCTCATTTTGAGAAGGTCCCATCATTGGAACCATCATCTTTCCCCGATTCATCCATCACTGAGATATACAGTCAATCATCTAGGAGTATTGGCAGCCATTGAGTTATCATTTGTATCTTCATGACTTTATTGGAACCCGTATCCAGAACCTTCGGTTTGGTAACTATTATCTTGGGAGAGGGATTGAAGAAGCGGGTTGTCAAGCCCATGGGATATTGAAGAAGTGGGTTTTCAAGCCCGTGGGATATTGAAGAGGTGGGTTGTCAGGCCCATGAGTAATTCTATGGGTGAGAGAATTGTTGGGGATTGATTTCCAAAGGTGTTGAACTACAACTGCAGGGCTCTGAGACTTCCTATCTGGACTGTTGCTGAAGCCCTGGAAGGGAAGTGGGGCAGCAGAGGGACCGTTGAGTAGAGAAGGGGCACACTTCCTTGGGTGTGACAGGCAAGTAGGTAATGAGGCACTGTGGGCTGTTAGTTGAATGAGCACCTGAGACATAGTCTTTCCTATTGTTCATGAGCCTTTAGCCTGGTTATGAACCCTTTACTCAGGTGGAGTTTAGTCCTAGATCAGGGGTGACTCACTATTGAGAGTGATGAATAGTGTGGTCTAAGGCTGGTGTTATTATCACAAAGATAAGTGTCAATTGTGTGATTAATTTACATGTTGCATTGTTATTCACGTGTTATTTTTATGGGTTTATCCTATGCGTGGTTATAACTGTCTATATGCTTATGGGTATTGCATGTATATGCTGCCTATATATGCTTATTGCTATTTCAGTGTGAATTCATGCATTTACATAGCGTAATTGTCTGTTCACGTAATATATATATTAAGCTTCTGCAAGAGTTTTGTGTGTGCACATGTTTTAATTGCATGCAGTTAGAAAATTATATGAGATATAACTTAGTTAGGATGCTAAGTATGTTACAGTACGTTCCACATAGAGAACGAATGTGTTCTTCGATGTAGCATGTCCCGACATGAATGGTCAAGGATGTTACAAATTGGTATCTGAGCATGAAAGAGTGTTCAGTAGTAGCATGGCTTGGCCTATTGAAGGTTGGGAATGTTACAAAGATGGTTTCAGTGCTAAGTAAAGCGTCTGAGGAGTGGCATGTCCCTGGCCTGTGTGAGGCTCGGGGATGCTACAAATTGGTATCAGAGCTTCAATTTTCAATACTGAGCCTGAAGGGCCGAGTAAGTTGAGTTGAAGAAAAATGTCACAGAGGATTTAATTCAAAGTGGCCAAATTTCAGTTTTAGAGCATCCATGGCAAAAGTAACAACAACTGAGCGGAAATGGGAAAAAGCCCCAATTTCTGTGGGTGAATTCATGAGAAAATGGAGAAATTCAGCCAAGTGATGAGATATTACTGATTTAATATCTATCCTGGCAAATTCGAACCTGGAATGGTCGAATTTGAAGTTACAGTGAAGCCATGACAGATGGTGCAGAATTCACGAGGATTTGATGCACATAAAGGTGAATGTGCATAGGTGGCGCACTGAAAATGCATGATGCATAGTGGAAAGCATGTGATAGTTAAAAATTGGCATTGTGCGACAAGATATTGGCATGTTGGTGCACACACTAAATTTCGTTACCGTACGGAAAAAAGTTAGCGTCTAGGTGCGTGCGGTAAAGTGTGGCGCCGTGCGGAAGAATATGGTGTGCGGGTGCGCACACTAAATTTGGCATTGTGTGGAGTGCACACACATAAGAAGGTGTGCACGGTGTACACACACAATAAGGGCATGCAGAATGTATGCAGAGCACAGAGGAGTTTGGTTGGCGCACACACAGTATGAATATATGTTGTCGCAGATAGTTTAGTATGGCGCGCACAGAGTATTGATGAATGATGGGAGCATATTGAAATTTGGCATGGTGCAATGCATAGAGAGAAATGCATGTGGAATATCAGTGCATGATACAAAAAATGTGTGCAACGGGTAATAGTGCAAGAACCAAACTGTGCGTGGTAGTTATTGGCGTGCGACACAAAGTGTGCGCATGTTATTGGCGCGACAAAGAAGTGATACACAGTGGTTTTAAAGTGCACGAAGCATGATTTAACTATGATGTTGCAGCGCATGGAAAATACGGGAGCATAGATTGAAATTTATGCATGCGAAGTTGTTTGAAGGGGGAAGAACAACAAAAACAGTGAAAGGTAAGCTATAAGACCTCGACTAGCTCCATGAAGCCATAACTTTTGCTCAAGACTCGGAATTGAGCATGTGAGCAGGTGTTGGAAAGGTCTTGGACAGCGGAATATAATTATCCACCCATAAAATTGATTGGGAATTCAATGTTTTAGGAAATCAGAAGAAAGGCTTCTGATAAATTATTGAACCAAAATGGTTTCATATTTTTCATAAAATCGCTGAAACAGTCAGTCTGACAAGTTTTGTTGGCTGCACATTTTGCAGAGGTAACAACAACTAGAGCAGATCAAAATCAATTTAGAGTCCATATTAATGGAAGAGGCACCAAGAAATTACATCCAGGAGGATGAAGTCAGAGGGATGGATGTCCATTTGAGCATGGAAGGAACCAACTCCAATGGACATGGTGAAGAAAGGGATGAAAACATAAATATGGTAGAGACCATTAAAAATTTACAGAAGGATGTTCAAAGCCATAAATATGATAATGAAAGTCTTATGAGAGATAAGGAGCAACAGGATGGCTTCAACATGAAGTTATTGGAGAGCTTGAACAAAATAGAAAATAAATTGGATAAGGAGTGTGGCTCGAGAAAATCGGGAAGTCACAAGTCTCATGATGAGAAAATAAAAACAAGAAGTGTTAGTAGACATCACCACCACTCCCTGAGGAATTCCAATAAGAGATCACACAACTGCTCAAGTCCATCCCCTGTCAAAAAGTACGAGAGGTTTGGGGTGGATGAACTGCAAGGAGAAATGAACAAAATCAAACCTCCTACATTTGATGATGAGCACAAGAAGGATGAGGATGCAGAGACATGGCTGTTGGGCATGAGAAAGTATTTTCAATTGCATAATTATTCCTCTCATGTAGAGGGTAGAATTTCCATCTATCAACTCAAAGGAAAATCATCCATGTGGTGGGATCATCTTGTGCAGGTGCAACACATCAAAGAGAAAAGTGTTACTTGGAGAATATTCAAGAAGTATTTTGAGAAGAAATACTTGACGAAGAGATACTATGACAAGTAAATGAAAGAGTTCTTTGAACTCAAGCTTGGGAGTATGACAATTGAAGAATATGAGAGAAGGTTTCTAGAACTACTGAAGTATGTCTCTTTCATCAAGGATGAGATAGTCAAAATTCAAAGGTATTTGAGTGGATTTCCATCATTCATCAGTGAAAAAATACAGTATGATGATCCCAATACATTGGAGGAGACCATAAGGTGAGCTAAATTCCTATATGATCAACAAAAATCAAGGCCAACATTCCAAAAATCTTGGGAAGACAAAAAGAAATTCAAGATGGATAAAAGGAAGAAGGGGTCTAAGCCACCATTCTTCAGAAATAGTCCACAGGGACAACAAACTCCTAAGGAACCCAGAATGATGGACACGGGAAGTCAAAGGCCAAGGCAACCACCTATTCAATGTTGAGGTTGTAAAGGGGATCACATGTTCAGAGATTGTCCTCACAGAGGTGAAAAAGGGAGGACTGTTAATAATGTACAAAAATCTGAAACAATGGAGGACATGGGTAGAAAGATACCCAGGATCTATGCAGCCCTGGACAACAAGCAAGCATAATATCAGTCACATATGATTGAAGTGGAAGGTATGATCAACAACCAAACCATTGCTATTTTAATTGATTCAGGAGCTAATCATAGTTATATAGATCCTAAGGTGGTGGAAAGTTTTCATTTGCCAAGAAGTAAGCATGGAAAATCTTGGTTGGTGCAGCTAGCCACAAGGGCCAAAAGAAAAGTTAATGAGATGGTTAAGTCATGTCTTATTGAAATGAATGGACTGAACACCCAGGAAGATTTGAACATCTTTCCTTTAGGTTCCTATGACTCTCTAATTGGGATGGATTGGTTGGACCAACAACATGCCATCCTAGACTACCATAACAAAGCATTTACTTGCTTGGATGAGGAAGGGAAACTAAGGAAAGTTCAGGGAATTCCCAGAGTAGTAGCCATAAGAGAGATTTCAACATTGCAGCTGAAGAAATGTTACAGAAAAGGGTGTCAAATAATTGCAACTCATCTGGTGGAGACACCTAGAGATAAGGTGCCAAATTTGGAAGATTATGCAGTCCTAGAATATTTTGAAGATGTGTTCAAGGAGGTACCAAGACTACCCCCAAGGAGGGACATTGATTTCTCTATAAATCTAATGCCTGGAGTAGCTCCAGTATTAAAGACTCCTTATAGAATGAGTACACTAGAGTTGAAGGAGTTGCAAATACAACTTGAAGAGCTTCTGAAGAAGGGGTATATACACCCAAGTGTGTCACTTTGGGGTGCCCCAGTCTTGCTTGTGAAGAAGAAATATGGAACATTAATATTGTGCATTGATTTCAGACAGTTGAATAAAGTGACTATAAAGAACAAGTATCCTATGCGAAGGATTGATGATATTTTTGATCAATTGAAGGATGCAAAGATCTTTTCAAAAATAGATCTCAGGTCAGGATAACATTAGGTAAGGATTAAAGAGGAATATATTAGCAAGACCACTTTTAGGACAAGGTATGGTCATTATGAGTTCACAGTGGTGCCATTTGGGTTGTCAAATGCACCAATTCTTTTCATGTGCTTAATGAATGGTGTTTTCCGAGAATATTTAGACAAGTTTGTCATTGTCTTTTTGGATGACATTCTCATATATTCCAAGTCAGAAGAAGAGCATGAACATCATTTGAGGATGATTTTGCAAGTATTAAGGGAGCATCAATTGTATGCCAAATTAAGAAAGTGCTCATTTTACCAGAATCAAATTCACTATTTGGGGCACATCATTTCAAAGGATGGGATAACAGTGGACCCTGAGAAGATAGAAGCCATTAGAGAATGGCCAGTGCCAAAGAATGTGATAGAGGTGAGATCATTCATAGGCCTTGTAGGATATTATAGGATATTTATAGAAGGATTTTCAAAGATTGCACACCCAATCACTTCATTGAAAAGAAAGGGTGTGAAGTTTCAGTGGACATTGGATTGTGAAAAGAGTTTCCAACACTTGAAACAATTATTAACAAGCGCTCCAATATTAAGGATAACAGACCCAAATGAAGACTTTATTGTATGCACACATGCATGTAAAGAGGGACTTGGTGGAGTCCTCAGTCAAAATGGGTTTGTTATATGTTATGAGTCAAGGAAGTTAAAGGAGCATGAAAGAAACTACGCCACTCATGATTTGGAGTTGGCAGCCATAGTACATGCCTTGAGGAAATGGAGATACTACCTCATGTGGAAAAGGTTTGAGATGAGGATAGACCACAATGGTTTGAAATATTTGTTTGATCAACTAACTTTAAATCCTAGGCAAAGCAGATGGTTAGAATTTCTAAGCGAATATGACTTCGATATAAAGCATATCAAGGGGAAAGAGAACAAAGTGGCTGATGAACTCAATAGAAGAGTGCATGAAATGCATGCTACAACCATTAGAATGTATTAATTAGATTTGAAACAAATAATTTTAGAGACTGCCAAATCAGATTTATAATACAAGGATTTAGTGGCAAAATTATAGCAAGGTAATTTGCAGCATAAAATTGAAGAATACAAGCTGGATGAGGACAAAATTCTCATATACAGGGGCATAATTTATGTACCAAATTCTCAGGAATTGAAAAATATGATACTGTGGGAAATGCATAATGTGCCTTATGTTGGGCACCCAGAATATCATAAAACTATTGCAGCTGTCAAGAGCCAATATTATTGGCCAAGCATGAAGAAAGAGGTTGCTGATTTTATTGCCAGATGTTTGGAATGTCAAAAAGTAAAGGCTGAGCATAGACACTCAAATGGTTTGCTACAACCATTACCCATTCCTGAGTGGAAATGGGAAGTTGTAACCATGGATTTCATTACCAAACTGCCCAGAACGAACAAACAACATGATTCTATCATGGTAGTGGTGGATAAGCTTACTAAAGATGCCCATTTTATTTCGGTTAAGCTCACTCACAAGGCAGAAAACATTTTTGATGTTTATATGAGGGATATTGCTAGGTTACATGGAATACCCAAGACAATTGTGTCTGACAGAGATCTAAAATTTACCTCAAAATTTTGGAAGGGATTATTTAATGGATTTGGAACAAATTTGAATTTTAGTACAACTTATCATCTAGAAACAGATGGACAAACAAAGAGGGTGAATCAAGTGATTGAGGATATGTTGAGGATGTTTGTGATGGATAAACCATCAAAATGGGAATACTACCTACATTGGGTAGAGTTCACTTATAAAAATGGGTACCAAGCACCTCTAAAGATGAACCCATTTGAGGCACTTTATGGCAGAAAGTGCAACACACCGGTAAGTTGGGATAACCCTACAGATAGAGAAGTGGTTGCCCCAGAATTGCTCAGGGAAATGGAAGAGCAAATGTTGAAAATAGAACAAAATTTAAAGGCTACCCAAGACAGGCAGAAAATCTATGCTGATAAGGGCAGAACTCACAGGAAATTTAAAGTGGGCGACCATGTATTCTTGAAAGTGAAAGCCAACAGAAGTTCCCTGAAGTTGGGAAATTGTTCAAAGTTGGCAACTCGTTATTGTGGGTCATTTGAAATCCTAGAGAGGATTGGTCCAATATATTATATGATTGCATTGCCTGCATCTATGTCTATTCATAATGTATTCCATGTATCCTTGCTAAATAAATATATACTTGATTCTAATCATGTTATTGATTGGAATGTGATTCAGGTGGATCAAGAAGGTGCTTTTCAAGTGCATTTGGTGCCCATTATGGACTGGAAAATCAAACAGCTCCAGAATCGAGCCACAGGGCTTGAAAAGGTCCAATGGACCTAGTACGGTCCTGAGGATGCTACTTGGGAGCATGAGGATGCAATGCAGGCAGAATACCCGCATCCTTTTGAGGAGTTTGAAATTTAGTTGTACATGGGTACATGATGCACTGAGGACAGTGCATAAATAAGGGGAGGGGATTGTAATATCCCTAAGGCCGAACCCAATTGCAAATGTAAATATAAATGTACATAAGCTGGTGAGATGATTTGATATCATTTTGGTATGCACATTCCATGGTGTAGTGTGCGCAGGTATTGCGCAGTAAAATGAGGAAGTGTGCACATTCCGGGATACCGCGCACAACATCTTAAGTGCGTGTGATGTAGAGGCCAAGAAGCCTTGTGTATTTGATATGTTTTATAGGCTGGTGAGCCAGTATTATAAGCTAGGATGCCTATATTTTGATTAGGTCGGAGAGCCTAGATGTTAAAGGCCAGTGCACCTATTTTTGTACATATCTCATATTTAATATAAAATACATCGCTGCACGCAGACCTACAATGATAAAAGAGATGGGGGACTAAACTCCACTAGTTAGGGAAAGGGAAGGGGCTAAGTTAAGGAATATTTTATTAATATTTCTTAAATCATAAAGTATGGATAATTATGTTATCCTAAGGTCTAAAGTTGGAGACAAGTGGGCCAAAGTAGCTTCCAACATGACAAGTGTCAAGTTGGGGGAATGCATACATATTATTGGGACTTAGCTCATTTTGAGAAGGCCCCATCATTGGAACCATCATCTTTCCCTGATTCATCCATCATTGAGATATACAGTCAATGATCCAGGAGTATTGGAAGCCATTATGTTATCATTTGTATCTTCATGACTTTACTTGAACCTGTATCCAGAGCCTTCAGTTGGGTAACTGTTAGCTTGGGAGCGAGATTGAAGAATCATGTTTTCAGGATCGTGGGATATTGAAGAAGAGGGTTGTCAGGCCCGTGGGATATTGAAGAGGCAGGTTGTCAGGCCCATGAGTAATTCTCTGGGTGAGAGAATTGTTGGGGATTGATTTCCAAAGGTGCTAAACTACAGCTGTAGGGCTCTGAGACTTCCTATCCGGCCTGTTGCTGAAGCCCTAGAAGGGAAGTGGGGCAGTTGAGGGACTGTTGAGAAGAGAAGGGGCACACTTCCTTGGGTGGGATAGGCATGTGGGGAATGAGGGACTGTAGGATGTTAGTTGAGTGAGCACCTGAGACAGAGTCTTTCCTATTGTTCATGAGCCTTTAGCCTGGTTAGGAACCCTTTACCCGGATGGATTTTAGTCCTATATCGGGGGTGACTCACCATTGAGAGTGATGAACAGTGTGGTCTAAGGCTGGGAGGTTCATGGAAGGTTTTCACATAGTTGGTGTTATTCTCACAAAGATAAATGTCAATTGTGTGATTAATTTACATGTTGCATTGTTATTCACATGTTATTTTTATGGGTTTATCCTATGCATGGTTATATCTGTCTGTATGCTTATGGGTATTGCATGTATATGCTGCCTGTATATGTTTACTACTATTTCAGTGTGAATTCATGCATTTACATAGCGTACTTGTCTGTTCATGTTTTATATATATTAAGATTTCGCAAGAGTTCTATGTGTGCATATGTTTTAATTACATGCAATTAGAAAATTATATGAGATATAACTTAGTTAAGATGCTAAGTATGTTACAATACGTTTTGCACAGAGAACGAATGTGTTCTCCGGTGTAGCGTGGATCGACATGAATGGTCGGGGACGTTACAAATTGGAATATGATCATGAAAGAGTGTTTAGTAGTAGCATGGCCTGACCTGTTGAAGGCTAGGAATGTTACAAAGACGGTTTTTAAGCTAAGTAAAGCATCGTAGGAGTGGCATGTCCCTGACCTGTGTGAGGTCGGGGGATGCTACAAAATATTCCTATATTTAAATAAAACTTGGACTGCAACCCTTTTGCTAACACTAATGAACACCACAAAATTATATTCTTGGTGTAGTGTTCAGGTCGAAAAGGAAGGCATCCAATTAATTGGGAAGACAATAGGAAGTGTGTGGAGAATGTGTCAACACATTGGCTTGAATTCCAACTTATGGATGGTGAGATACATGACTGAGATAAAGAGCATTATGTAATTCAATAGAAGGTGCAATGAATAAGAATGCAATGAGAATTGCACTCATGCATAGTAAGTGATACAATTGTATACTAAATGCAATGGTTGAATATGTTTTGTAAGTACATGCATATATATTATTGCATGGAAATAATTGTTACTAACAACTGAAATGTGGTTAAATCATGAAGTTGAGGACATTTCAGGGGGGTGTTAGACATTGCAACAAGAAAGTTGCAAGTCAAGTAGTCACATGAGCATTGACTACATGAATTTTTCTTGTTCAGAAAAAGAAGTAACGAACTTACAGATATTACTGTGAACATGCATATGCATAGAATGACGAGTCATTCTAGTTTATTATATTGTTGGGTAATTGTGATTGAATTGCTAGGTGTAGGAAATTCTAAGATCACTGCATAATATTTTGTACATATTGCAATTGAATTATGATGTACAATGAATATTGACAATTTGTTGGCTGTATGCAAGATGAAGCATTACAGGAACAATGGTATGTAGTTTTGTGCCCGTGAAAAACCACAAGGATGGATGCATTCATAATATGGCAACAACCAAGATGAATTATGAAATATAATTTCATGTTTTAGGGAAAAAGTTGAACTCCCTTTTGAACTAATTGGAGTTCCTAAATGAATTCTTTTATGTTTTCTCATGATAACTACATGTGGGTGATGTAGATGAGATGATGTTGATTAAAGTTATAATGTTGACTACAAAGAGTTGCTCGGGGAAGATGCTAATTGGAAATATCCGAGGGCAGTTGGAACTCTGAGAGCCATGGTG
This sequence comes from Picea engelmannii, assembly GCA_009831015.1. NCBI lineage: Eukaryota > Viridiplantae > Streptophyta > Pinopsida > Pinales > Pinaceae > Picea > Picea engelmannii. Next base: position 39,845 of record ML779249.1, on the reverse strand, counting down.
CTCTGAGACTTCCTGAGCCAGCCTGTTGCTGAAGCGCAAGGAAAGGGAGGTGTAGCAGCTGATGGACTGTGTGACAGTGAAGGTGTACCCTCCTAGGGTGGGACAATCATGTGGGGGAATGAGATATGGTTGGTTGGAGTGCTGCTGAGGTTTGGTACCTTGGCCTAGACAATGTGGATATGGATTGTGGACCATGTCTATCTTGGGAATCCATTGCCCTGATGGAGTCATAACCCTGCTCAGGGGTGGAAGGTCTTCTCAATCAAAAGATACGTATCAATTCTCTATTCATTGTATGTTGTGTATCTTGTATACAGGTTATAATGTTATTAGAATTGCCTGTACACACACACACACACACACACACACACACACACACACACACACACACACACACACACACACACACACACATTGCATATATGTACTAATGTTTCTTTCAAATGAATAGGTGTAGGAGAAAAGTTTTTATGTCTGTGGAGCCATAGCCCTTCTAAAAGTTTATCAACAATGAGATATAAGGCTGGGTGGAACGTCGTGGATCTACAGCCAGTCGGTGCTTTCAATGAGGTTTACTTGAAGCATATAACAAGGAGAAATGAGCTGAATGCTTTACTGAAGCAACACTATGGAATAGAGCAATTGAGTTTCACCTGTAGAAAGAACACCATAATTGGTGCTTGAAAGTAGAGCACTAGGTGGATGATGGGCTTCCAATAGATAAAGCTTGGAGTTTTTTTAAGAATTTTTGAATTATATATGTTTAAACAAGTTGCACCGAGGATAGTGAAAAAATAAGGGGGGGGGATTGTAATATCCCCCGGTAGAGCCCCAATTGTAATTATGAATTGTAAACATGTTTGTTAGGCTGGTGAGCTGAGTTATAATAAGCTAGGAGGCTTACGTGATGATTAGGCTAGAGAGCCTAGGATGCTAAGGCCAGGAGCCTGTTTTGCATATGCAATTATGAAAAATAATTAATAAAAATATAAACATCGCTGCGTGTAGGCCGACCACGAAGAAAGAGTGATGGGGGACTAAGCTCCATTAGATAGGGTAAGGGAGGGGGATAAGTATTTGGGCCTAGGGGATAAGATAGGGGGATTACCTCTAGAGGAATACTATTTTAATATTAATTCCTGAAGGCTAAGGTGGACATGATATGTTTTTTTTATCCTAAGTTCCTAGAAAGGGGACGTAGGCTAAATGGAGCCCATGCAGCTTCAGGAAGACAAGTGTCGACCTGGGCGCATGTAGTTAAAGCTGAAGCGTCATCTCGTGTTGGGGGGTTTTCCATTCTTCCATCCTCTGTCTGAAACCAAGACCTCCGTCGTCGACCTCTAGATACCCTCACACATCTCTGAAACCATAAACATTGAATTCGTCCTATGTTTCTTGCTGAGAAGCCCGATGCATCTTGTAATTTCCTGAGCCTTGCTATGCCTTAGTGTTGACTGTTACTATTTGGGTGTCCATACCCGTTTCCCCGTTACTGATGTCACCCATAAGCTAGTTGAGTGTTGAATGTTGTTGTTGTTACCCGTACTTGGATGTAGATGAGTCGAAGATAGGTTGAAGAGGCAGGTTGTCAGGCTTGTGAGAAACTCTCCCAGGTGAAAGAGTTTGTTGGGAAGTGAGTTCTCCTGGAAGGGAGTCCCGTAGTAGCTACAGTACTTTGAGACTTCTAGTCCAGCCTGTTGCTGAAGCCCAATGTAAGGGAGGGGTACTAGTCAATGGAATTGTATTAGTGAAGGTGTATCCTCCTGGGTGGAATAGGTGTGTGGGGAATGAGGGTCTGTGGGTTGTGGGCATAAGTGGCTCCTGGGATAAAAGATCCTTCCTATTGCTTTGTGAAACTTCCTTGTTGTCCTTGCCAATCTTAGAATTCCCTTTGCCGATGGATTTTAGTCCCAACTCGGGGGTGACCTACTGTTGAGAGTGATGAGCAACGCAGTCTAAGATTGGGAGGTTCGTGGAAGGTCTGCACGCAATTGGTGGATTTAATCCAGCTAAAAGATAATTATCATTTATGTGCTTAATTATGTATTTTATGCATGTTTTGTGATGCTTGAATGTTATCATGTATTTCGTCGCGTATATGAATTATTGTTAGTTCCATTGATTCCATATGATAGCAATATTTCTGTGTTTATTGTGATTAAGTGTTTTAAATTCATTAAAATGCATATATATTATATAAGTGTAAATTATGCGTGATAGCATTACACGATCTCTAGAGGGTCGCGGATGTTACACTTGGCCATTCCTTACTTTCTCTTCCCTGTCCCCATCACCTTCACACTTATTTATAATAAAAAAATGTTTATAAAAACATTAATATATATATATATATATATATATATATATATATATATATATATATATAAGGTCTTATTTCTAAATATACAATTAGTAAGATTTAATGCTAACAACTCATCATGCAGGTATCATATAAATTGTCATTGATGAGCGAAAGGCTTGAGGAGATCTCCCATTAATATGCATTAAAACAAGATTTGCGGAGGGTTATATTATCCCTTTCAAGTGTTAATTTCAAACATCATGGAATGTCGTTCACGCGTTGTCGGGTTGGCGCGTTCACGAAACCTCCAATCCTTAATTGCTCTTCACCGTACCCGCCACCTTTGCACTTTTAAGTATACAATAAGTAAGATTTACTTCTAATAACTCATCATGCAAGAACCATAGAGATTGTCATTAATGAGCGAAAGGCTCGAGGATATTTCCCATTCACACACATTGAACCAACATTTGCGGAGGGTTATATTATCCCCTCCAAATGTTGATTTCAAGAATCGTCTAGAGAAAACAGACGTTCTCATAAACTTATGGCACCGAATCGACAACAGTTCTGTGGAGATACAATGAACATATTTGGGCACGAGGACCAAAAATTCCAGTGGTCCAAGGCATATTCTTACTACTCATCCCCTTCCACCCATAACGAAATAATTTGGACCTATGGAATTGAACGTGCAGGATGTGTCCCTAAAGTTTTTGACTGTAAGGAGATGGTCTCTTGGTGTGCCTATAAATATATTTCAGGACAAATAATTATTCCACTGCAGGACCACTCTCCTATTTCTTTGTCACCTCAGGTCTTTCGCTAGATGTTAAGATTGTCGGAGCCAACATTGACATTCAGAGGAGAAGATTCCAAGTATCTCCCAAGAAAGAATAATAACGGGTTGTACCTCTTGCCCAAATTCCTGGAAGACCCAATGGTAGTTCCTGAAGATATCACAAGCTTGCAGGTTAGTTCATTTAGAAATCCATTCCGAGAAATTGCCTGGTAGTTTACAAGAATAACAGGACAAGAATCCACAAAAAATAATTCCCGCATGGTTATTTATATTTTGCATTTCATAGTCAAGGAACAAGCCATTTTTTTATTGGGGGAAGCTAATTTCCCTTGAAATCTATTCCCAATTTTCAAGCTTCAAAAAGGAGAAGATATTTTATATGTCATCCTATTTGGTTTTCGTGAGAGAGCATTGCTGCCCGTTTCCAAAACTGTCTCTGTCCAAGAAGGTAAACTGAGAATTTGACCTAGTAATCTTCTGGTACTAGGCCTTGTGGAGGCACAAGGCCTCCCACTGTTTTTATGAGGTTTTTAATGACTTTGTCTCTGTTTTCAAATTTTTATTATTAGGAAAGGATGCTCCCCGCATATCTAACCAGGAAACCAAGTTTTTGGACAGGAAGGGAGCACTTGAACAAATGGAGAATTGCAGTGTGATAAGGATTTTTGGCTCCAAGGAAAAATCTGCTCTCCTTCCATGTCACATTACGGACATAATGTTTTTTACATAAATAGCAAGGAAATACAACTACTAGTTGCATCTATTCCATGAGAAGAGAAAAAAATAGTTCATTCCTCTGCCTTGGAAAGTCAGGGACTTCGTGTTGAGGAACATCAACAATATTGACGAATTCACAACCCATTTCAACAACTTGAACCTAAGATATGATGAAAGGCTAAGAGGGTTCGACCCTAATGGAATTGTTTTAGAACATTTACTTGTAGTTGGCATCAACAATTCTTTTTTCCAGAGACACCTGAGAGAAAATAGAGACACTGACGACAACACTCCTGCTTCTAACGTCGATGACCTAGAAACATTGCAAAGCACCACTGAATTGTAAAAGAAACAGGGAAAAGGCTTCAATGAGAAGAGTGTTCAATCCCTGGATACCACTCCAAAAAGTACGACATCCCAGAGCATCGCTCCAATGACCCACCCTAGTAAGAAAGCAACCCAAAATGCTTCAAATGGAGGAGGAGATAACAACCCTCCTCATGCTAAAATTGATAGTTCTCACAAGCTTAAGAGAAAACAAATTGTAGCGTAGGGGGAAGAGCCTGCAATTGAGAGTGAGAACACAGAACTTGAGACTGATCTGGATAACATATTCCACAACCTTGATCATCCTAAAGACGTGATCCAACATAGTCTCCCAATGGAAATAACTAAGATTGAAATTTTTAACGAAGATGAATCCTTCGTATTCCAGAGCGTTGTTTTTGACATCGAGACTAAAAATTTAATTATTGAAAAGAGAGATGTAAAAAATAAGAAAGGGAAATCTCATTCATAGATTAACCTTGGGAACATGTGGCCGTCCCAAATCTCCCGACTTCATATAGAAACCATAGATTCTCTTGATGATTCTGTTAAAGGCATTGAGTCCGAGAATGCTAGACTAAAGGACCAAATCAAGGAGTTGCAGGAAGATTTGATTCCTATGCCATTACTTTCTAGTCCTTTAGCAATAGCCATACCTACCACCCTTGTAGCCAAGTTAAAAGGATCCTCCAGCCTCCTCTCATAGTGCAGAGGATATTTGGAGAAGAATATGAAGAAAAGAATGGAATTGATTACTGAGGCCTGGGAAACATCACAAAGTATGGCTTCCCTTGGAACAAGGGCACATGCTTTGCATGAACATTTGCAGGTGGATTTAAAAAATGAAGAACGTTTCTATTTAGAAACGGTCATCCATTTTGGCACCCATGTCAACAACATGACAGAAACGAGAAGAAGACAAGAAGATATCCCCTCCCAAAACCAAATCACTCAATTAAATGCATGCTGGAAAGAGAAAGTGAAGAACCTGCATCTCATTGTCCAATCATGTGAACAAGCCATATCAAAGAAAGAAAAATTATTCCGAAAGATGATCGAAATAGACTTAGCTGGAAGGAACAATGAGGTCCAAGAGCCCAACTTAATCATCAACTCCTTGCCCTCAACTAAGAAAGCCTTTGATAAAAAATTTGATATTTTTAAGGGGTTGCCTTTAGAAAAGTTTTACAACATGCTTGAATATGGTGAAGATTACGTGGACAAATGGCTAGTCGATTATTCGGTACAAAATGAAGAAATTGATCAGACTCAGTGTAATCTTTCTATCGATCTAAGGGAATTTGAAAATGAATTTTTCAACATAAAAATCCGGAATGAGATCAACGTGCCCCCCTTGAGAATCTACATTGAAGAATGGGTCCAAAGGGAAATGGAGAAGGATGCCGACGAAAGGAAAAAGGCAGTTGGCACAATTCTAGTAGCCGTGCCAACTGTAAGTCTATACTAATCACATCGTGCTTTGTTTATCAATCCATTTATTCCAGTTTTTTAAATAGAAATGTCTAGCCAAGTACTGATACCTTCCAATTTCTTCTTTTCAGGTATTGCTCTCTACCATCACCCACTTCTTCTTTCTACAGTCCTATTTCTTGTACATATTTCTCTTATGGTCCATGGGAGCCCCAATTCCAGTCTATATGAAAAACACATTTAAATTTCCAGGAATATGTAACAGACAATATTATTTTTTGATATATTTCAAATAAAACTATTTTTATCTCCTTTTATATTTATGTGCTCATAATTGTTTATCTTCAACTATGTTGAATGTCAAGCAATTGTGTTTATTTAATTTGAATGTAACTTTATATGTGTCTTCAGTGTTTTATATTTTTCTCATGCATATCTTTTTCTCCTGCTATGCATATAACTTTATTTGTCCTAGAACATATAAAGACACACAAGCCAGATGATCTATGAAAATTGTACTTAACTCTGACCAGTTGGAAGTATATGGAAATCATTATGAATGAATTTCATAAATACATTGAAGAGATAAAACATGTAAGGTAGGAATGAAAATTTCGAACATAGAAAGTCACACTATTGGTAAGAACAAAACATTTGATCATAGCAAGATGGATTATATAGTTTCAAAAACTAAATGGGGCTCTAGAGGCCACATGCCATTTTCTGCATGGATACCACCTGTGCTTCATGCTGCTTGCCATGTCTCCATTGCAATTTCCATCTACCTCCGCTACTTTTTCCCCATCCTTGTGCATTTATTCCCAATTCAACCCAGCAGGGACTACACTGCCATGCAACACTTGTTTAATAAACCAACCAATTCACAAATCTTGACAATTACTTATTTCACGAAGGATGTAGTTAATATTTCTTTCTTATTTTTGTCATACATTTTCTAAATCTACTCTTTCTGTGGTTATATATTTCACTAAATATGTAATCAATATTTCAATACTCTTTGTGTAGCTATATATATTTCAGTGGCTGAAAGATGTAATCAATATTTCAGCTACTCCTTGTGGGGAGGGGTTATATATTTCAAGAAAGATGTAATTAATATTTCCTTTTATTTTTATCAAATATTATCTTTAGCTATTGTTTTTATTCTTTGTGGGGCTTGTCACAAATTACCTTTAGCTATTTTCTGTGGGGATATACATTTATACTTCTTACTAATTCTACAATCTAATCTATCTTGACAATAATTTATTATCATTTAATTCATGAAAGATCTAGTGAATATTTCCTCTTTATTTTTGTCATAAACAATGCTACTCCTTGTGGGGATATACCTTTATACTTCTTACTAAACCTACAATCTATCTTAGCAGTCATTTATTTAAGGAAAATGCGGTTATTATTTCCTTTACTTTTGTCATAAATTACCTCTAGTTACTCTTTGTGGGGCTATACATGTATACCTCTTACTAAACCTATGATCTATCTTAACAATCATTTATTTGGCAAAAGATCTAGTTAATGTTTCCTCTTATTTTGTTATAAATTACCCCTACCTACTCCTTGTGGGGCTATACATTTATACCTCTTACTAAACTTACAATCTATTTGACAATCATTTATTTCACAAAAGATGTGGTTAATATTTCCTTTTATTTTTATCATAAACTACCTCTAGCTACTCCATTTATACTTCTTACTAAACCTATGATCTATCTTGAAAGTAATTTATTTCACGAAAATGTGGTTAATATTTCCTCTTATTTTTGTCATAAATTACCTCTAGCTACTCCTTGATGAGATATACATGTATACATCTTACTAAACCTACGATCTGTCTTGCCAATCATTTATTTCATGAAAGATCTAGTTAATACTTCCTCTGATTTTTGTTATAAACTACCTCGAACTGCCCCTTGTGGGGCTATACATTTTTATCTCTTACTAAACCTATGATCTATCTTGACACTCATTTATTTCACGAAAGATGTGGTTAATATTTCCTCTTATTTTTTCCATAAACTACCTCTAGCTACTCCTTGTGGGGTTATACATTTATAGATCTTACCAAGCCTACGATATATCTTCACACTCATTTGTTTCACAAAATATGTGGTTAATATTTACTCTTATTTTTTTCAAAAACTACCTCTAGCTACTCCTTGTGGGGTTATACATTTATACCTTTTACTAAACCTACGATTTGTGTTCAGATTCATTTATTTCATGAAAGACGTGTTTAATATTTTTTCTTATCTTTGTTATTAACTACCTCTAGCTACTCCTTGTGGGGCTATACATTTATACCTCTTACTAAACCTACAATCTATCTTCACACTCATTTATTTCATGAAAGATGTGATTAACATTTCCTCTTATTTTTGTCATAAGATACCTCTACCTACTCTAGCTACTCCTTGTGGGGATGTCCATTTATACCTCTTACTAAACCTATGATCTATCATAATATCATTATATAATGAACAAATTCACAAGTATTTGACATTCACTTATTCCATAAATGGGGATAGTAATTTGTCTTCCTCCTTTTTTATTTTATTTTTGTCATAGATGACTTGAGAGTGACTTTGGGTGGTCATACATTTGCACCTCTCACCCAACTTAGAATATATCACAATATTATTATACAATGACCCAATTCACAAATCTATATGCTCACTTATTTCACGAAGTTGGATAATATTTTCTCTTTCTTTTCTTTTCTTTTAATTTTTTTATTCCTCTCCTAAATTACTCATCAATAACCACTTTGGGGGGCATACATTTGTACCTTTAAATCAACTTGTAATCATTCGCAACATCTTTATATAATGAAAAAAACCTCCAATGGAAGTTTGAGCACTATAGGAGAAAGGTGCTTCGTGAATTGAACCCATGATCTCTCAAAGTCTTAAGGATTGAAGGAAGCTAAAGTTACCTATTGAGATCTCGACGAAGCCCTTACAGAGTGTACTTACTTGAGAATTGTTGAACACTAAGGCGTAGAGGTAGAAAGAGAGTAAGTTTATCCATGCCCATTTAATTAGGTAAGATTTAAGTAGGGTTTCTACAACAAGGATTGATTGCAAGGGATGCTCAGTCCTTGGTCAGCACCTGAGTCCAAGGTAATGTCTAAAGAAATATATCAGGACATATTCAATGGGGTGTTGGCAAGAAGAAAAGCTACAATATTTGTTGATGATTTAGTTTAGAAGAAACCATTAAACAACATATACTATGAAAGTCAAAGTTTGAAGATTTAGTTTCCCCTATCTTCATGAGGGTGGAGGTGATATGATAAATGGGAGAAAAATTTAAGGGTAGGGGTGGAGGGATAGATAGGAAAAATTAATGGCCCAAATTATAACTAAATCTAAATGCATAAATAATCATAGCAATTTGCAACCATTAACTGAACAAAGTAGAAATACATGATGCTGATTACATAATTGACAAGGATAAGTGCGTGGTGAGAGACTTACCTGTGAGGTGAAGAAAACAAATTAATTACAACACTAAGAAGGTCCATTCGTTGTACTCCAAGTTTTGATCCATCATGCCACAACAGATTGTGGGGGACGAATCTCCTCCCAACCAACCCCTTAGTCATCACGATTGAGATCCCCCGATCCCTCAATCAACTCCATATGCCAACTTCTAAGATTTTTCCTCAAATTTCCCAAGAAAAAGTGTTATGGGGGAATTCCCCCTAAACTAGGTCTAAGGAATAGGCAGAGTGATAACTTCCTTAAAATACTGACTTATCTCTAATCTACCCTAAAACAATTTAGACTAAGTGATGAGAGAGAGGGAAGGGAAGGTTATGAAGAGCACCTTGAATCCTAATGGTTGATGTAGACATATTCCAGGCGTTGTTGCCTCTTAGATCACAGATCTCCTCCAAAATATGACCTGCAAAAGATTAGGTATACAACACAACAACATACACAATCTCTAGTAATTACTTAAAATCCTAAATATATATGTAAATGATCAAATAGACAAGAACATGTACACATAAAGTTTTGGGACAAAGACAATATCTTTTATTCATATACAAGATGAAAGGTTACAACCTTTGCTTGCATACACTGCTCTACGAACCAAGTACCGAATCCTCTATCATGGTTCCAAGTGCACCAATCCCACATAGAATTATCACAACCAACATGCCATCAAGGGAAAAGGAAGGGTTGCATAGGGAGAATGGCTGGAAGGGAAAGCTGAGGCTAAAACTTAGAGAAAGATGCAAAACTTGAGCAATGAGAGGGAAAGGATTTTGGCAGAGTTTTCTTATTCTCTTGTTCATATGTCTAAATGACTCCCCTAGACCTCTTTTTATATGAGAAAAATATGGTTATTCTATTTGGGGACGGGATACAAGGGGTAAGATGGTTAGGAAACCCTCCACAACCCGTAAACTTTGCCAAAATATGTGCAATTTTATATTTTTTGCAATTTTTGGAGGTAAACGCAGGCTTCTTAGAATGCAACAAGAGTATGTACATGGGTTAACTAGCATGCAACAAAATTGTGTATGCAGGATAACTAGCATGCAACACGTGTGTACGCAAGCTAATAGTGTAGCGAGGCACGTACATTATCCAAAAAATGTTTTTTTAGAAGGAAACCTCAGTAGTATGTTCGACAGAGTATGCAAATGGATGGGCCAATGTATTGGATGCATAGATGTCGCATTTTCGGACTATAACAAAAAGACATCAAGCTTTTTTCTTCACCTTCATTATATAGAATTCTTATGCATAAGTTACACTTTCCATTTAATAATTCATCATGCAGTTTTTATCCTTTTTTTAATTTGGCTTTCCATAGATTTGTCTTTTCTTATTTTCCCCTTTATTCTATCAATAAAGTAATTCCTTTTATTTATTTAATTTAATCTTTTACTTTATTTATTATTTTTTTTACTTTATATTTTATTACCATTTAAATATTTATTATTATTATTATCATTATTATTTATTTAATAATAATATGGGGCTTGAAAAAAAAACGTTTATGAAGTTTTCCCCTATTTATCTTCCCACTTTGAGTCTCGGTAGCTCAATAGGTTGAAAATTTTGTCTTTGTTTCAAGTTCACACTTTCTTCCTTCTAGTCAGTCCAATATTTGACAAAGGACTTAAAATTTGTTGATGAATACCAAAGATTGAAGTATTGAATTTTGAAGAGAGATATATTAATATAATTTACACAACTATGTGTGTGTGTGTGTGTATTCCATAGCACACCATGTTTCAATCTGCATAGTAAGCCTAGGGGACTAGCTCAACTAGTTGTAGCCAATGTTGTTGGGAATTTAGCTAGTTTCATATGAGAAGGGTCTGATTTGAACCCTTTAGGTGAAGTGCACCAGTCTACACTGATGGGTTTACTAATAATGTTATCCATAAATTGTGGTGAAACATTCCTTGTATTTTTCCACAAGGCGTTCCATGAACAATTGTTTTTTTGAATAATAGTTTAGGCTACATTGCAATAGACCCATATTATACAATTGTACAACTTGAGTGGGCCTAATGGTTAATAACACGTGTTCAATTGTACAATTTGAGAAAAAAACTTAGAGATTTTTGGGAATTCAATTATCATTTCAAATTACTACCCTCAAGCATTATGAGAAATAATAATGCCTCATGCATTCATAATGCATATTCTATGGTTTTCAATAATTTTTCTTTTACTTAACTTTTTGTAAATGGAAATAGTTTTTTACCTAATATAAAAAGGAAATTGTTTTTAATTTTTTGATACAACTACGATAGACCCTATATATGATAATTATCTATTTTACATTTAAAAGTTATAGTTTCATTAATTTTTTTCGACATGAAAAATATGCTTCATGATAAATAAAGAAAAAAAAACTTATAAATAAAAAGAATAATAAAAGAAAAACAAACTTATAAATAAAAAGAATAATAAAAGGGAAGAATTAAATTTACAATAAATTCTAAATAAATTGTTGATTCTAAGTCGTAAACTGAAGTAAATTTTTTTTTTCCACCATCAATGAGAATTAGATAAATATCAACTAGTAAATTGTTTTACTTTTCCATAAACTTGATTGTTCCCAAGAAAAAAATATGTTATCTAATTTAATTTTGTTATAACAACATCATCTAAATTTAAAACCATGTATCCAAACATTCTCTATATTTGTGTATTTGTGATAAACTTATCTTGATTTTTTTTATGTTGTCTAATAATCTACCCCTAATGCTCATTGTTCTACAAATGTTTTTTAATAAAACATTAATTGTATGTCAATGATATCTCTTTCCATCCAATATCTTTCTTCAATTCCCTTTGAATCATCAATATTGACAAACATTATGTGCACTTAATACTAAATTCACTAAATCTTACTCTATTATCAATTTCTACAAATGTTTTTTAATAAAACATTAATTGTATGTCAATGATATCTCTTTCCATCCAATATCTTTCTTCAATTCCCTTTGAATCATCAATATTGACAAACATTATGTGCACTTAATACTAAATTCACTAAATCTTACTCTATTATCAATTTTCATAAAATTGAGGGCTCCCAAAATTTCCAAATTTAGTAGAATAATTGAAAACTAGTAATTTTCATGAATTATGGCTTTTTTTTACGTACCAAACTTTTTTAAAACTTTAAGAACTATTATTTTTATAAATATTAAAATATAAATTATTGGCTAAAAAGTAAACCAAGGTTCATGGTGGTGTCCAACAAAGGGTTTGCATTCTAACATTGTTATATTAGTCCTTGAAATAAGGATAATCTCATCCAAGGTGCATTGTCTAAACTTTGTTCATGTGGGGTGGATAACATGATGAAAGTGCAAACTATCATGGGGTCTTTACCTTGTTAACCAATATCTTATCATGTTTATTCATTAACAAGATTTTGAAATTGTGAAAAATAAAGTCAATATATTATAAGTATTGGGGCTTGGATGTAGGGTATAATAGAGTTTATGTGTATTGATCTTTATAAAAGGGGGTATCTAGTAAAAATTATGGATATTTAGTAAAAATAGAGAGTTTTTTATTGGAAAAATCTATTGAGAGGGGGTTCAACAAAATGATTTGGGAGATATTTATCAATATTTAATAAAATTAGGGTTATTATTTAATATCCCATGAACACATGTTCTATAACACAGGTTCACTAAGTGAAGGCCCCGTACAATCTATTGAGACCTCAACACATCCTAAGAATTTTCTAAAATTTTTGCGTACCACTTTTCTTACTCTCCTTTGATTTTCATTTTTCTCTTTTGAAATTCATTCATTTTCAAGTATAATGAAAAATTGTTTTAAAAACAAGTTCTTTGTTTTATTTGAGTTTTAAGTCAAAAAAATTCCAAGTTAAAAAACCTCAAAAAATAGTCAATATAAAATTTTTCGAAGAAAGATTTTTACTTTGATCAGAGTTGAAACTCCACTTTTGGTTTTGCAAAATGTCACAAGTACTTTATGATAGTTTTGGGTTATAAGAGAAAGGTTTTCACTTTGATAATTCTTATAAGTGAAAAATATCCTTCAATAACATTGTGACATAAATAAGTTTTTTTTTCCAAAGTGAACCTTTTACTCTAACAAAACTAAAATATTTTCTTTGATAACATTTTTGTAGAGGTAAGTTATTTTGAGAATGAAAATGAAGCTTTTGCTTTGATAAAAGTGAAAATTAAACCCTAACAAAAGTGGAAAATAAACTCTATTGAAAAGAGAAGAGCTAATCATGTGCTTGGATGAGATAAAGTGTAAGACCTGCTTTAATGATAAGAGAATAAAATGACTTTTGACTCTAGATAGTGTTTAAATATTTCTAATACATTCCTTGCAAAAGTTAAAGCATTAAATTTATTTTTGGCTTTCAAGGAGTTGTTTGTTTACTTGTTTCTTCGATTTAAAGTTTTTACTATTGTTTATCGACTAATTTTTTTCTTCACTTTTGAAATATTTTCAATGTAAAAAATTGTTGAAGATTGAGTAGCTTTGAAAGATATCCTTATTGTAGTTGACCAAGACAAACCCTAAAGAATATTATTATATTATATTTGTTAATTAGGCCTTACTGTGCCTTTGTAAAAGGCGTCTCTATTGTGCCTTGACATGTAAAAGAGAAAATAAAAGCGTAAAGTAGCAGGTTGTCCTAGACCTAATTTTAAGCTAGCCAAACCACTACTTATAAGGGATACCGACACCTCATTTGTACACTCACTTACTAGCTCTGCAGCTAAGAAGAGAAGTGCACAAGTTTTAGAGGGAGACACTGCTGCAACTAGGAGGTGACTTGGTGGAGGGTTTTGGTCTATCTCTTGGATATATATTGGTCAAGTGGTGTGCTACTCTTCCCTAGTTAAGGCTTAGAGAAGGATCTTATGCTTTGTTAGTTTTCTCTTGGAGAGAGGCATTGTTCTTGGTTGGTGAATCTATATTGAGGAAGTTTGTTGGGTTTTTCCCCTAGAGGGTTTTCCCAGGGTAAATATTGTGTATGTTATTCTTTCAGTGATAATTTATATGAAGTTATTGTGCTAATGGTTTAATAAGTAAAAGAACACTAAACTAGTTAACTACTTAAAACATAAAAATCAACTTGGTATCAGAGCGGGCCTGAAAGAAGGAATCTTCACAACATAGAAGAACTTGTTGAAGAAGCTAAGGGAATAGGAAGACTCTCCTAGCCCTAACACATCTTTTCACTGGAACAATTTTCAGTTTTGGACAAATTTTAGAAATTAGGGTTTCTGCATAAACCCTAAAAGGTGATGTCATCCACCTCGCTCAAGAACGTTTGGAAAAGTAAGACCATATAGGAGCTCTCCCTAGGAGGGTGAATCTAGTCCCTGGATTAGAATTATGAAATTTGAAGTTTGATAAATTAGGGTTTCCTCATAAAACCCTAAGTTGTAGTTGCAGTGCTAGTTCCTTCGTTCCAGTTCCTTCATGCCAGTTGTTGTGCCAATTGCAACACAAATTGCAGTGAAAGCTTTTGTGAAGTGGTGTTGGGACTGATTTTTGATTTTCCTAGTGCGACTTACCCTAGAAAATCTCAATCTACCATTATATTACAATTTGAAGCACCTTTGAAGTTTTAAAGGTTCGTTATTGCTTACCGCTGCTGCCAGATGGTGCCACTACCTCCCAATACTATCATAGGTATCTACTTACATATATTTAAATGATATCATTATCTTAATGGTATTTGTAGGAGAAGGGATATTTTTTTCAAACAACAATGATAGATCTAGAAGGATCTCGGATCCAACACATCCAGAGGAACAATGCATCCCATGTTTGATTATTTTGATATGCCTCTATTTGTTATGGAATTATTGTTGGAGGACATTGGGAAAAGTACGACCATATAGGATATCTCCCTAGGAGGGCACATCTAGTCCTTGGATCGGAATTATGAAATTTGAATTTTGAGAAATTAGGGTTTCCTCATAAAACCCTAAGTTGCAGTTGCAATGCCATTTCGTTCATTCCAATTCCTTTCTGCTAGTTGTTGTGTGAGTTGCAACACCAATTGTAGTGCTAACACCAGTTGCAGTGAAATTTTTTGTGAAGTGGTGTTGGGACTGATTTTTGATTGTCCTAGTGTGCCTTACCCTAGAAAATATCCATCTACCATTAGATTACAATTTGAAGCACCTTTGAAGTTTTAAAGGTTCGCTATTGCTTACCACTGCTACTGGATGGTGCCACTACCTGTCGATACTATCAGGGGTATGTACTTACATATATTAAAACTGTATCATTATCTTAAGGGTATTTGTAGGAGAAGGGATCTTTTGTTCAAACAACAATCATAGATCCAGAAGGATCTCCGATCTAACACATTCATAGGAACAATGCATCCCACGTTTGATTATTTTCATATGCCTCTATTCTTTATGACATTATTGTGATCTTATGAAAATCTGGGTTATATTTTGATCTGTTAAAGTTATGACTATCATACTAACCATTGGTAAAAATTAAAGTATTAGATTGATTAAGGTTGAGATTATAGATTTTTTTCTCTAACTCAAATTTCTGTCAAGAAAGCATATTATCTTAGTACATAGGACATGTTGAAGAGAATACTTGTCATCTTGAGTTAAGGAGACTCAGAAGAAAAGAAGCACACTCATTCTCGAGGATGACATTCCAGGTTCTAGGTTTGATTGATTAAATTAATAAGATTCAAATTTTCACATATCAAGTTTGATAACTACAACATTACAAGTAAACACTATAGTTGTGATATAAATCTTTGAAAATATTATTAATACTTGGTAGCATGTGAGCACTATTGAGATAAATGATTATTGTAATTATTTACTAGATATAACTAACATCTCCTCTACCAGAAACTTCTTGTTTTGTTTCTAGGTTACCATGGAGGAATGATTAATCACAACACTAGAAGAGTGTTTCTCTCTTTTCTTATTATTGTATTTCTTACTTTTGGCTCTTGTTTCAGGAAGGACACAAGTGATAGCTCTGAAGGACCTAATGTGACAATTGTTCTCACTATTGTTTTTATTAGAATTATAAATTGTATTTGTAATACCCCTGTTTCCCCCAGCTTGTAAATATAACTATAAATTTCCAAAAGATCGTGGATGACTGAATATGTGTGAATGTTGGATTTGATGAACCTTTTTGTTATAGAAGGTAATGTATGTATTGTTGTTATTAATTAAAATTGGATAATGTTTCATAACTTCTTAAAGGGTTTTTTTCCAAGATAGACCATGATGCTATGAGAGAGATGGTGAGGAGAACAAAAAATGGTTGAGATGACCCTCACAAAAATAGTACCTTACATGATTTAATTGCTCAGAGCCAGAACAATCCTCTGACCCGGAAATAAATTACTAGTCAGGCTAGTAGTTGGGAAGCCCTCCTACAGAGTTAATGAGGAGATGGGAAGAGTACCCTTCTTCAAGGCTTCCTGAACTGACCACGAGCTGGGGATTCAGACCCACACAATCTTGTTGAGGAAGGGATTTTTGGGGGGCAGAGGTAGATCTGTGAAGATAAGATTCGAGAGACAATACTTCCAGAAAACAAAAAAGAGTTCTTGCAATTCTCTAGTTCGAAGGAGAATTGGGAAACAAGTTCATTCTGGGTGTAAGAAGATACTGGAATCATTTTCAGTCCAAGCTGATAAACCAAGATGACAAGTGATTGTGTAAGTACTTGTTGCATACCCCCTTTATTGGTACACAGAAGGTCGTTTTCTATGTTCTTGTGGGAGGAGGAGAATAACCTCCATCCTTGACTATCGTTGAGAAAGAAGGAGTCTCTCTCAGAGCATCATGGTATAGCTAGGGCGTGGCCAGTGATAAATCCATTTAGGCATTCATGTGCCTACGGTTGGGTAGAAACAAGCATCCCTTTCAGTATTCGCTTCATGATTTTGGTTTCTAATAAGTATTTTCATACTTTGTATACTGGAATGGAAATGATGATTGAATACACATGTCTATGACTAAATTCTATATTGAATGATTAAGGTGAAAATGCTCATTAATTTTTTGTGAACCCATACTTTTGAATAGTCTTCTATGTGACTCAGCTTAGTAGTTAAAAAGTTATGGGACGAGGGTCTGCAAGAGAGTCAGGGTAGGGTTAAATGGAAGGATTAAGTCCTACCGAATTCTCGAAATTACCTTCGCGAGAATACTTAGTTCAAAATCGGTGGAAGGAGGGTGCATCCTTCAAACCCTTCACCTGTGTGACTAAGGGCCCATCCCCATGGTCATAACTGATTTACGGTTAAGATTTAAGCATGTATCCCATGAGAATTTTTGGAGGACCCATATGACCAAGGTCTGGGAACCCTGTGCTAGGACCGAAAGGAGCTAAGCCTTTATGGCTTCGGAACTACAGAAGTTCGAAGCTCTTGGGTGTTATGACCCTTCCACTTTCAAACCGACCGAAGGGAAATTGTTGCTATGATTACCCACAAGGTCAACTGACATGTGGTGGTGTCCCTAAATGTGATAGATGGACCTATCCCATTGTTAAACCACGACCCACTTACCAATTACAAAGTAATGCGAGCCACAGACCCAAGGGTATTCAGGAGTCTCCCTAGTCATTGGATCTATGTCGAGGTCAGTCCGACGTTGACTAATTTGGGAGAACATAGGTGTTATAGCACCAAATTCCTCGAACACTGAAGTTGTGAATTAATGTGAGCCATGGATCTAGGGATTCTGTTGAGAACCCCTCTTAACCGTCTGATTGACCAGTAGATGGACTCGTGTATAACACTTTGACGAATTCCTACTTTGGGAGAATGGGGTTGTCATAATTTCAAAACCCTCGAATGTTGTAGTTTCAAATTAACGAGAACCGTAGATCTAGGGATGCTTTGGGATCCTCCCTGGCCATTGTATCTATGCCCAAGGTTAATCTGACGTTGACCAATCTGGGAGAAAGGGGGTGGTAATCAAGCGGAACACCCAAATGCCAAATTCGTGAAGTGATAAGAGCTGCAGATCTGAGGACTTTTTGAGATCTCCCATGACTGTAGATCTAAACCACTGTGATCTAGGTGTTGACCACTCCAGGATCAAGGAGGAAGTCACACAATGGATCCCCCAAACACCAAAGTTACGAAGTAACGAAGGTCGTAGATCACTGGATCTACGTGGACGCGTATCGATCGTGATATCTAAGGGTGTTGGAAGGCTATCATTCTGGAGTGACGTGACACACTAACGTCACCTAGGGTGATGTGGCACACTATCCTCACCTAGGGTGACGAGGGCCCACATTTGACGTGCCACATGTCACCTGGATTCGTACTTCTCATAGACTCTATGTGACTATTAAAACAAGACACATGTCACCCACTATAGGGGCCATGCGTCATATCTTCCTTGCTTCGTGTCATCCCCTAACACATATTCGCTTGGCCTATTGGCGAGTGGAGTACTCAAGACCCACCTGTCCTTGCCTCTATGTTTAATATGCCACTACGAGAAAGGGTGGGCCCTTCGAGAGTTTGGGACTTCAGAACTCTAGAGGTTTGGAATGTAGTTTCGTAGATAAGCCAAAAGGACCGAAGGTCGAAGCCACGTGGCGAGATTTCAGGCTCCTTCATGATTTCATGATTTCGAGGCTTTAGAGGATAGGTGCGTCGAAAGAAAAAAGGGGCGGTCAACGCCGAAGTGAAGAATGTCAAAATTCCCTTTGTCTTATGTGTTAAATGAAAATCAGGTCCCACCGTCATATTGGATGGTGGATGGAATTCCACCGTGGATGTAGGAACTTGGTATGGTATGAATGATATGGACCCACATGGGCACCATGTGGTCCTTGACTAATAACACCCGAATAGCTTCAGGAGGCCATAAATTGCAATCCAGAGCTCAGATTTGAGTCTGGAAGCATTCGTTAGAAATCTACGGTTGCATAGAAAGAGTATTCGAGACGATTAAATTAAGAAAATTTTTGATGCCCCATCTTTGAAAGGGTACTTAGGGGTTGGGTGTGGTACAAATTGGTTTCAGAGGGAGGTTACAACACTTGGCCTACTTGGGCTCATGAACGAGCTGCATAAAAATAGTATTTTAAGACTTTTAGGGGTGACACACTATATTACCCCTTTCCTAAGAAGCTTATTTAAACCTCTACTGAAGAGAGGAATGAAACTTTCTGTTGTTGAATATGTTTTGAAAAAATCTGAACAGTGTGTTGTTCATAAACTAGTAAATGATTAACTAACATAAAATGTTTTATCAACACTCAAGCAGTCAGTGGACCGTAGGAAAACTAGAGTATAAATAATGGTGACCCACCATAAATCGGGGGAAATCTCCCACAATAGTGAGGAAGAATCTGATGAAACGAGGGAGGTGGAAACCCCTACGGATTTGGCTGAAACACTAAGAAGCCTTATCGAAGAATTAAAGACTTGTAAGGTTGACAATGAAAGGATGATAAAAGAGCAGGAAAAGCAAACTGAAATTAACACATTCTTACTACAAATCTTATCAGATATACAAAGGAAACTGCAACATGGACCAACAACCAGTTCTGTGGACATACATCTTACTAAGAAAAATCAAAGTCCACATGAGATACAAAATCATGGTCATGAAAGTGGCCACACAAGGAGAAGCACCTCGAAGAAGGCCCGACATGGAGCCAGGGGACACTCATCGAAAGAATTCTCAGGTGAGGAAATTGACTGATCTTCTAGTAGAAAAACTAGTTCACATTCCCAGAGGAGGGGAAAGAAGAGGAAACATTCCAAGAGTCATGACCCCGAAGAGTTTAAAAAATTCAAACCACTCACCTTTGATGGAGAGATTAATAAGGGGAAGAAGCAGAAGTTTGGTTGCTTGGCTTGAAGAAGTACTTCAGAGTCCATGACTACTCTGAAAACTTAAAATATCGAACAACCATTTTCAAGCTGAATGGAAAATCCTCCATTTGGTGGGAGGAGCTTAGGAATGTGAAAGGAATCCATGAGAAGGACTTTTCATGGAAAAAATTTAAGAAATACTTCAAGAAGAAGTATCTGTTAGAGAAATAATTTGATGGGAATACCAAGGAGTTCTATGAACTCAAGTTAGGACAAATCACAATACATGAATATATCAACAAATTTCTTGAGTTGATAAGGTATGTTCCCTACATAAAGGATGAAAAAGTAAAGATGAAACTATTTATTAGTGGATTACCTCAGTCCTTCTAGGACATAATTGAGTTTGGTGAACCGATGACTTTAGAATACATTATTCGGAAGGAAAGGTATTGCTATGAGAAATTCAAGAATAAGACAAAACCTCATGAGGAATGGAAGAATAAAAGTAATTCGAGATTCAAGAAGAAGAGGTTTAAAACCTCAAGATTTAGGAGCCATGGAAAAGGTTATAATATGAGCCTTCCTACTAAAAGTGTATAT
>ML779248.1:1434142-1451449 GCA_009831015.1 Picea engelmannii | reverse complement strand
TTTAAATATAAATATGTTTTTTAGAAAAATATTATCATTATATTTAACCATATTATCTTAATTGATATTAAAACAATATTATCTTAATTGATATTTAAAAAAAATGATTTTTTAAAAAATAAATAAGAATTATTCAAATATAATATAAAAAATAATACAAATAAAAATATCATTATGAAAATATCAATATGAAAATTTTAATTTCAAATTATATATTTACTAAAAATCACTAATATTTAATAAAAAAATATCTTTAAACATATCTACAAGGAGGCTTATCATTCTTAACCAACACCATTACTAAAATGGTAAACACAATATGAAAATATTAATATAAATTACTAGAAAAATATTCTAGAATAATATTGTAATCGACAGTGGTAAACAATATTAATGACAACTAATTCGAAGGGAGACATTGGAATGGTATTCTTTTAAGAAGGAAAATTCACGATTCATCATCTATATCTCATACAAAGACAATATCTCAAGACGTAAGATTAAAGTGCATTAATGTGCTTTGATCTATGCTTGTTATTTTTATTATAATGTATGATGGTTCTTTTGAACATTTAAGTATTAGAGAATTATTTGGTATGTGTGCATCATCATTTGCACCAGAAAAAAAAATCTCCACAAAAACTTTGAGTCATCTGTCTCCGATAACATCCTTCACTATAAACAGAGAATGGATAACTTTTTCGAGGAGGTTCCTTAAAACCCTCTACGAGAAGGTGTTATCCTTGTAGTGTAATTTATTATGGAGTATCTTGCACGGAGATTTGGCGTGGGAGGAGACTCTTTAAATAGGGACCCTTGTGTGTTCATGAAGTTATTTGAATGTGAGAGGATGTCTTGTACAATGGAGGTGCGTTTTTCTCTGAGTGCACACTCTGATAGATCTGAATGAGGGATGCACTCAATATACAATGAAAATTGGAATATGGGTGCAATAAAGGAAGAAAGAAATATATGAATGAGGGATGTGCTCAGTATACAAGGCGAATTGGAATATAGGCGCAATAAAGGAAGAAAGAAAATTCTCTTGTTGGAGGTAGATGCCTGGTCTATTCTCTAAATTATCCACCAAGGCATTGAAGGAGAATCTTTCTTATATGCTTAGCACAATAAGAGATGCACACCCATTCCTTTGATGACCATTCTCTCTCTCAACCCTCACCTAATAGTAAAAATGAAAAATACAAGATTGTTCTCTCAATTCGTCTTAACAAAAACGAAACTCAATGGTACACAAGAAAAATAGATAACTCAGGATTCCCAAAACTTCATCAAATGTATTAGAGGATTGTATCCCTTCTTAAAAAATCAAGGCGATATTCTACAAATGGTAAATGCATCTTTATTCTTCTGCATTTCTCTGTGCAATCAGGTTCGAAAGAGAAATTTCCCACAACGTTTACTGACACAACTAACTATTCACTAAAATAGACATCGCCATTATTTACTTATACTGGAGAATGATTTATTACAATAAGAGACTGGCATACGCTGACAACGATAAGAAAACTATCATAGCATTACTTCTGCTTCTCGCCTTTCTTATTGCAGACGACTTGTACTCTATTGTGCGATTCCTAAGGAAGGCTGGCGTCCTTCCTTATTGGTCCAATTCCTCCATGTTTATATACGGAAGCGTCCCTGCTTCCACCACCAACTAAGGGAACTTTTGTTGCACTGGCACGACTGTCATCCACTTGTCCTATCTGTGGAGTTTGGCACTGTTGATCGACCAGGTATGAAACATGATGTTGCTTGGAAGGATCAGTTTTACTTGCAAGGAAGCTGCGACCGGAGTGTGTTTATGTGATAAATTATGAGCACCACTATGGTCAGCATGTTGTTCTTGATGTTGATGTGTTGAGCCCAACATAGTCAAAATTAGAGGCATCTCTATGGGCACCCGATACTGAATTTCAAGACAAAACTCGAAAGGTAAGAAGTCTATGGAAGAGTGTGTGGCTCTGTTGTAAGGGTGCCACTTTTGCAAATCCAACATTAGGAGGTGGAATTATTTGGCGTAGTGGTGGTAATTAAAATTGGTTGTGGACAGACTCTTGGAGTGGTAAGTCATCGAGTGACCTCCCTGTTTACACATTGCTCTAAGAGAAAATTGAGAGGCAATTCGGGGTAAGGGATAGTGATATTTGATTGTTGCTTGGGTGCAGGAATGGTAAGCGGTAACTAGAGGACGTTCAATAGTGTCTTGGGTAATCAAGCGAGATGATGGAGCATTGGGTAATGATGCATCATAAATGAGATCAATGGATGGAGCAAGGGCCTGAGAGGGTGGAAGACTGGAGGGATACTACAAGACATTGGCAAATTCGGGGAGTAGAGGGAGTATTATGGGAGGTGTTGGATTATGAAGGTTCTCGAGCTAAACATGGTGGTTCAAACACAGAGAGACATAGTTGGTATTGATAAAATGGTGAGTAGATATGGTATCGGTTCGTGTCGGTGGTGAAGTGATAGACAATGAAGTAAGTACATAGGTGTGCCCCGCCTATTTAAGGCGGTATTGATGAGTCTTGCGTGATACACCGCTTGTCGGTCTTGTTGGTAAGGAATACTGAGAAGGAGATCAACACAATCTAATGGTGACACATCACAGTTCACATGTCACGAAAAGGACCAATGGTGAACATGACAACGCAACACCGAGAAATAGTAATGCGAGGACCGTCCTTCTATACCCAGCCAAGATGATATGGATCGGGGTGTGGGGTGGTGGGTTGCTGCAAATGTTCGACTAATTCCTTTGATATCAAATTATTTTGACTTCCATTGTCCAGAATGAGAGTGGTGAGTTCATTTTTAATTTGGAAATTGTGAATGAATAGGGGAACGTTATGGCGACCTGGTTCTGGCGTAATCATGAGAATGAGAGATTGGTCAGATTCAGTGGGGTTGGTGAGAAAGATGAATTATGGTTTCTCAGGAAACTCAGTGGGTATGGCATCTACAAACAAGGTCTGATGGGGTCGCTATTTTTAATGGCTCGACAATCGACAGAGTTATGGGAGTTGGTCTTGTGAAAATTACACCAAAATACATTCTTGGTCACCAATGAGGAAGAAGGATAAGGTTGAGAATAAGAAGGAGGTGGGTTATCAGTTTGGGTTTGATTTGGAGGATATCGAATGTGAGGATCCACCTTTCTTTCTACGGCCAAGGCCCGTAAGAAAGCCTTGTCTAGAGAAGTGTTGTAAAAAAGATGTACCTCTTGCCGGAGACGTAACAATAAACTAGAATTGAAATTAATTATTAATACCTCATCCGGTTCGCTGACATGTAGCTAGACGCACATCTTGTAGGAGAAATTGATGTGGACTTGAACTAACTGATTGGAAAACTGACAGAGTTGTAACCACTTTGCGAGTAAATTATGAAGGTAGCTTAGAGGGTAGAAGCGTTCTCTCAATGTCTGACAGAACGTATCCCATGAAGTAATGTGACCATTTGTCGGGGATGACAGAGTATTGAGCTCGACGATCAATTTTTTTTTGTCCAAGTGTGTGTCCCACAAATTTTGGGTGATTCAATTGAGTTGCAGACTGACGATTTGCAATTTGGTGGCCTCTTCCATCTCACGTGAGGTCTTGAAATAAGTGGAGAGGCTATGGATCCAAAAATCGACCATCTCTCCATTCTCTTGGCTGGCTAACGTGGGTAATTGAAAGAGGGTGTCCAACTGCATGGTTGCCGGAGGTCTTCATTGTTGGAATCGAATCAATTCTTGGAGAGCCAGCACTAAGTATTCCACTGTACTTGATGTGGTTGCATTATATTCCTCACTGGAGGCTTCTTGTCGAGGAGGCATGGTAAAAAACATTGAATAGACCTTGAGGAGGGTGTGAGAGTAACCTTGAGAAGGGTGCAAGTAACACTCTTAGGAAAAACATGAGAAGAAGAATGAAGACCCAAAAAAAAAGAATTGAATCTGGTGGATGAAGTTCTAGCCCCAAGGACAGAAATTGCTTTGATACCAATTGATCTAAATGTGAGAGGACATCTTGTACAATGGAGGCGTGTTTTTCTCTGAGTGCACACTTTGATAGATCTGAATGAGGGATGCGCTCAGTATACAAGGAAAATTGGAATATGGGCACAATAAAGGAAGAAAGAAAGATATGAATGAGGGATGCACTCAATATACAAGGTGAATTGGAATATGGGCACAATAAAGGAAGAAAGAAAATAATCTTTCTCAAGGTAGACGCCTGGTCTATTCTCTAGGCTGTCCACCAACGAATTGAAGGGGTGTCTTTCTTATACGCTTAGCACAATAAGAGATGCACACTAGTTCCTTTGGTGCACATTCTCTCTCTCAACCCTCACCTAACAGTAAAAATGAAAATACAAGATTGTTCTCTCAATTTGTCTCAACAAAAATGAAACTCAATGGTACACAAGAAAAATAGATAACTAAAGATTCCCAAAACTTCATCAAATGTATTAGAGGATTCTATCCTTTCTGTTAGCGCCACTACTTTTATTTCCATTTAGAGTCCATTTTGAGTCAGTTCACGATCCATGTGCCCAAACATGTGAAATTGGGTACGTAGAACCATGAGAGTGAAGTCAACAAATAGCTCGTTAACCCTTGGAAATGGGAAAGGGTGTCAGAGTCGGAAATTGTATACATAGTATGAGCATGTCTTTTCCCAAAAGGTTGAATATCATTTAAAGCCAATTCTACGTACACTTGTCGAGTCAAATGGTTAATATAAGGTCACATCGACAAGTGCCATAGTTCTTATCAGTTCATCATGAGGGACGAAGGAATGAAGAATTGCAGCGTTCGTATTATCCATGCACAACAACCCGTATCACCTGCACTCCACATGTCGATATTTGCCATGAACAACCTGAAGGCCAACTTGAAACATCTCTTCACCATAAATTCATTGATTTCCATCATGTTTTCCTCTCTCAGTTGATTCTCTATAAATCTTAGATTCTCGGTGTGATCTCCAGTCGTAGAACCTAGTTCAAGTTGTTTTTCATAGTTTTCCCTTTGCTAGCTAAATTGTTTCTGAACTGCTCCCCGATACATTTGTTCAAATTTGCGCATGGGATATACCTTGGTCGCCCAGTGGTGATTCCTTAGAGTACATGAAAGGGTGTGCGGAGTGACAAAACGACAAGGTCCAAACCTCAAAGAGATTTGGATTCTTTCGTGCCTGCAACAACCTTTCCCAAAGATGTAGAGGAAACCATTCTTGCACCTATAGAAGAGATTAGTTTAAGATGTGGGATAGTTAAAATAGAAAAATCCATTCAGAAGATGGAGATGGCAGGAGCCTCATCCTACGAACAACAGGTGCCTCAGAGGAGGGGTCGACCGAGAAAGAGCGAGGAGATCACATAATTCTAGAAGGACCACGCGATGGATCGATAGCTGAAGGACTACTTAGGCGCGTCACCCAACTAGACCTTGTCGAATATTTGAGCCGAGAATGTAGGATTAGAACAAGGAAGGCAGGAGCCAGAGGAATGAATGAGGAAACACCATCTTAGCATCTAAAGCAAGAAAATCTGGCTATTTTCGAGCTTTATCAAGAGAACAGGGAATTAAAACTATAGCTAGCGACAAAAACCGCGGAGGCATCAGCTGCACAGAGTCGCGGAGGGAACGTAGTGTGGCTGAATAGGCATCTTAAAGAGGCTCAAAACATTATTGTCCAACTACGAGAAGCATAAAGGATGGAAGAGGAAAAGCACACGGAGCATCCCGGAGAGCGCGGGACAGTCGAATAAGTAGTTTGTGTGGCTCTTACCAGTGCACAAGGAGAAAAATCTTAATGAGCGAAATTCTTTTTCACAACAGTTTTGAGTGATACGCATTTTCTGAAGCATCTCACCATTAATATAACGGTCATGAGAATCGAACAGTTGTTTTTTGTGCACAACTCTTCAACTAATAGGCACATATCGGAAGGTGAAACCAATGTTTCACACAACAAGTTTTGGATGGACACATGTTCGTTGGGATGCTCGATCAAGAGATACAACGACACATTTTTCCTACGTCGGATCCTGGCTGACGGTCAGACCTCATGGTGATCCTGAAGGCGGTTGTTAGTAGACATAAATGATTGTTGCCTATTTTTAGATAATGTCTTGCGAAGAGCTTCTGGGAATGTGGCACGGTTTTCCCTAGTCTAGTTTTAGCAGTTAGAAAGAAGGGCAGCCCAAGAGACACCCTTGCTTATATATTTCATCTTTTCGATGTAAGCCGGGTTGGTTGGCAATTTTGAGAAACAAATGCTATTGTATGAAGTCTGAGTCTTGACCGAATTTTAATGCAAAGGTCATGTGATTTGATGAAAAGATTCTAGTTGTGATAGTTGGATGTATTGTGTATCTTTCTCTGCGTATGTGCTTCCTGTTATATTTTATTTCATATCTCATATTGTCAATTTCAGAACGAATTTTCAAACCTGCGGAGTCGTTGTACTGCACCCCTTGTTCACGCCACTTAGACAAAACGTTTTCCTCTCAAGCTAACTCCGAACTCATCCATAGCGACACTCTTGAGTTTCTTCTCGTATTTTTCTCCCACCACACTTTATAGTTTACACTAAAGGTTGTTACTCGCCTAGCCATTCCCTCTCGAATCCAGTCACTGATTCATTTGTTTCGTCTCTTCCTCAGACCAACCCCATAGCCCGAGATTTTCTTTTATGTGCCAATATAACCAGAAACATTTTATTATCGGTGTTAAATCTAGCCACTGTTCGCAAAGCCATATCCTTTGCGGAGACCACGCCATTTATGAGAGAGCCCTCTCCAGATCCAAAGGACTAGTTTCGGGTCTCAAAGTTGGTTGAAAAAGTTGCCTTCATCATCTGTTCATCAGCCAAATAGATTTACGGAGTGCTAACACCTTCTTAAACAATCAAGGAAATCCTCTACAAACGGTAAGTGTCGCTTTATTCTTCTGCATTTCTCTATGAAATCAGATTGGAAAGAGAAATTTCCCACAACGTTTATTGACACCACTAACTATTCACTAAAATAGACATCATCATTATTTACTTATAGTGACGAATGATTTATTACAATAAAATACTGACTGACGCTGACAACGATCAGAAAACTATCATGGAATTACTTCTCCTTCTTGCCTTGCTTGTTGCAGATGACTTGTACTCTATTGTGTGCTTCCTAAGGAAGGTTGATGTCCTTCCTTATTGGTCCATGAAGTTTTTTTGTGTTCCTAAAATAACAAGCCTATGTTCCTCTTGTAATGTGCCCACCTTGGTAAAAAATCATGGTTTGTGAATCATGGAATTTGCACATAAAATCATTTTTCAACAACTATAATGATGTACAATGGTGATAGTTGATTAGAACTGGGTCATCAATTCACCATATTCTTGAAACCCAACCATTGAGAACTTTAGATTGTCCATTTACTTTGTCCAAGAGATCAATGGTTGTGATTACATAGTTGTTGCAACTTTGCATGTAAGCTTCTTTTCTTAGCCCCTTGTATATAGTAGATTACTTTTTTCTAATTAGGTTATTGGATATTCAATTAGAGTTGTACTCCTTGTTCAAACATTCCAGGAACGTAGTGTGACTAAAACTAAATGTCCTGTGTGGAGCCTTAGTGTGCAACCATCTCTTTTCTTTTTAATACCTTCAAAAGTGATATTTCTATTATCTTACTAACCCGAAAACTCCAATTTGTGGCTCTTATGTCCCCAATCCCTACATAAATAATTAATCACTTGAATGTTGTATTATCTCTAGGGAAAATCCTTCCATAGTTCATAAGACTATAGAATAAACTTTGGAAAATGATGGTAGGAAGGTAGACATGTTTCTCTTTTAATTGTTAATGTCATCTAATTACTAGGATGCAATTAAGTACAATACATATCTATCCATGTTGGGCTACATTTCCATTTAAGAATGCAATCTTGTTCTTTAGTATTATTGGAGCGATATACTTCTCTTGATATTGAAGTGTTGTGAAACATAATCTATTTGATCGTAAAGATAAAAAACCAAGAAAAAGTGTTTGCATATAAGAGTATTGGAATGAACAATGTTATCATTTTTGTATTGGTGTGTTTCTTACTCATTGTTAATTCTCGAGTGGGTTACTAACAATAATTCTTGAGTGGGTTACTAAATATGTGTGAGAGTGTGATTATTAGGAGAGATACACTATTCTTCATTTGAATATATATGCTATGACAATTTACTACTCTTCTTTTTGATAAATACTTTTATAAATATAAATTACTTAAAAACAATCCTAATTTCAAATCCATTTGAATATATAAGCTATGACAATTTACTGTGCTCTGTTTTTAAATAAATATTTTTATCAATATAAATTACTTGAAAAAAATCATAGTTAAAAAATTTGGCTTGTAGAAAATGGTGGGAAATATAATAATATTTCTCTAATATATAATATTGCAATCGACAATAGTAAACAATATGATGTTTTTCAAACAATATTGTTGTAAACAATATGATGTTTCTCAAACAATATTGTAATCAACAATAGTAGCAATATTAATAGCAACGAATTCAAAGGGAGACATTGAAATGGTATGATTTTAATAGCAACGAATTCAAAGGGAGACATTGACACAGACACTCTATGATTCAGATTGGGATTCGGATCATCTATATCTCAGAAGACATAGACATATATTTATTTACTGAAGAAGAAGACACAGACAATCTATGAGTGATATTGGGATTCAGAGGGGGCGATGAAGGGAAATTTGATGTTACATGACACTTTTTTCCAAGCGGGGCCCTTCATGTTTTCTGGAGGTAACGAGGTGGCCCTTCCCAATAACATTCACCAAACAGTGAAGAAAAGGCAGATGGTGGAGATCCGCCAGACTGAAACAATCTCTTGCCAAGTACTTTCTCTTTGACAACCGCTCTTCATACACATCCAACACTTTGCTCATCCTTTTGACATTACTCTCAACAACGACTTCATCTGTGGTCCCTCCCGTTATCACGGGAATGACGACAAGTTGTTGCATCATCGCACAAAGAGGGGGATTGAATTGTTGCGACTCCACCTCACACCACTGTTCAACCACAGCTTGCTCCTCCAAGGTTCTCCCCAAAAGACCATTGCACTTACCTCGTCCTTGGTATTTCTTGGCCAAATATTTGGTTATTCCTCTCGACTCTGCAACAACAACAATATTTATTAGTTTGCAGCAACATCATTATCTTCAGATAATGCTGCTATGCAGCTCTAGTTTATTTGGTTTATTTCAATTATAAGTTATCTTTAGATAATTCTCTAGTTTATTTGGTTTATTTTAATTATAAGTTTGATATATAATTATAAAAATTTATATTAAAATAAATTAATATAAATTTTCACCTTGCCTCCCTCGCAGACAAGCTCTTTCTGATCCGACGTCGTTGCCCCTTTGTGCTCAGATCTTGGTGGACGATGGAATTTTCACTTTTCCCTCCAAGTTTCTCCCCCATGCCTCCTCGTCGGTGCACCACCCCCGCCCTGGGACAGGGTGGCCACGGTATACGCTCCCCCTTAGCTCATCACCCACCCTTCTTACTAACCGAGTTGGTTTCGATCACTCTGTTTTGAGTTCCCTGTGACAATTTCTTGATGACTAGGAAGAAGAGGTCTTTGGCTCCATCCCAACATATCGTCAGACCTATAGGAGCTGACACAACTACAAAATAGTTAAGAATTTACTCACACGTTTCCTCCTCAGCCTCCCTGGTGTCTTTGTTCCCAACCCTTCCATCTCACCTCATGCACTCCACTCCCCCATATCTTTCCCCCCTCCCTCTACTCCTACCTCTCCTAGCACTCATCCTCTTCTGGATGCGGCCCGTCTCACCTCCTTGATGCCTGTCGAGACACCTAGCATCAGTGCTAAGGTGACACCTTGAGGCACAAGTGACACATCAAAAACTCTAGGAATGTGTAGCACGACGATAACAACAACTCCAACCACATGCAACATGACAACAACAACAGCTCCAGGCATGAAAAGTACGTCAAACGCCCTAGGCATTCATAACTCACTGAAGGTTGCCGACATAAAAAAACGTCGGCCTCCTAGTCAAATACCCATCCACAGACAGTTCCATCTTGACTAGTAACAGTGGCAATGACATTGGTGGTTGTCCAGTCATTGAAAAAATCCAATGGATGGGACCCATCCTTGATATTTAGGCCTTGGCACCACTTCTCAGGGATTTTCCAGTTTATTTAAATACTTGAACACTTCTCTGGTTTCCAGTACAAGACACACAAATAAAAAAAACTTAGTTTTTTGGTATGTCTAATTTCCCATTAAGGGCCAGAAGAATTACATGCCTAGTTTCCCACTAAGGTTAGGAACAACACTATCCATGCTGATGATTTTTATTGACTATACTTTACTCCATTTGATTTTAATAGAATAGATATCGAGCTTACAAAAAAATGTAAAAGTATTAATAACATTTAAGTAATACATTAGTAAAGTATTATTTAAGCTACTTTAATAATACATTATTGATGTATTGATTAATTAATACAATAATACATTACTAAAGTATGTATACATTAAAACATTAATAAAGTATACATACACTAATAAAATAATACATTATTACACTAATATAATGTATAGATTAAAGTATTAATTTACAATAATGTATAATGTAACTTATTAATGTTAATAATTGATACATTAATAATGCAATGTATTAAATAATTAATACATTAATACACTAATAAAGTAATACATTAATAAAGTAGTTTTGCATTTACGTTAATGATATTAGTGATACATTATTAAAGTATCAATACATTAGTAATATATTATTATATGTATAAATTAAATTATTAATGCATTAATGCATTTTTAATTAATACATTGCCAAATATAAATACACTAATAAAGTAATACATTAATAATATATTATTAAATTATTARTACCATAATAAATACAATATTGAAGTAGTAATACATTAATAATACATTATTAAAGAATTAATACATTAATAGATTAGTTGACAATGGTCGTGATTGACTATGGTTGGCCATGACCATTGTTTCTTATGGTTAACCATGACCATGACCACGACCATGACAATGACCACAACCACGGTTTCTTATGGGTGGCCATGACAATGACCATGACCATGGTTTCTTATGGGTGGCCATGACAATGACCATGACCATCGTTAACTTTGGTAGACCTTGGTTGACTTTGCGAAGGAAAGGTTGATTATGGTTGACATGGTTAATTATGGTTTATCATGACAATGGTTAATTGTGGTTGAACTTGGATTAACCATTAATACACACATACATTCAACTCAAAATACACATAACAGATGAAAAAGAGAAAATAAGATTGTGTATCATATTCATTAGCTTTCAAAATGCATATAGAAACAAACTCATATCACATAGAATTGCGCTCATGTGCTCTGATTCATTCAATGCCATTACATTCCTCTGTGTTCTCTCTCTCCATTTCCAAAAAAATCTAACTCTATTACAAACTCTTTACATCACTCAGACAAGAATCCTCCAAAACTGATACATAACTTGACCCAAAACTGCACTCAAAATTAGACTCTTCTCCAACTCTCCTACACTCAACTATGACTTCCCTCTTTTCTCTTATTGTTTTCTTCTCCTATCCACTCTCTTCAGTGAATGTCAAATTCATACACTTCTCCTGTCGGCATGGCTCCCATGTATCCTGCTTGGAGCATGGAAATCCTAGCTAACTTTCCAACTCATCCATAATCTTTCCCATGATCCTTTGGTTTGTTCTTCTTCATCATCCAAGAAGTTTCTCGAAGAAATTATATGTTTTGGTCTTCCTGTGATGTCTTCTATATTCTTTGTGTGAAGCATAAAACTTGGTTGGCTTTCACAATATTACTTTTACTAGTGCAATGGTTGATCCTCCTTACGTCGTGTAGAATATATTTGTGGGGACACACAATATTGATTTGTGATGCATGCAGAACTAACCCAATACCTTGGGTGAAAAAAGACCGCCAACACTATTAGTTGGATTGTCCTCAAGTCAAGGATGTTGTTCATGGATTTAGAGAGGAGGTTGATAGTACGACTACCATGAATTCCTCGAGGATCTATAGAAAATCCCTGTCAACCTCGTCAAATGTCTCCTAGAGTTAGTGTCTGAGTCGACAAACATCGTTTGCATGATTAATGTTTACATCCAAGGACAAAAGATTGATCTATTCTATATTTTCTATCATAACGACCATTGAGTCATGTGCCACTTCCATCTGACTGTACTGTCTCTCTATTTTTCCCACTGGTTCTAATGAAATGACAGAAACATTTTGTTGTTTGGAACAGGAAGTTATAATATTATGTAGTTTACCGACAATGGATGATGTCATTTATGTTGGATCTTCTCATGGGGGTAAGGAGGATAGTTCCTTCTTTTGTTGTGTGATTTCATACTAAGTTGTATGAATCTGGTCATTAATTTCCAAGACTTATGGACCATCATGTAGGTGGTTCCACAGGGTAACGTTGTATTTGACTAGACTGGAAAAGTTGGAAATAAATTCCTTCCCCTTGGCCAACGCCTCTTCTGCAATCGACATCTTCTATTTTAACTCTAGGTTGTAGAGGGTGGGTCATTTGATTTTTTCCTTAAGATAGACGTTTTGTGATTCTAAGATGGTAACACACTCTTTGACTACTGAATCTTATGAGGCACAAATATGTCCAATATATCTTCCATTGATCTAGGAAAATACCTGTAAATTTCGTTCACTACGTTGTGGACCTCATTGTTGGAAGTAAGTGTTGGTTCTTGCAGGCTTTTTATATCAATGTGTGTAGATACTTATTCATCGTGGATTTCCTTGAGTGCTTTATGGGCCTACAAATTCTACTTATAATGTATGTGAGTCTCATTATGTGAATCTAGCTCCAAGTTGTTCTTATTCCCAAATCCTCTATGAGAGTAGTGATGTAAGTTTGCAAGGTCGTGATAGGTATCGAAGATAAATACATCCCAATAGTTTTCGAGTCAAAATAAATCACATTCGATGAGTCGAATCTCATTTCCCTTCATGTATTATTGTCACTTGTGGCATGGATATTTTGCTCTTCAAGTGAGTCATGGGATGCCAAATAAATGGATAGTTGTCAACAAATATTTTCAAAATTTCTTGGAGCCTCTTTTTGTATCCTTTGTTTTATAATGAGTTGTCCCTTAAACTCTTTGACAAGAAAAATGATGCATGTTGCAAGCTATCCTGCTCTTGTTTTCGAAGGCCAATAGATCTCCCTTTGTATTTGGCACTCCATCCCCTTTTAATTATTTATTGACAGGGCTTCAAGGTGGTCTACGGGGGTGGAAATGGAACTTCTTTGATGATGGAGGTAGAGTGGATCTCTAGGAGGGAAGTGGACATTCGATCTTCTTCTTTGAGTTCTGAGCTAGACCCAAGTTAGAGTGGCACTATAGAAGATTCCTTTTATGCTTGAGGGCCCTATTTGGGTAATCCACTTCCTCCTTCCCCTCATGCAATGCAACTATATAGGATGCCCCTTAGTCATTTTTCCATGGGTCTTTGGCTCGTTTCCTATCACGATTCTTCTCGGTTCTTGTTTGGAGTGTATCATGCTTGTCCCTAGGGGTAGGTGTAAGGTGTTTTGGCCATTCCATGACACTCTGTTGAATGTTTTCTTTTGTGATGCATAACAAACGTATGGTCATCACGACACCCTAGACTTCTTCACTGGGATACATTTAACATTATGAAAATTACATTCAAATTCAAGATATTTCTCATACCTATCGATGAGGATGCATGGGATGAGAAGGTGTGAGTTTGCATCCTACATGATCAAGTTGTACCATTTCTATAATGATTTGTTATTGTGGGCCTGAATATATGGGTTCTTGTTGAATTTTAATGAAATAAATCGAGGGGCGACAAAGGCTAGTGCACCCGCCACATTATCCTTCAAAAATTCATTAACTAGATAATGCACCCATGCCATTTGGATTCCTACGACACATAGTTCCACAACAATGAATACACATAGGGGCATTGATCTTTCTAGAACTTCCATAGTAGTTTTCATGCGAGTAATTGTTCAATGAAGTGGACTTGTCGACCATTGATATATGCAATCACCTTCGTTATTTGAATTTCAATTTTTTCCAGGCGGGAATGACAACTATAACATACATGTTTGTTTTATTCGTTTCCTGAGATTTAGGTTAGGGATGAAAAACATGTAGTGGTTTGGTCTACAAATACACAAAAAAACTCCATTTTTTTGAATTCCTCTTCATACCTTTAATTTTGGCGTTATTTTTCAATAGGCTACACAATTCAATTATTAAAAAAACTACAAAGACAGATAGAGTTGGTTGTACAGATTCCAAATATACAATTTTTTTTTTTAATTAATAATTTTTACTATTTTTAATCTATATTTGTCTTGACATATATCAAAATCCTAGAATACACAACTCTCTTATTTCTGCTATAACGTTTTGTCAGGTTAACCATTTCTCAAATGAATTATATGCACCACTAGATGAGCCTGATATATACAATATAAAAAAATTGTTTTAATCATGTTAAGACCCTCTTAGCCCGCACAAACAAAAGACGTTATAATTTCAGGGATATGTTTAATTTGATAATTTAAATATAAAATTAATATTATAAATTTCCAAAAAAAGATACCGCATAAGAACAACAAGTTCTCTAAAAGTTGGATTTTTTTTGGAATGAGATTTCATCATTAAGGTACTCAACACCTGCACAAAAAAAACCATATACCTTATACTTTGTTGGAAAAATAATATACCAATGTTACAAAAAAGAAATTGACATAGTTATTCACAGTTTCTATGAATAAAAGTTTTATATTCAGAAATATAATTCAATTTCCTATGTTTTATCTTCGTACACCCTATTTAAATTCATTTTAAAAGTACCTTGATTAATCTCTCCCAGTTAAAAGATCGTTTTTTTTTTTCCAGGTTTTAATGGCGACCAATGCGTTATGAGAGAACATCATTAGCTTGCATTCACCCTGCCACTAATGAGGATACCAAGTTGGTCAGGGAGGCATTCAAATCGATAGAGATTAAACTCTGGAAGGATGACATGGTCGAACAAATGGAATCCTTGCAAAGAATGAGATGTGGGATTTATAGAATTACCTGGTGGAGGAAAACCTATCAGTAGCAAGTGGGTGTTCAAGAAAAATAAGAATATAGGAGGCCAAGTCAATAAATCCAAAGCTTCACTATTAGAGAAAGGATATTCCCAAGTCAAAGGAGTCGCCTTTGGTGATATTTTTCCCCTATTGAAAAATTAACTTCCATTAAAGTACTAATGTATTCGACTGCAACATTGGATCTTGAAATAGAGAAAATGGATGTAAGGAGAGCATTCCTACATGGGGACATTGAAGAAGAAATATAAAGGAAAAATCCTAAAGGATTTGTAGTAAAGGGCCATAAAAAGCTAGTGTGCAAGTTGAAAATATTTGTTTATGGTCTAAATAAATCACCAAGGGTGTGGTATAAAAATTTTGACACCTACATCCTTAGTTTGGGATTTGTGAGAAGTAAGGATGATCACTATGTATATTCCAAGGAAGAAGGCATCTGGTTCATATATGTAGGTTTGTATGTTGAGGACATGTTGTTGGTCGGAAACAACATGGATGCAATAAAGGAGGAAAATAAGAAACTAGCCTCCAAGTTTGAAATGGAGGATATTGGTGCAATGAAATTCATCCTACGAATGAGGATTAAGAGAGATCGATAAGTTAGAATTATTTGGTTGAACCTTAGGAAGTACATTGAAACAATATTGAATCATTTGAACATCCATGATTGCAAATCAGTCAAGCTACCAATTCCTATGGGAGAAAGGATAATTGTTGAAAACTATCCTAAGACACAAGATGAAATAGA
Source organism: Picea engelmannii (assembly GCA_009831015.1). Lineage (NCBI taxonomy): Eukaryota > Viridiplantae > Streptophyta > Pinopsida > Pinales > Pinaceae > Picea > Picea engelmannii. The sequence goes on along the minus strand of ML779248.1, from coordinate 1,435,459 downwards.
GGACATGAAACGTGTTCCCTGTGCAATTATTATTGGTAGTATGATGTATGCTATTATTTGCACTCGAAAATACATTGCTCATGCAATGGGAGTATTTATTAGATGCATGTCGACACCTGGAAAAGAGCACTAGACAACTGCCAAGAGAGTGTTATGGTATTTGTGTGGCATAAAATATTATTCTATATGCTACCAAGGGAAACCTGAGGCTAAGAATGAAGTAAACATACATGGAATTTTCGATGTTGATTGGGTTGGATATTTGGATCGATGAAGGTCGACCAGTGGATTTTTGTTCGACATGTTTAGTGGAGCAAACAACTATATGAGTAAGAGACAAGCGATCATAGCTTTTTCGACAACATAAGTTTAATACATGGTAGACACTCATGGAAGCAAAGAATTAATATGTTTACAATGTTTGTAGCTCAGGATAGGGTTTGAGCAAAGATCTAAGAACATAAATTGCGCCAGTCAAAGTGTAATATTACTAGAAAAGAACCCGTTTTACCATTCTAGGATGAAGCATATTGAAGTACAATACCATTTCGTTAGAGACATGGTCGAAAATAACAAGGTGTTGCTGGTGAAATTAGACACTTTGGAAAGCATAACAAGATCTTTCACCAAGTCTATAAGTTTTATGAAGTTCTCTTGGTGTAGAGAAGCAATGGGTATTTCTTCCCTATGTTAGTGAACATAATTAAAAAAATTACCGACTTAACAAGAACTTTGAGCTCAAAACGAGAACTCTCACCCAAAAAACCAATATTTTTAAGCAAAAACGTGAAAATAAGCCCCCAAATCATAACGAGGTGCTACTAGTAGCACCATTTTTTCAAAGAGGGTCAAAATCACAACATTTTTCAAGCATGGCTTTTAAAACTCATACAATAGCTCAGAAAAACCTTTAAATTAACACCTAAATAAAAAAGTGACGCTAACTAAAGAAAAAATAAATCTAAACATTAAAATTATGGCTCATTAGGACATAATTGAAACCATGGTTTTGACAATAGATCCCTATGCCAAAAAAAAACAAAATTGGATACAAAATGATCACTTTCAAATTTATTTACTATTTGTTTTTTCTTAAATTTACATTGAAAAATAAATTAATAAAAAGAAAAAAATCTTTGCAATTTTTCTCTTTAAATGAATAAAAAACACAATTAAAAAATTATATTTAGAACCCAAATAAAAAAAATAAAAAAATTAAATAAATAAAAAAAACAAAATAAAAAAATAACAAAGGGTGGAAAAAAAAACTAAAAAGAAATAAAAAAAATCAAAATTTTCCCAAAATCAATAATATAT
>ML779248.1:1361521-1408080 GCA_009831015.1 Picea engelmannii | reverse complement strand
CATCGCTCTATTCCTCTGGTCTCTCACATTGATTCTCCTCACTCTCACCTAGCCTCCCTCGTAGATAATCTCTTTGTGATCCCACGTCGTCGCCCCTCTGTGCTGAGAGCTCGGTGGAGGCTCAACTTTGTACCTTGCCCTCCCATTTTCTCCTCCATGACTCCTTGTTGGCGCACCACCCCCACCCTGGGATGGAATGGGCGCGGTAGATGCTCCCCCTCAGCTCGTCACTCGCCCTTCCTGCTAATCAGGATGGTTTTGACCAGTCTGTTTCGGGTTCCCTGTGACAATTGCTTGATGAATGGGAAGAAGAGGTCTTTGGATCGATCCCAACATCTCGTCAGACCTCTAGGCACCGACACAAATACTCGATAGTCAAGAATTTACTCACGCGTTCCCTTCTCAGTCTCCCTGGTGTCTTTGTTCCCAGCCCTTTCATCTCACCTCACTCACCCCAGTCCCCCATAACTCGCCCCCCTCCCTCTACTACTACCTCTCCCAACACTCATCCTCTTCCTGATGCAGCCCATCCCATCTCCTTGATGCCTCTCAAGACACCTAGCATCAGTGCTAAGTTGACACCTCCAGGCACAAGCGACACATTAACAAATATAGGAATGCGTAGCACGACGACAACAACAACTCCAACCACACGCAACATGACAACAACAACATCTCCAGGCATGAAAAGTATGTCGACTGCCCTAGGCATGCACAACTCACTAAAGGTTGTCAACATCAAAACAATCAGCCTCCTAGTCAAATACCCATCCACGGACAGTTCCATCTCAATCAGTGACAGTGGCAATGAACTTGGTGTTTGTCCAGCCATTGAAGAAAATCCCATGGATGGGACCCATCCTTGATATTTAGGCCTTGACACCACTTCTCAGGGATTTTCCGGTTTATTTAAATACTTGAACACTTCTCTGGTTTCCAGTACAAGACACACAAATAAAAAAAACTCAGTTTTTTGGTATGTTTGGTTTCCCATTAAGGGCAGGAAGAATTCCACGTCTAGTTTCACACTAAGGGCAGGAACAACACTGTCCACGTTGATTTTTATTGACTGTACTTTACTCCATTTTATTTTAATAGAATAGATATCGATCTTACAAAAAAATGTAAAAGTATCAATAACATTTAAGTAATACTTTAGTAAAGTATTATTTAAGTTACTTTAATAATACATTATTGATGTATTAATTAATTAATACAATAATACATTACTAAAGTATGTATGCATTAAAACATTAATAAAGTATACATACACTAATAAAATATTACATTATTACACTAATATAATGTATAGATTAAAGTATTAATTTACATTAATATATAATGTAACTTATTAACATTAATAATTGATACATTAATAATGCAACATATTAATACACTAAAGTAATACATTAATAAAGTAGTTTTACATTTACCTTAATGACATTAGTGATACATTATTAAAGTATGAATACATAAATAATATATTATTATATGTATAAATTAAATTATTAATGCATTAATGCATTTTTAATTAATACATTGTCAAATATAAATACACTAATAAAGTAATACATTAATAATATATTATAAAATTATTAATACCATAATAAATACAATATTAAAGTAGTAATGCATTCATAATATATTATTAAAGTCTTAATACATTAATAGATTATTTGACAATGGTTGTAATTGACTATGGTTGACCACGACCATTGTTTCTTATGGTTGACCATGACCATGACAATGACCATGACCTTGGTTTCTTATGAGTGGCCATGACAATTATAATGACCATGACCACTTTGCGAAGGAAATGTTGATTATGGTTGACATGGTTAATTATGGTTGACAATGAAAATGGTTAATTGTCGTTGAACTTGGATTAACCATTAATACACACATACATTCAACTCAAAATACACATAACAGATGGAAACGAGAAATAAGACTTTGTATCATATTCATTAGCTTTCAAAATGCATGCAGAAACAAACTCATATCACATAGAATTGTGCTCATGTGATATGATTCATTCAATAGTCATTGCATTCCTTTGTGCTCTCTCTCTCTCTATTTCCACAACAATATAACTCTATTAAAAACTCTTTACATCACTCAGACAACAATCCTCCAAAACTGATACAGAACTAGACCCAAAACTGCACTCAAAATTTGACTCTTCTCTAACTCTCCTACACTCAACTATGACTCTCTTCAGTGAATTTCAAATTCATACGCTTCTTCTTTCGACATGGCTCCCATGTATCCTCCTTGGAGCATGGAAATCCTAACTAATTTTCCAACTCATCCATAATATTTCCCACAATTCATTGGTCTTTTCTTCTTCATCATCCAAGAAGTTTCTCGAAGATATTATATGTTTTGGTCTTCATGTGATGTCTTCTAGATTCTTTGTGTGAAACATAAAACTTGGTTGGCGTTCGCAATATTACATTTACTAGTGCAATTGTTGATCCTCCTTACATTGTGTAGCATATATTTATGGGAACACACAATATTGATTTGCGATGCGTGCACAACTAACCCAATACCCTGGGTGAAAAAAGACCCCCAAAACTATTAGTTGGACTGTCCTAAAGTCAAGGATGTCGTTCATGGATTTAGATAGCAGGTTGATAGTATGACGACCATGAATTCCTTGAGGATCTACAAAAAATCCCTGTCAACCTCGTCAAATGTCTCCTGGAGTTAGTGTGTGAGTCGACAAACATCTTCTGCATGATTAATTTTTACCTCCAAGGACAAAATATTGATCCGTTCTATCCTTTTTATCATAACGACCACTGAGGCATGTGCCAATTCCATCTAAGTGTAGCGTCTCTCTATTTTTCCCACTCCTTCTAATGAAATGACAAAAACATTTTGTTGTTTGGAACAAGATGTTATAATATGATGTAGTTTACTAACAATGGATGATTTCATTTCTGTTGGATGTTCTCTTGGGGTTAAGGAGGATAGTTCCTTCTTTTGTTGTGTGATTTCATCCTAAGTTGTATGAATCTGGTCATTAATTTCCAAGACTTCTAGAGCATCATGTAGGTGGTTCCACAGGGTAACAGTGTATTTGACTAGACTAGAAAAGTTGGAAATAAATTCCTTCCCCTTGGCCAACGCCTCTTCTACGATCAACATCTTATGTTTTAACGATAGGTTGTCGAGGGTGGGTCATTTGATTTTTCCCCTAAGATAGACATTTTTTTATTCTAACACGGTAACACTCTCTTTGACTACCGAATCTTATGAGGCACGTATATGTCCAATATCTCTTCCATTTCTCTAGGAAAATACCTGTAAATTTCGTTCACTACATTGTGGACCTCATTCTAGGAAGTAAGTGTTGGTTCATCCAGGATTTTTATATCAGTGTGTGTAGATACTTATTCATCATGGAGTTCCTTGAGTGCTTGATGGGCCTACAACTTCTGTTGATAATGAATGTGAGTCTCATCATGTGAAGCTAGCTCCAAGTTGTTCTTCTTCTTAAATATTTTATGGGCCAGGTTGAGTGCCTGGTTTATATATCCCAAATCTTCTACGAGAGTAGTGATGTAAGTTTGCAAGGTCATGATAGGTGTTTAAGATAAATAAATCCCAGTAGTTTTCGAGTCAAACAAAATCACATTCAACGGGTCAAATCTCATTTCCCTTCACGTATTATTGTCACTTGCGGCATGGATCTTTTTCTCCTCAAGTGAGTCATCATATGGAAAAGAAATGGATAGATATCAACAAATATTGTCAAAATTTCTTGGAGCCTCTTTTTGTATCCTTTGTTTTATAGTGATTTGTCCCTTAAACTCTTTGACAAGAAAAATGATGCATTTCATAGGCTATCTTGCTCCTTGTTTCTGAAGGCCAGTGGCTCTCCCTTTGTATTTGGTTAGTTTAACCATTTATCAAATGAATTATATGCACCACTAGATGAGCCTGATATCTACAATATAAAAGAAATTGTTTTAATCATGTTAAGACCCTCTTAGCCTGCATGAACAAAAGACGTTGTAATTTCAGGGATATGTTGAATTTGATAATTTAAAAAAAATATAAAATTAATATTATAAATTTTCAAAAGTTGAAAAGTTTTTGGAATGAAATTTCATCGTTAAGGTACTCAACACCTGCACAAACAAAAATGTATACCTTATACTTTGTTGGAAAAATAATATACCAATGTTACAAAAAATAAATTGACATAGTTATTCACAGTTTCTATGAATAAAAGTTTTATATTCAGAAAGCTAATTCGATTTCCTACCACTAGTACATTTGGGTCAAATTCCAACTGCGCATTCTACACAATTGCCACTTTATATTGTTGGTAGAGAGACAAACAATTGACCCCCTCAAATGTTGTTTCACATGACGTCTCTTTTCTGACATTTCATATGACGTCGCTATTGCCACGTTTCATGCGGACATGTCTCATCTCAAATTTGACTATCCAAAGCCTGGATTTGACGTCGCTCTTGCCACCTCCAAGACGTCGCTCTTTACACCTCCCAGACGTTGCTCTTTCCATGTCATTCCACCTCCAGCACGTCTCTCTTGCCACCTCCTAGACGTCTCTCTTGCCACCTCTTGGAGGTGGCAAGAGAGACATCTTGGAGGTGGCAAGAGAGACGTATGGGAGGTGGAAAGAGCGATGTCTTGGAGGTGGCAGGAGCACCGTTAAGAGGTATCAACTACGACATGGTTGCTATGGGAGCGTCACTCTTGGAGGTGGCAAGAGAGACGTCTTGGAGGTGGAAAGACCGACATCCTGGAGGTGGCAAGATCGACGTCCTGGAGGTGGCAAGAGAGATGTCTTGGACGTGGCAAGAGTGATGTTAAGAGGTATCAACTCCGACATGGTTTATACGGGAGAGACACTTCAATACGTCACAATAGCCACTGTGTTGTAGGTATTTAAAAAAAAAATACAATATCAATACTAAAAGGTACATGTACATTAACCTTTGCTAAGATACTATCCATAGAAATATTTAAATCTATATCATCAATCTTAGGCAAGGTTGGTTGAGGAGGAGGACTGACTTCCAATGGTAAAGGGAGTCTTGTCTAATGAGGTTTAGGATCACTAGGATAGGTCTCAGCTATGTTATCACATGAACTCAAAATTGTTGAGCTAAAGTCCGAAAGCTCAAGTGCAATCATGTGTAACTTAGAGTGAAGGCCCCTATCACCTAACCAACCTTCTTTCACTTCAAGCCAGCTTTCCTCAGACTGGAGGGGCTTCCCTCATTTAATATTGCGAGGACTTAGGGAAAGGAATCTCAATGTGGAGAGTGAAGTTCGAGAAAAATGCATGTGGGTAGATTTATACTATTGAAGAAAGTACTTGGAGATCTCAATATTCCCTCCTAGAAAGTATCGCCCATTCAGTCGCCATCCTTTAGACTATTGAAGAAAGTACATGTCATCGAATGGCAACATTTACATGTGTATCCAAATGGTCAATTTAGAAACATGGGCTCATAATTACAATAATCTAGAGAGCGACTCTTCGAATAAGGACCCTACATCTACTTCCCAGCCCGTTGGACCTCTCCAGATATAAGAGACATCACTTGACACAGTGTTTTTCCCACCAAAGGGTGTGCTTCCTAGGTCTATGCATAATCCCAATGCACGGTTTGCCCATAATTTTAGTATTGTGGAAGATTTAACCCAGACACCATGTGCCATGTCGGCCCTCGAAGTCCTTGGATGTTTCCCAATGCAACAAAGAGCATCGTTTTCTACTATATGAGGGGTGGACCCTTCATATACTAGTTTAATTACATTTGACATGGACCAAAGTTAGGCTAGACTCCCCCACCAGATTTATTTTCAAATTCAAGTATTCTCGCATGGGATGAATATCTTCAAAACTGTTGTTGATGAAAGGGCCTCCACTTGTATTATGTCTATGTCATGTTGGAGAGATATCGAATCCCTGGAGCTTGTGCATTCCAACACCATGTTGAAGGCATTCGATGGCCACATGTTTAATCCTCAAGGAATCATTTCCACCTTTCCTGTGGAGTTAGGTCGAAAGACTATCATTTTAATTAATGACCCCAACAAATTTGAGGTTTAAGTTTTGACACAACAAACAAATTTATCTTATAAGGGATACCAAAAGGATATGTAAATTAAATACATGGAAACCTCTTACTCCTCAATTTAAGTTATTAAAAATTACCCAAAAGTGTTATAATTATACTAGCATACCCCCGAAGTGGGGGAAAGGAAACGCCGAAAAAACTGATAACATATATAATGACCATAAAATTAAACATTCACGACTACAAATTGTTGATACGCTCGTGGTTGGTCAATGACTATGTTTATATATGGATAACTCATAGCTAACTTCTCTTTGCAGAACAATGAGAACAACAGAAACAATTGCATTGAAGTCAGAGTAAGGAAGTTGCTTCAGTGTAAGGAAGTTGGACTTGCTTCAAATCAATTTTCCTGGCACCTATAAACTCCGACAAATTAAGAACTAAACCACAACCCAACAACCGAAATATACAACAACAACATTTAATTTGCATAGACTCTCTACTCAACTATTTTTTTAGCAGTGAATGTTAGTTGAATTCCTGAGGAACAACTGTCACACAGTGAAACTTTAAAAGAATATTTAATTGATTATAGATTTTACACAACATATCTCATTTGAATCAATGGTTTCTAGCCTCTAATTGAGTTGAACTATAACCTATGAAATTGTCCAAGGACATAATGGTGACCCTCTTTCTTTACTCAAGTTGAAACACAATTTCAATTATCGATGGTTGATAACACTTCTCGACCCCACAACGACCTACGGTCCAGATTCTTCGATGCCCATCCCGATGGATCCAATGGTCCCAAGTTCCCCTCAAGGCCCTTTCCCATCGAAGTGCCTTATCCAAGGCTACTCTGACCATTAGACTTCGACAACACTCTTTGAAATGGATCCAACGGTCCATATCTTCCAGAAACACTCCTGATAGATCTGATGGCTATCGATGTCCCATAAATATCAACGGTTGATATTATGTCTTGGATGATCACCGATCGACGGTCATGATTTCTCCTCAGAGCTTTCCCATTAGAGTGACTCTAATCCATACTTCCAAGCTACTATGATGGTACCACCGTGATCAACGATCATGATCATCTAGATCTGTCCCGATGGATTCAATGGCCATCGACTTCCTTGATCCTCGACAAGTCCTTGTATGAGAGGAACTCCGATCAATGGCCAGGATTGAATCATTGTGTCGAATTGATGGGTGAGATATTTTCAAGACTAAGAATGGGTTTTTCCTGGATTAAATAGTCTGCTTTAGAACATAGTCAATTTTTTAAGATTTCATCAAAATCTACCCTCATCCAATAGTTTGAAATAGGACCTCACAGCTAGGAATACATCCTAATCCTTCTTAGGCTTTACCCGGCCTTAGAGAACCCTCTCCTGCCTAGAGAAATCTCTAAGTTATTTACTCCTTTTCACTCACTTGGGGAATTTTAAAACCACGAGTTGTCCATTTCAGGACAAGGATACTTCTGGTCTCGAACTGGGTGAAACCACACCAATTTATAGGTCTAAACTCAAGATAATTTCACGGAAAATCTGCATAAGTAAGGAGATTTACAGTTCTGAAATGATTTTGGCAACAATTATTCATAGATAAATTAAAACAGTAACAAAATTCACATAATTTCCATTTCTATACAAGTCTAAGTGTAATTGCAGCAACAATATCCATGACAAATAACTCATAACAACAATTCATGTACTATTCTAACAACAACATATTGTAATATAAATAGCACAGTAAATACCCAACATAGGTTTACATAATCTTCATATAGTAATTTAAATAAACATATGGTGGACACTTATCTGATATGAATAGCCACCAACTGCATGCAAACCTCTGAATTTCCTCCCAACATTAGACTCTGTTGTTCATAAGAAAGTAGCAGGTCACCGCTTAGTTGGGGCTTAAACTCCACTTGGGCAAAGGAATTTCTAACCCAGGCTAAGGTCTCACATTATCATAAATGCTCAACTCGGGTGTCAAATTTTAAGAAGACAACCTAGAGCCTCTTTCCCCACATGTTTGTCCCGCCTCAGGAAGTGTGCCTTTTCTTTGCTCAACATTCCTTCGACTGCCCCACTTCCTTTCCAAGGCTTCAACAACAAACCAGATAGGAAACATAGAGCCTTGTAGCCCATCTTGGCACCTTAGGAAACTAATTCCCAATAGTTCTCTCACCCGGAGAATTCCCACGGGCCTGACAACCCGTCTCTTCAGCTTAATTAACAGAAAAACTACCCCAAATCTCCCTCAACGCAAGTATGGAGATGGCAGCAGGTACAGTCAACAACAAAAGGGGGATGGTTCCCATGATGGAGAGTAGGACCAAAGGATTGAATTGTTGAATGTTTGAATGATAGATGAAATGCACTAAGATTTCCCATTTTATCTGCATGTTCATGAGATGCCACTTGTCATCTCAAGAAATCCCTTTTGAACCACTTGGTGATTCATTTTCCATCTCTAAAGACTTAGGGTAAATCCATATCTATGCCTCATGAGATGCCACTTGTCATCTTGAGAAATCCCTTTTGAACCACTTGGTGATTCATTTTCCATCTCTAAATACTTATGGTAAATCCATATCTATGCCTTTTTTACCTTAGGAGTACTTTAGTAATATTCCTTGGCTTACCCCCTTTCCAAACTCTCAACCCCCTTTCCCTTCTAGTGGAGTTTATCCCCCAGACTCTTTTTTTTGGTCAGTCTGCAACATTGGTGTGATTTTATTAATATTTAATTGTGATTACATAATACACATGATAGGCCTACATGAATTTTAGCATCTGGATCACCAACCTATTTACTACACATGCACTTTGGCCTCAAGTATCATGGCTCACCAGCCTATATGATCAATTACTTCTGGGGTCAACCTGAGGTATTACATTTGTCCAGCTAAATTTTCAATGCATTAGATTGTTTCCGTTAAAAATTTATAATATTCATATTTATATTTTATATGTTTTAGCACGTCTTTTCAACCCACAACCTATACTTTACTTCTACTTGAGAAATATCTTTCTTTCAACTATCCTTGAGCAATATCTATTATCTACAACTAATCATTTATTACATGATATTGTTGGCACTGTATTGAATATAATATATTATTTATATATCAATTGGATTTACACCTTATGGTGTATATTACATGTAAAATTGTGGGAGTTGTGAAGAAACCAACTAATTCACAAGGCAATGGCTCAATCTCATTGAAAATTGATGATATTAAAATAAGAGTCTCAACAAAGAACCAACTAATTTCAACTCAAGATCACTAGGAACCCCAAAAGTCTGAAAAAATTCACATCGTCAATCCATCCAAGTAAGAAATCCCTCATGAAAAAATCTAACCATGTGACTATATTCAATTCATGAATCTTGTGTTTTAGAAGTACCTCAAATTTTGACTGAAGCATTGAACAACCCTGAAACAACTAAGTGAAATGAAATCTTGTTTAATGGAAATGTTAAAAATGGTGGAAGTTGATTCCATAGACATTAGAAAACAAATCATACTGATATAAAATCCTCTCGATGAACCTTTATGGCCAACCGTATAATATATACCAATAATTGACCAAGTGGCTCTACTCCAGAATAGTTATGAACACTTGGACAACAACAACTGTATGCAAAAAGCTAACCATATGACTATATTCAATTCATGAATCTTGTGTTTTAGAAGTACCTCAAACTTTTACTGAACCATTGAACAACCCTGAAACAAATAAGAGAAACAAAAGCTTGTTTAATGGAAATGTTAAAAATGGTGGAAGCTAATTCCATAGACATTAGAAAACAGATCATACTATTATAAAATCCTTTGGGTGAATCTCTATGGCCAACCGTATATTGTATACCAATAATTGCCCAAGTGGCTCTACTCTAGAATAGTTATGAACACTTGGACAATGACAATTGTATGACATAAACACAATTCTTCCTTGGGCTTACTTGTTATGCATTACATGGAATGAACATCCAACCCATAAAATATAACCATTGCCTATCAATTATGAGAGTAGTCTGACTTGATTGTCTTTCATGGTGCCTTGCAGAAGCTGTTGACAGGTAGTTTTTGGAAAACAAATTGGCATATGAGCGGTATTTATCTATATCCGTTTTATTTCCACGATGGCTTTCTTCTTTCAAAGAAGAAATACCAGTGCAAAAATTTTCTATGTTTCTTGCACACGCAGCCGTGGAAACTCTGTACAAGTATCAATGGATTGCCCAAAGCTTCCCAATTGCATCTTGTAGTTCATAGGTACCAAGAATCAATATGAACCTGGAACATGCCGGACAAAGATAAGTGATTTTTCTTCATATTTTTCATGATATTCAAAACCTTTATAGTTCTTCCTCTCATAATCCATTTTTACACATTAGTTAACCATTACTTATTGTAGTTCTTGTTCATAAGCCACTAAATTGGATTGTTTTCAAAGGACAATGTATAAATTTATGGCATTATCAACAGAGCCATCTCAATAAAACAAATTCTTTCAACTTCCTGATGCTACAAATAATTCTTCTAAATACAAACTGAGGAATAAGCTCAATAACTTTCTTATAAGAAACAACATAATACTCACGGGACGAAGTTTCAGTTCACCACGAGTTCTAGTGGTCAGTTCATCCAAGATTTCTAGATCACCAATAATTTCCTTCATGCTATCCACCATGTTTACTCGAGGTGTTTGAGGTGTCTAGGGTGTTCGAGGTGTATCAAGATCCTATAGATTAATCTAAGAAGAGATGATAAGAAACTTAATATACCAACCTAGTACAAACAAATTCATTTTCAGAGGAGCATTATCTGAAAGAAGGGGAAATTCATTGGGAGAATGCAATGTTACAAAACTCATATTGGACTGGGTGGAGCTTTACAAAAATATATGTCCCTTACTGGCCAAATTATAGAAATACCTAAATGTTTCCATGGTTTTGCCGCTCTCTTTCACCATTTTGAAAGTCCAAGATTTTTCTAAGCATAGTATAAGTGTTGAAAACTTATTCTATTAAAAAACAATTGTATGATATAGGTTTTCATTTTGATTTTTTGTTGGGTAGGGATCAACTGATTTTCTGTTGGTCATGGGATCAACTAACTCCATGCTTATGAGGAACCTACTTTCTCACCATTGAGCTTGGAGGTCATGCCAGCTACTTACAAATTTGGACATAAAATTGGTAGTGTGCCTTGTAAAAGGACATTTTGTTTAATCTTCAGAAGGAAAAAAGGTTTTTAATTTGGAGTTTTTCCAACAAAGGGTTCAAGCATATGCCCAAGACTTGTTAAGTAGAAACCCTAACTTGGTCCCCTCGTTCATGAATTTATTTGTGTTTGGGAGAAATTTTACTTTTCCATTTATCAAGAAATCCACAAATAATTGAAAAGAGATACATGAACAGAATAGTCCAAAGAATCAATCGCCAAATAGAGGTTATTACCCGAATTGAGAGGCTTAGATCACAACGGAGAAACGTTGCACTTTCCTCATACTCAGCTGCATCCAATTCTGATATGTACTTTGATTCAAAGATCTTTGGTAGAATTTACTATCTGATTGGTATCAACAAAAAGAAAGGGATAGGGAAAAGTATCCCTGCTATTGGTATCCATGTAACCCCAAAACATGAAAACAAATAAATGAACTGAAATATGGTAAAGAGAGCAATGGTTTTAAATGGCATTGTTTCCACAAATGATGCATGTAATAGGTTCACTTACCATAAAATGATGCATGCACTAGGTTCACAAATGATGCATGCAATAGGTTCACATATAAATGATGCATGCAATGGTTTTAATTGGTTCTCATGGAGGGACACTTCCAATAGGTTCACTTACCATAAAAAGCATAAGCCCACCAACCTGGAAATAATTAATGTAATCAATTTGTTGAACAAATTTAAAGCTGCTCCCAATGGTAATCAATGAATTTTGAAAGATCATATTTGGCCCAGGGGTAAATTTATCCTTTGATTTTAATCTTGTTTCTTATATAATCCAATCAGGAACACAATCATATCACTTTGGCCCAGGGGTAAATGTATCCTTTGATTTTAATTGTGTTTCTTATATAATCCAATTAGGCACACAATCCATATCACTGTGAATTGAAATCTCAATGGTTGAGGAGGATTAATTGATTTGGTCAACTCATGTGCCTCTAAACTTAGTCTCCCTGGGTAGAAATTATTACACATATTTTGGTATTGCGAGTGCACCAAACAATATTGGTCTTATAAAAGAAAATGTTTCATGATAATTTCTATAGACCTGTATACAATGGAGAGTCAGTCTTACAGTGGTCCTTAGCTCTGTAAGAAGATAGGTGTGATGGATTTGGCATGTACTATGGCTCATTACTCTATCCTATTGATGGAAATTGAGATGTAAAGCTACTTTGAGGGTTCTAAAAAGGGTTCCAGTAGAATGGATTCCCAACTTTTTGGGGATGACTAAGTAACTAACATTTATGATAAGCACCTTTCTTCGAGAGTACATTGTGTCCTCTATTGGATATGCTTGGCTTCCTCAATGTGGTGGTAGAGGAAATCCAATGATGTGAGGGCTTGCTCTTTCTACTTTGTATTAACTTATAAGACTAAGCCTTTTTCCAAACTTAAATTTTCATCTTTAACCACTATGTGGGGTAAAGGTCAGTGCCAGGAGACAATGATCATACATGAGTTGTGAAGTGCTTAAGAAAACAAGTCGGTACAATATCTGCAACATTCACATTTGACAATGTTCAAAAATTTTAGACTCAGAAAACATAAAGTCATAGATCTTTTTGTTTAGTATTTCCATAGATATCTATTAGATTATTAAATTGATAATTATAATACTCATCAAGTTAGCATGGAAATCACAATTGAAGAAATAGAGGAAAACATGATGTTTAACCACTGAACTATGAATCCCTCAAGCTTCCTCAATGTTATAGATATTTTGGAGGTATTGCCAAGACATGTGAAAAATAGCATTTAGTTGTAGCAATCTCTTTAATTTGAGCTACATAATGAAAAGACTATGCTTTTGAAATAAATTTCCCACCAAAGAAAAAATATATTCCTCTGTTAGACATATGTCAAGGTTATGTTTCAGTATTGTATTCAAAGGAAATAAATATTCCTCTGTCAGACATATGTCAAGGTTATGATTCAGTATGGACTGCAGGTGCACCAGTATGAAACGTGTTTTAGAAAATTCAGACTTATAAGAATATGGTTTCTAATATTCATATTGGGAATTTACCACAACTGGTACTATACAAATCTTAATATTGCATTGAAACAATTTAATCATATCATGTTGGGGGTGAACAACATAAATTTTTAGACAATCGTGGAAAAGCGGTTTCTGTAAAAGTTACATGTTTTCAAATATGATTTCAATGCCAAGAGATAATGATCATACATTACAGGTTAAAAGTTGGGATTCATCTTTGATCCTGTTGACTGCCCATTTAGCACCAGTGGTCAACTCATGTTCCATGAAGAGATGCACCATCATATGCCATTTTGTGAAAGACTTTTGGTCCTACAGGGCAGTGTTTGGCCCCAAGACTTATTTTTGTAATTGAAATTTCTGCACCCCTGCGTGGGTTAATAATGTAATAGGTCTGCATGAGTCATGTCTAGGTCAATTACCTTGGGATCGGTTCACTGGGAGAGTTCCTTTCACCGAGGGTTTTTTATCCTCAGGTTATCAGTTGGGCTTTTCAACCTTACTAATTTCCCTTGAGTTTTTCCCTCACACTTGCAATAAGTCCTCCAAAGTGGTGAACGACGTTCTAGTGGGCTTATGTTTTGGTAACTATTATAAGGAATCATTGTACATGACCATGCAAGACATCTTAGAAATTTTCGCGGAATTCCGTCGAGTCTAAGTTATCTTTTTTTAATTAATTAATTTTTAATTAAATTTCCCTAAGTTTGGAGGTTTAATTATTTAATTAATTAAATTTTGTTAGCATTAATTGTAAAAACTAGGTCCTTGGACTTTTGATAGGGGTATTTGTGCTCAAAATAAATGGAATAGAACCCCCTACATCGATGGACCAATTTTCATCTCGGTCAGACAACTTTAGCCATGGGTTAGTCCACCCGGAGTGTTAGTCAGTGTGAAACAACAATTTTAATTGCTAAAGTCCAAACATGGAAAAAATGTAAAATTGTAATAATGAGTTTAGAGGATGTAAAATGGTGGAATAAATGTTATATAGATCCTCCCTAAGCATAACATAACTCTCCCAACCTTTTCCAACCTATTCTAACCCCTTACCCACCTTCTACACTAAAAAATCACGCCCCCCTAGGGGGATTGACGTTTTTTTCTTGGTGGTGGATATTGTGACTTAAATGGGCCCCCCTCTCATGATTTATGACTTCCTTTAACCCCCACATCACCTCCTATTGTGATCCCACTCCTTTTATTTCATTAATCCCCCTCCATTCCTTCATTTTCACCCCTTTTTTGCGCCCCCCCAAGAGGAGTTATGCCCCCTTTTTCTAGAAACTCCACAAATGATTTTTAAAAAATTATTTGAGACCTCTCACCTTCCTTGGCATCAATCCCAGAGCCTACCACACCTCTTTTCTTGATCCCAACACCTCCTACATTTTTCTAGACCCTAGATCTAGTTTTCAAACCCTAGATGGTGTTCCCTAGCCTTGAGATCTACTCTTATTCTTGGCGGTGGAAAGTTGGATTAGATCCAAGAGAGGTAGGTTTGCCTCTCCAAGTATAAATAGATCTCTTTTCTCTCTCCCAACTCACCATATCTTGAGCTATTGTTATGCTACTTGATTTTTCTCTCTCTCTCTAGTGATTCATTCCATCTCATTGTCATTCTATGCTTTAGGGTTTTGGAGTATTCCTCTCCAAGACCACTTTCTTGAGTAATATTATTTTGGAGAAGCTTTGTAGGACAACGAGAAGAGTAAAGTGTATGCTTATTTTTTTTATGCATGGGAGGTAACATTGTTTTGATATTTTTAAGTACTTGCAACACTAGATCTTAGGTAAAGTGTTCTCTAAGTAGATTTAATAGAGAGTATGCCTATTATTTTATATATATTGATGTGTTTTGTTAAAGAGAAGTGTTGTTTAATTGCAATACATCAACATATTATCTATTGTATGCATGCTATTTGAAGGGATCTTGCAGGTTCATCTTTAGGGTTTCATTGGGAACTCCTTCTAGGAGAAGGGTCACTTGAAGCTCTTATATACTCCAACTCTCTTGATCTATTGCTCTTCTCTTAATATTGTTGTTCATTCATGTCATTTTCATCTAGCATATAATTGTTTGGATATGTCAAAAATCATATAAAATATATATCTTTTATTGTGGAAAGTTCTTATCCCAAAAGGGCAAGGATTTCCTTGACTTTTCTTGGTTGTGTGTAGCCATCCTAGCAAGAAAAGCTTGTTGTTTTTGCAGGTATATCAGATCTATTTGGAGGCTCTTGGCTTCCCAAAAGAGACACACACAACACTTAAAGACCCCTTTGGGGTATTTGGTAGCTATTTCTAACCCTCTCCTTCATTTTCTAGCTTAGTAGTGCACTACTTCTTCTCTTTTTGCTTGATTGTTTGAGCTCATAGTGTAAGAGGGGAAGTGGTATGACCTCCCCTCTTCTATGAGCCTTGGGGTAGGTAGGACATAGGCTAGATCTAGCATTTTTTCACCTTTTTTAATTTCTTCCTAGCTTGGTCGTGAGGTTTTGAAGGTGTGGGCACCTTCACAACCTAGGCCATGGGGTTTGCTTGATTGATTGTAGATTAAATTGTAACTTAGCTTACTTTTCTTGCTCATCTATCATGGTTTTCCCTAATAACTAAGATTGCAAAGAAACTTAACTTAACTAAGAAAATATAACTTAATAACCTACCTAGTTGGGAGAGGAATACCCCAAATAGGTAAGGATAAGTGTTAATACTTGATATGATGTGATGTGATCTAATGTTTAATATGTTCTTAATGCTTATGTTCTAGATATTTCTCATTATCTTAAGCCTATTGGGCGACACACTTAAAATGTATCTAACTAGATCTTGCTTAGTTTCATTTCAAGCTTCTTATTTCCTTCTTATGCACATGGTCTAATCTTAATGCTTTATATCTCTTAAGTGCTTAACAAGTAATTGGTTCATTGGTTAATTGTGTATATCTATTGGTATCCACTTACTTGGGCTTGGAATGTGTTGAATGGTTAAGTAAGCAAACATATTAATTTTATTTCTTCTCTTTAAGGCAAGTTGTTGTTGCCATTGTCTCTTATTTCTTAGCAAGCTATTATTGTGCATGTGATAGCATCTTTAATTATTTCATCCATATATGTATTTGCTTTACATGCGTTGATTTACTCATTTGATTAAGCTTAGGCAACACACTAATTGAGCTAATAACAATTTCGTCCATATCACTAAATTGCACTTAAAAAGAGCTTTAGAATCTTTAAACACTCTAAACATCACCTAAAAGTCTACCTAATCAACTTATATACTTAATAGACTAATTTAGGGTACCTTAGACCACCATCTTCACCATCTAAAATAGGGCTTGAGGAAAACAACAGAGGGTAGTGGTAGGGGATTGCCCCGTGGTGCACCAGGTGTGTGTCCTCTCTGGGAAGTACTCTTGTTCTGGGCTGACTGGTTCTGCTAGGGTTGGCCTCATTGCCATACTATCTTGAGAATCCAACAGTTATTTGGCAATAGGAGGAGGAGTCTTTGGTGAAATCTAATAAAACTTGTTAAATCTTAAGAAAATCCCAACTATTAAACCCTAGACCTAATCTAATAAAACACTTGAGGGGTTTAATAATTAAGAGTGTTACTCATCCTCAATAAGCTTCATAATAATTGTGCCTAATTATTCCAAATCTTTGGAATGTGTTGATGATGGTCTCATATATATGGTGATGTGATTTGAAGCTTTAATCTTTTATATCCTGCACACATAGAAGATAAACGTGGTTAGTTTGCTTAGTATAATGTGTATCCTAGCATTACTTTTTGTAAGTAATTGTATATGGTATTGTTTCATTGAATTATTCTTTTGTAAAATTGTAAGTAATTTGTAATCTTTTTTAATGAACAACCCTTGAACAAAGTTGACTCCTTGCCCAATTTCTAGGCACCAGTCTTAGTTGACCTAGGGAAAATGCTTTCTTTTCATGCTAACCCTTGCATCTTGCATGGTTGCCTTAGCATCTTAGGATTAGAATCCCCTCTAACCTTAACAAATTAAAATTAACTCCTAGAATCTAACTCTAACACATTTAGTAACTAAGGTCTACCCCCTTTGGCTTCCCTAGGAGTAAGCCTAGATGGAAGAGGTTCTGGTCAAAGTGACAACGTGGGCTGTGAACCTAGGCATTGTGCCTCCAAGGACTCACTAACTGAGATGGACTTAGCTCGTGTTTGCAAGTGTGTATAAGTATGGAAA
Source organism: Picea engelmannii (assembly GCA_009831015.1). Taxonomy (NCBI): domain Eukaryota; kingdom Viridiplantae; phylum Streptophyta; class Pinopsida; order Pinales; family Pinaceae; genus Picea; species Picea engelmannii. The sequence goes on along the minus strand of ML779248.1, from coordinate 1,390,502 downwards.
CATATCCTTCACATGTTAGAAAGCTAGTGCGAATAAAATTTAATGATATTTTTGGCGAACTTACTTGATAGCCTGAAGAAAGACGTTATTTTGTATTAAGGATTGTCTCGATTGTAAATTAAATCCAACAACTTCTTAAATTAGGGTCATTTTGAATAGGGTGGAGTTTCCACGATAACCTCTTTCACCACGATCCAGACCATTTTGTGCTTCCAACTCTCTTCTCTACCTCTCTATATCTTCCCCCTTCTTGTCATCTCTTTTCTCATCCCTTCCATCATTGGGCATTCTCCGGTGTCTACTATCCAATTCTTTGATCCTCCTATCTTCCCTGCTCATGGGATCTTCCCTTGTTTCATTCCTTCTTCTATAATCTCATCTCTTCTCATCCCTACCCACATCCTTCCTCTGGACCTCATATTTCTCCTCAACCCTTGATGCAGACCCCCTGCCCTCAGACCGAGATCCGCATAGGATCTTCACTACAACCACGCCACGGGTTAATCAAACCCTATGTTTAAGCCACAAAAGACTTTGGCTTTCGGGACTTCGAGCGAAAAACCAACAACTGTTCCTCTTCCCATGTGATTTCCAAACTCCAAAATTACAAAATGCCAAAATGGGCTCAACGTCCCATAGAATGCGAGGTCAAAGCCTTTTGGGAATTTCATCGAAGCTTGATCCCTCCATTAACTTCCCCCACACGTACCTTCCGACGAGGCTTGGGCCCACCTTTTCGACGTTTCTTTCTTCACGATTTCGAGAGTCACGGTGGTCATGGAACTCTACCTCTTGAGTCTCGAAACCCGATCGGTGTTCACAGCTATCGTCCTTCGACTTTTTGGGAATTCCTCCTTCCCCTCTTCGAGATTTCGTGAACCGAGAGTCTGAGACTCATGATTCCAAGGTCTCTACCTCCTCTACTTTCTAAACTCCAGAAGATGAAATACCGGGCTTCCACTCCATAGAAACTTCGCGTTTTGTGACTTCAGAGGTTTCAGTGCAAAGCGCCCCAACCCGTTGTCGTCAGGGTTCCCCAAATGTCGAACCCTAAAGTGTTGAGATGCCGATGGTTCACACTAAAGGCACGTCATGATTCATGACTTAAATATTCTCAATACCAATGGTCTTGATTCTTCATTGTCTGAACTTCTGTTATGCCGAACTCCAAATCTCTGAAATTTCACCCGGAGCAACCCCTTTCGTGATTTGGGAGTTTGAGTGACCAAGGGTTTTTGACTGCACTCTGAAATTACGGGTCCCAATTTCTCGAAATGATCTGACGTCTCAGAAAGACCATGATCAATGGCCCACAATGATTTTTTATGTTAGGGTGGCCAGTTCGTCCAACTCTTAACCACCTCACAGCTCCTCTGGATCTAACAGTCCTCACGATTTCGTGAGTTCCCCCACAGAGAATTATGACCACCCGATTCACTCCTCAATGGACTTCTGTCCAAATGAATTGGTGCTCTCCCTCCTGAACTTAAATTCTATGAAACACTTCTGACCTCCGTCTCCCTTTGAACACATCAAAGGCTAAAATCCCTCCTGATCTTTACTTGCAACTCAAGCCTTCAAAAATATCCTTGCTCACACTCCTTGTGGCAAACTTTCAAATAACTTCTGGTTATTTGAATCTTTAACCCTGTGCACTCCTTGCATCAGTGGTCCTTCAATCCTTCCCTTAGTTGATAAATTCTAAAGCTTCAACCAGCCTGCGAACACCTTGCACAGATCTATGCTTCACCTACACTTCAGTTGAAATGAGAACAATGGTATCTCTCCTGAGCTTTCTGAGATAAAATCAGACCCTCATCAACGCACTCCTTGCGGACATCTACTGCACTCTTAGCAGGAATTCTCAGGAAGAGAAACAATTGAAACACATTTGGCTCCTCTCTCTAACTTCATAAATTCAACATGAAATCACACATCCCACACAATAGCATTGAAATGAATGCATAACAGGAAAACAAATCAACTGTAAACATACCATTCAACAATCATAAACAGTAAGCATCATAACACCATTGAAGTTGAGTCAAAGCTTCATATATTAACTCAAGTGATCCTATACAATGGATTCTTCTCTACAACTCTCTGTTACAGCTCTCTAGCTTATGAATTCTAGATGATAGTCATAATAATACATTGAAACAAGGGTGAGGGTGTCTATATCTGTTTTCCCTCCTACTCTTCTAAAACTGTCTAATCTAACATTCATATCTACCTACTTTACATTAACAGACTTAAATGCCTTATTACATTTGATAGATGAGAGTATTATCTCTAGATCTATTCATATCTTCTAAGGTATAAATGCAATTATGCCTCTCCTAGATTATTACATTAATTCTTCGATTTTCAAAATTCAAAACGTTTTCCATAAAAACATGTTCCTTTTTCCCATTTGTGCATCCAGTTGTCCCTTTGGCTAGGTGCGTGCTTTGGCTTCGGCTTTGTACGCTTTCTTTCTTGGCCACTTACGATGCTCCTGCATCATACTCCCTCACTTGAAATTTTTCATGAACTCATATTCATGAGCTCCTACACGGTTTTTCCATGCTTTTGAATTCTTACTTCATCCTCCCAACTGACATCTTCAACTGGATGTCCGTTCCACTTGACCAAGTATTCAAAATACTCCTTTCTCCTGGTATTTCTGCTAATCCTTTTGTCAATTATGCTTTCCATCTGTGGCTTTTCAGCTACAGGCATTTGTTTTGTCCATTTAACTCCTTCTTGCTCATCTTTTGCTCCTGCTTCTTCAGCTCTATAAGGGTACAAATCCACAACATTGAATATCGGTGAGATTTTGATCCCATCGGGTAATTCAATCTCATATGCATTTGCCCCAAATTTTCTTATGACCTTTCACAGTCCAATATTTTTCATATTTAGTTTATTATATGTTCCCATTGGGAACCTTTCCTTCCTCAAATGCTCAAGAACCAGATCACCAACTTCAAATTGAAGTTCTCGCCTATGTTGATCTGCCCTCCCCTTGTATTCTTGACTTGAATTTTGAAATCACCCCTTGATTCAGCTGTGAAGCTCCTTCATTCCTTTTGCAAAGTCCTCTGCACTAACACTCCTGAATTCATTTTTTTCTGAATCATTAAATTTAGAAACTCCCCTTGGTTGCATTCCATATAGAATCTGGAATGGACTTTGCCCTGTGCTTCTATTAAGTGAATCATTGTAAGCGAATTCCGCCTGTGGCAGAATGTGATCCCATTGACTGTGGTGTTCAGTCAGTAAGATTCTTAACAAATCTCCCAAGCTTCTGTTCACGACTTCTGTCTGTCCATCTATCTGAGGATGATATGTTGAACTAAAAGAGAAACTTGTCCCCAAATTTTTCCATAAGGTCCTCCAGAAATTCCCTATGAACTTCGTATCTCGATCTGACACGATACTCTTTGGTAAGTCATGAAGTCTAACGACTTCCTTGAAAAATAGGTTCGCAATATGAGTTGCGTCACTGGTTTTCTGGCATGGTATGAAATGTGCCATTTTTGAAAATCTGTCGACTACCACAAAGATTGAATCATATCCTCTCCGTGTTCTTGGCAGTCCCAATATGAAATCCATGCTCACTACATCCCATGACCTTTCAGGTATGGGTAAAGGTTGGTATAACCCTGTGTTATGCCTCTTTCTCTTTGTGTGCTGGCAAATTCTGCACCTATCCATGAATTTATTGACATCTTTCCTCATCCCTGGCCAAAAATATGAGCCATTCAACTTTGAGAACGTCTTGTCATGACCAAAATGTCTAGCCAATCCTCCACTGTGTTTCTCCTTCAACAAATTCTCCCTCATGGAGCATTTTGGAATACATAGTTGATTTCCCCTGAATAATAATCCATCTTGGATGATGTATTCAGTCCATTGAATTCTTTCCCTGAGAATTGGATTCTCATATGCCTCATATGCCTCTTTAAAATCTAGATCATCCATATACATCTCTTTGAGGTTATCAAAACCAAAAGTCTTGACTCTGAATTCCTGCTTTGTTAGTATTTCCGGAAATATGCTTAATCACAAAAGTAAAATTATGCATGAATTCAACCCATTTAGCATGATTTTGGTTCAACTTCTCCTATCGAGTCATGAATTGCAAAGAATGATTATCACTGTACAAAACAAACTCCTTGGGAACCAAATAGTGTCTCCATTTCTTCAATGCTTGTATGACTGCATAGAATTCCTTGTCATATGTGGAGTACTTAATCTTTGCCTCATTCAGTTTTCTGTTGAAATATGCAATCGGCCTGTCATCTTGGCTCAAGACCACTCCAATTGCAAATCCACTCGCGTCACATATGACCTAGAATGTCTTGCTAAAATCTGGCAAAACCAGAATTAGCTTCTTAGTGATCTTCTTCTTCAACAGATTGAAGCTTTTCTCTGCTTCCTCCGTCTAGTGAAAATATTTATGTCTTTTCTTCACCGTATACATCATCAATGTGCTAATTCCACTAAAGTTTCAGATGAATTTCCTATAGAATCTAGCCAATCCATGGAAGCTTCGAACTTCAAACACACTCTTCGACAATGGCCAATTTTTAATCGCCTTTACCTTTTCCAGATCCATTTTCAGTTCATTTGCAGAGATAAAAAAACCCAAGTAAATCAGTTATGTCCTCATAAATGATTATTTCTTCATATTAATCAACAATTTATCTTGCTGTAATATCGTCATTACTGCAACTAAATGATTCAAGTGTTCTTCTTCTGTCTTTCTGAAAATTAATATATCGTCAAGATACACAATGATGAATTTCCCTATGAAATCCTTCAGGACTTCATTCATCAACTTCATGAAAGTACTGGGTACATTCGTTAAGCCAAATGGAATGACAATCCATTCATATAGCCCCTCATTCATCTTGAATGTTGTCTTCCATTCATCACCTTCTCTCACTCGAATTTGATGATACCCGCTTTTCAAATCAATCTTTGAAAAAAAAATTGCTCCACTCAAGCAATCTATCAATTCATCCATCCTTGGTAATGGAAATCTGTATCTGATGGTAATATTATTGATCACCCTTGAGTCTGTACACATTCTCGAGCCTCCATCTTTCTTTGGGCGGAGCACTGTCGGAACAACGCATGGACTCAAGCTTTCTCAAATCAATCCTTTGTCCATTAAGTCCTGGACCCATCTCTTAACTTCTTCATTCTCTTGCAGTGTCAATCGATATGCCTCTTTGTTCGACAAAATGGATCCAGGTATAAGACCAATGTGATGAATTATACTTCTGATAGGTGGCAATGAAAAAGATAGTTCATCCATTACTATATCAACAAACTCTCCTAGGAACTCCCGGATTTCTTCTGGTAAATCATCTATTCTTGTACTGGTCAAAAATATTTTTGGCTTCCTGACCACAATAAATTGTGTGTCTTCCTTCTTATTAACCTCATCAAGAAGTTCCTTCCCACTCATGAGAAGTACAGTTTTGCTTGGCTCTGTTTTCACCTCTTTATCCTTAATCGACCACAACATGTGAGTCCTACCATTTTTCTCCAGAGTGTATGTGTTATTTCTCCCATCGTGAACCACATTTCTGTCATATTTCCATGGTCTACCCAGCAATAGATGACAAACATCCATGGGGATGACATCACATAATATTTCATCCTTATATCCTCCTATTTTAAATTCAAGTAAACATTGTTTAGTGACATTTACCTGAGGTCCTTTTTATAGCCACAAAACTCTGTATGGGATTGGATGTACAATAGTCTCCAACTCCATCTTTTCTATGATCTCTGTAGATACTATATTGTCTGTGCTACTGCTTTCCACTATGACCTTGCATACCCTATCCTTAGTTTTGCAAGCAGTCTGAAACAGATCGTTTCTTTGGGCTGGGTTCTCTGCCTCCTTCTCCGGCTTCAAGAGAACTTTCCTCATCATCGAGGATCTTCCGCATTCACCGTCTTCTGCCTCAACATTCTATCCTTGAGCTTCAGAAATGTGAATTTCACCACCATATTTCTTCCTATCTGGACACTCATAGGATTTATGTCCAATTTTTCCACAGACAAAGCATTTCGCTTCACCTCCTCTGCCTCTGCCTCTTCCTCTTCCTCTGGTATGAGGAAAAGTATTTATATCATCATACTTCCTTCCCTGTGAGCTTCCTCCCCTCTCAGGTTGATTTTGATGTTTCTTCCCCTCTTCTTTAGGTTTCTGAGTACTATCCTGGGAAACTGCTTTGCCTCTGGCTTGACTTCTACCTCTGCCTGTTTGACCCTTCTTTCGGCTCAGCTTCTCTTCATCTTTCAGAGCTATCTGATAAGCATATTCCACATTTCATATGGTCATCATGTTGAACTCATCTTGAATGTCGTATCGTAGACCATTTATGTACCTGGAAACTTTTTCATCGTCACTTTCCTGATGACCTGGTATGATATTTATCCTGTAGAATTCTTCAGTGTATTCCTTCATTAACATCATCTTCTATCTCAAATTATGTATCCTCCGAAACAGAGTGATTTGATGATCCTTGGGTATAAATTTGGATTTCATCTTTACAACCATTCTATCCCATCTTTTTATTTTTTGCTTGCCCTTGCAACGTCTATCAGCCTGTAGTTCATCCCACCACAGTGCTACATGCCCTTTAAGTCTAGTACCTGCATGTTTGACTTTATTTTCTTTCTTGACATCCTCATATTCGAAGTATTTGTCGAGATCCCTAATCCAGTCTAGAATTTCTTCAACGTCGAAGTTTCCTTCGTACACTGGAATCTCCATTTTTTCTCTGGCACCTATCCTCGCAACAGACCTGAATAGGCATTCGTTTGCAACATCTTTGACTGTGACTTCTTCTCTTTCATTTCCAGCTTCATTTTCACTTTCAACCTCGTTGATATCCACAACGTCGAATGTGCACCTCTGTGCTTTATCCATAGCATCAAGTCTAGCACGTAGCTCACACATTTCTCTTTCCACTACTGGCTTAGGCATTGGCCTATCTCTTCTTCTCGACAGCATGACTGAAAAATTATCTCTTTTCTCTCTGCTACAGAAAGAAAATAATTTGTTCTATTCTCTGATACCACACTCATACAGACCCCCTGCCCTCAGGCCGATATCCGCATAGGATCTTCACTACAACCATGCAATAGGTTAATCAAACCCTCTGTTTAAGACACAAAATACTTTGACTTTCGGGACTTCGAGAGAACAACCAACAACCGTTCCTCTTCCCGTGTGATTTTCGAACTCTGAAATTATGAAATGTTGAAATGGGCTCAACGTCCCGTAGAATGCGAGGTTAAAGCCTTTCGATAATTTCGACGAAGATTGATCCCTCCTTTAACTTCCACCACACGTACCTTCCGACCGAGGCTTAAACCCACCCTTTTGACGTTTCTTTCTTCACAATTTCGGGAGTTGCGTTGGTCATGCAACTCTGACTCTTGAGTCCCGAAACCCGATCGGTGTTCACGAATATCGTCCTTCAACTTTTCAGGAATTCCTCCTTTCCATCTTTGAGATTTCACGAACCGAGAGTTTGAGACTCATGATTCCAAGATCGCTACCTCCTCTACTTCCCAAACTCCAAAAGCCGAAATACCGGGCTTCCACTCCATAGACGATTAGCGTTTCATGACTTTAGAGGTTCCAATGAAAAGAGCCCCGACCCCTTATCATTAGGGTTCCCGAAATGTCGAACCCCAAAGTGCCAAGATGTTGATGGTTCACACTAAAGGCATGTCACATTTCGCGACTTCGATATTATCAATACTAATGGTCCCGATTATCCATTGTCTAAACTTATGCTATGCCAAACTCCAAATATCCAAAATTTCACCCAGATCAATCCCTTTCACGATTCGAGAGTTTGAGTGACCAAGGGTTTTGGCCTGTACTCCGAACTTACAGGTCCCAAATTCCAAAAATGATCTGATGACTCCGACAGACCATGATCAATGGCCCATGATGACTCTTGATGTCAGGGTGATGTATTCGTCCAACTCTTAACCAACTCACATCTCCTCTGGATCTGACGGTCCTTGCGATTTCGCGAGTTCCCCATGGAGAATTCTGACCGCCTGATTCACTCCTCAATGGACTTCTGTCCAAACGAATTTCCTCTCTCCCTCCTAAACTTAACTTCTATGAAATGCTTCTGGCCTCCGTCTCCCTTTGAACACTTTAATTTCTAAAATCCCTCCTGAGCTTTACTTGCAACTGAAGCCTTCAAAAAGATCCCTGCTCGCACTCCTTGCGGCAAACTTTCAAATAAATTATGGTTATTTAAATCTTTGACCCTGTGCTCTCCTTGCAATAGTGGTCCTTCAATCCTTCCCTTAGTTGATAAATTCTAACACTTCAACCAGCCTGTGCACACCTTGCACGACTCTTTGCCTCACCTGCACTTCAGTTGAAATGAGAAAAACGATATCTCTGCTGAGCTTTCTGAGATAAACTCAAACCCTTGTCAATGCACTCCTTGCGGACGTCTACTACACTCTTTACAAGAATTCTTAGGAAGAGAAACAATTGAAACTCATTTGTCTCCTCTCTCAGACTTGATAAATTCAACATGAAATCACACATCCCACACAACAATAATGAAATGAATGCATAACAAGAAAACAAATCAACTGTAAACATACCATTCAACAATCATAAACAATAAGCATCATAACACCATTGCAATTGAGTCAAAGCTTCATATATTAACTCAAGTGCTCCTGTACAATGGATTCTTCTCTACAGATCTCTATTACAGCTCTCCAGCTTATGAATTCTGGATGATAATCATAATAATACATTGAAACAAGGGTGAGGGTGTCTATATCTGTTTTCCCTCCTACTCTTCTAAAGCTGTCTAATCTAACATTCATATCTACCTACTTTACATTAACATACTTAAATGCCTTATTACATTCGGTAGATGAGAGTAATCTCTCTATATCTGTTCATATCTTCCAAGGTATAAATGCAAGTATGCCTCTCCTAGCTTATTACATTAATGCTTCGATTTTCAAAATTCAAAACGTTTCCCATTAAAATGTGATCCTTTTTCCCATCCACGTGTCCAACTATCCCTTTGGCTAGGCACGTGCTTCAGCTTTGGATTTGTATGCTTTCTTTCTTGGCCGCTTACGGTGCTCCTGCATCAACCCTAACCCACTTGCCATTTATCCAATACTAGTGAACACAGAGCTATTCTATGCTATATTCACAGTTCTCCTTGGTCTTGCTAAAGTAAACAACATATTTATTATGGGATAGGACACCATTTACCACTCCCTTCCACTACCCATCATGGTCATATGCATCAACTTCTTCACGAAGGAAAAAACATTTCCTATTCAAGTCTGATGGCTTAGGCCTTACATGATGGGCCTGTAAAATCTCCCTCAGTTTCGATTTCCCATATTCAGTCATCAAATCCATGTATTCAATGCAGAATCCATGGCCATTACCAAATTTTCAAAAAACGATAGCAGGAAACAGGGTTCTAGTTAACCCCTCTTCATGGATTGAAACCTCAAATCGATGACCCTTTTTCAAATCCATCGAATCAAACACAATAACATATGAATTGTGATCTAGAATCGATTGGGAGAGAGTTATAAGCAATGTCTCATGGCATATTTTTAACCTGGAAAAACATGGTATGGCTAATTTCCCTCCTCATAGCTTTGGCGACCTTCATATCGATATTAATGGAAAGATTTCTAGAAGAAGCATCCTTGACATAGAATAAATTGATAAGACTCAAGACTCAAGCCCTATTCATAAGGAGCCTAGAGGTTGTTATATTCAGGGGAAGAGGCAAAAAATCAGATGATCAGATAATCATCTAAGTGAGTAATTAGTTGTGTGAAACTTGAAATATTTATCATATGGAAGGAAACATGCACTGACCTCAGATAACTTGTGTCCTATTGCATCCTCCAAGCACTTGATAAATCTATGTTTCTCACCTTCAGTGTCTAGGGTACAACCATCCATATGCCGAATGTAGTACTCCTGCAAGTGCAAAACCTTATTTCCACAAAAATTAATTGAGGATGTGTGTTTAGTTCTTTTATGATTGAGGGAAACCAATTCTGGGAGAAATATTGAACACCTTGTTTCCACACAAATTAATTAAGGACATGTGTTTAGTTTTGTTATTATTGAGGGAAACCAATTCTGGGAGGGTCAAACACCTTCCCCTCTCACAGAAAGGACTCTACACCAACTAAGATTTGAATCCAAATAGTTTGCATGCCAGCTCCTCATCTCAATCACTAAGCCACATGCCATGACCTTGTGGATTAAAATGAATATATTCTTATCCATTTAACTTACCTACAATGCATAAGGTAAAGTGGAAGTGATTGAAGCATAAAAGACAACATACTGCATGTCTGTCAAAGTACAAACTATATCAAACAAAAACTTTGGTTTGTCTCTACACTAGATATTAACCACATAATAACCTTTTTCATTGCAGTTCTCGACGATAATGACATGCTTCATGTTTTCATCCAGTAAAGTGAGCTTTGAGGAATCATAATAACACTCATAGTCCCTGTCGGTAAACATCAACTGGTGCATATGCCTCTCTCGGTGAGTTAAGCCCATGGAAAAATTTGTCTTGACCCCTTTGGTGTTATTAGCATTCCCTTTAAGCACGTTTGAAATTTGTTCCTTAATGGTAGACAAACGAACTTCATCCTCTATAGGTTGATTTGATGATTCATCAGTTACATAGAAAACACATGTTACTCTCATGTTATGGGTCCAAGATTCTGCTACTACAACCTTGCAACCAAAGCTTGTAAGCTCTGCAGAAATTGTTGACAGAAGACTAGGGCGATCTGTCCCAGTCAACTCTATTGTTGTGTATTCTCCAATGGACTGTACACCTATAGTCCGTCCTAAACATGTCTTCACCTCTCTACTGGAAATAACACGTTTTGATCCCAAGGAATACAACAAGAAAATCAACAAATGTTAAATAGTACATTACCATAAACAATTCCAACAGATCTAATATACCAATGATCTACACAACATCCTCTTTCCAAAAGTATTTAACTTCCAACATCAAAATAAAGCTACATGTTGTATGTATTCAATGATGCTTCCATCTATAAATTTATCCCCTAGTTGGTCTGTCACATGAAACACTATGACACAAAAGTAAAACTTGATTAATTCAATAAAACAATTGGTTGATCCCCCTGCAATTCCCACAAGTAATTACAGTAGGATTTGCAGAGATGAAAAGGGAAAGGTTCAATGATAGATCTAAAGGAGTGAGCTTACCATCCATAAACCATCCACCATCTGAAGAAATATATGCTTTTGAAATGGTTAGATCTAAATCAATCAATAGTTGGACCACTTTAAGAAGTATGCCATGCATGTTCGCACTATCCACCAGCACAAAGATCATCCACAAAACAACTACTAGGAGAGAAGCACTTCACCATGAAAAAAATGCTAACAGCCTACACTTGCATAGACCTTTCTTCATCCTTGAGATGAATCCATCCATCTATCCTCGTGGGGTAAGAAGCAATCACATCATCCATGACTTCCACATCAATTACAAACTACACAGGCCCTCAGGGCCCAACCCTATGGTGGGCACATGTAGAGGTTTAGTCTTCATGCATCATCTTAATCAAGTCCCGAAACACCATCCTACCTATTACTCTTGAGATGCTACCTACCTTACAACTATTTTATCCTATAGCAAATCATGAAATTGCAAACTTTCAAATGCATACAACTATTTTAAATGTGTCAATGTGGCTCTATGGGTTGGTGAAACCATGCAAGTAATATAGCTTCACAGATATTCAAATCCTACCAAATTTTTATGTTTATCCTCGTGCTAACACATACAGAAAACATAACCAACACTCTGAACTTGAATTCATAAATCAAGACCCACTTTCTTAAGAATCTATAACATAGTTAATAATTTGAAGAAAGACATGTTTTAAGAGCAATGAAAATAACAACATTGTGCACACATCTATCAATTCTAGGCATGCATACCTTGATCAAAGTACAGTTCGGGCACATTTCATTGTCAATCAATACACTGCAACATTCATTGTAATGAAAACACAACCTGTATAAATACTCTGCATGGAGAAAAGACCAATAGATACATATACATAAATGAATAACTAAAAGTTTTACAAGCTACTATGCACCTTGGAGGATTGATCCTACACTCCAAATTCTCATATTTTGGATCAAAATAAGGCCAAGAAGCACTCTCCATCTATGCAACCAGTAGCATTACCACTACCAGGCCAGATTCCCAACTAAATCACTTCATCATGAAGCCATACTAAGCAAGCATAATCTTTTCCACAATTCGAGTCCATCAGAATTGTAGAATCCAACCTCAGGGGGTAGAAGCTTCAAATTTTCGATGAAGAAACCGTTCTAATCGTCTCTTGCATGAATCTATGCCAAAATTTATACAACAACAATTAGTTTTTCTTCCATGGAGAGAAGGAAGCAACAACAACTGCTCCGTAATTTACAAGATAAAGTTGTTCTAAGCGATTCTTACACAAAATGCTTAGTTTTTCTCCATTGAAATATGAAACAACAACAAACGGTTCAAAATTTATAAGATAAGGCCACTCCGAGTGATTCTTACATGAATTTGTGCCAAATTTCCACTGTAACCACACAAAACGTCTTATTAAAGAGGCTCACTCTGCTCTGAAATGCCCCTAATCTTGGGCTTCCACTTGTTCTTGGCTAGCTCGATGCCAATACTCAAACCAGAGCCTGGACGATGGAGATTGACAACAAACTTGACGGCAAGTGACAAAGAACCTCAAACTTAAAGGTGAATAGATGCCCCCAAAAACCCCTCTCTCTCTCATGCAATCGACTACAACGAAGAACTCACTGGAGCCTGCCCGAACTTTTCTCCAAGAATATAAAGCATTCTTTACCATATTCGTCCACCTGCTGCTAAGTTGGGTGGTTGTGTACAAGTTGAGGATGGAAGTTTACCCCTTGGAATTTATACTCGACATCTCCTAGGGAATCATCGTCATCGCCTAGTTCATGTACATCATGAATAGACACAATTGCAGGTATTTGTGGATGGGCTTCTCCCTTCATGACTTCCATGGTTTTCCTGGATTGAAGCAGTGTAGCAAAAGGTGGTGAGTTCTGTGACAGAAGGAAAAGTTTATAGCAGCTAATGTGCATCTAAACTGTAACAAGTTGGAGTTTGAATTGGGGAGGAATAATACAGATGGAGTGAGAATATTTTTCAAATCTAATGGATAGGTTGCAGGCTCTGATATGCTCTCAAAAGACGACAAAAATTTAGAGAGGAACCTCCCCTAAAGAACGCCTTCGGCGTAATAATTATAAAGTGTGGTTGGAGATCATCCAAAAACCAACAAGTCTTTGATTTTTCATAAAAGTGTTGCTTGGTTCAAATCTCTCTCCCCCCAAATTAAATTGTGTAGAGTTGGGGTTAATATCTCCCACTAATTAATCAAAAACATTTGTGGATAAAAATAAATAAAATATTTTGAAGTGTGAATTTGAGGGCCAACAACAATAGCTAATATCATAGCATCATCTCTCATAATGAAGATAACTTTTTGTAGCTAAAAATGTATACATAGATGATCCACTATGAACATATTAGAACCAAAATATTCTTAGTTTTCGATGCAGTGTCTAAATATGGTGTCACTGAAATGCAACATTGCATTGTAGAACGACAACAACAACAGAGAACCTCTTTACAGCTAAGAAAAATCTAGTTTTTTGTAGGATGGTCACACCTGGAAAACAAAAGAAGGGGTGTGAAAATATTTATACGCATGTATTCATGGTTAGAGATGGAATGTCAAAATCCCATCTTCCTTATTCCATCAAAAGCTAATAGGGAAGAACACTTGGATATCTTACTTCCAAGATCTTGTAAATTTATAATTTAATCATCAATTCTGGTTATAAAAACAACTAATAGTTCCATGCTGAGCTCTTCTTCTCAATTATAAGCCTTGTAATAAGAACCAAATTATACATTATTGATTTTTCTTGAATGATACAACTAACGATGAACTTCCATGCATATCGTAGGAACTTCCATGGCCTACAGTAAGTAATACATGGAAGTTGCAAGAAGCCCAAGTTGTCCCAAAAAAATGCAGAGAACTGCGTGAAATTTATTGGTTGTAATGGGCCATGCTCCTGTGCTACGAGAGGACCAAGATCTATTTGTTATGAATCAAGGCTAGGGTGATATGTCGCAGAATATGAAACAACCCACGGGCATCTCACAGAGAAGCATGCAGAGAGATTCATCCCACAGCTAGGATTTGTTGTGTATGCTAGATGGACTCGATGTGCAAGGTACAATATTAGTATGGCATGCCAAAACAACAAGATCAGGCTCACAGTAGGTATGAATGAAAAAACAAATTGTAAAAACATTAAGTTGGGGCACCAAACTAAATTTTCTGTAAAAAAAATTCCGATCAGATCTGAAACACTAAACAGTGAAATAAGCACCCATGTAAATCACGCTTATGTTGAACAATATTCAAATCTAATCCAAAAAACTGAGACAAAAGATATGGCAAAGATTACAAAGTAGGTAATGGAGGCCACAGGAATAGTGAATAACCTAAAAGGAAACTATTTTCCCATGGTTATAGACAAATCATGTTCTTTCTCTACTGTTCAGACCCAGTCAATACAGATCTGTATAGTAGCTCAAACTCTAGATTACAATAATAGTTCAAAACATATTTAACTACGACAAGAAATGGATTTACCATAGAAATACTTTTGAGTGCCACAAAGAATGCACACTAAATACTTCACCACCATTGTGCAACAAGTGTTTGACAGAATGCATGTGTTCATTTACTGCAATCTGAACCAAAGCTTCACATAGTGTCACCAAATAGAATAAACAAAAGAAACATGGCAGTTCCCCCTCTCCGATACCATGTTAGCACCAGGGCCAAAAGGCCCCATCTGATATTTCACATCATCACATAAAATCACGTCACCAATTCAATAGTGGAGAAAACCCTCACAAGAAAACCTTCCCTTTGAATAATTGTTTTCATTACATGATTCCACAGTGAATTACAATGAGGTACAAGACCCCTTTATATAGTGATTAAATTTATTCTAACTTCCACATTAATTACAGAAAACTAAGTCACCTTCTAGCCACCACGTTAATAAGGGACCACTAAGGCCACACACTCTGGGCTATAACCACCCACTAATGGTGATTCATAAATGACTTTAATGTTCATAAAGTCGAGTTTAATCACCATTACACAAACATGGTAAGAGTCAACAAAATATCATACAATGATTAGTATGGAAATACAAGTGGATGTTTTAACCATCACCCAAGATTTCCACCTCCAAGGCATGATAATCAAATGTAAGAGGAAAGTGGGAGAAGGGAGCAAATCCAAGCAAAACAATTGTAGCAAGAGAGAAGTAGAACCAATCAATTGATGTATAGAGGCAGAATTAAAACTCATATATTTGAAATGACTTTTTTGAAGGATTCCATATGGGTGCATACATAACACAATAAAATACAAACATAATTGGAGAGAATAATAGATGTCACATATATTAATGATGTTGCAAGAAATACAACTACAGGAGCTTGAGATAGGCTACCCTAAGTTAGTTATGGTGGTTTAACCACCTAACCCCTAACCCTAACATTATAATGTTACATTGGTCACGTGTCATTGAAGAAGAGATGATGTTACACTCAAATATATTTTCATCTTAGGCTCTAACTTTGAGCCCTACGACACACTACTTATTGTATAATTGAGAACAACAATTTGTGAAATTTGTGAAAGCATATGTTTTTGATCATCAACAACGTTATGATAGATCCTAAAAAATCTTCGAGTATAAGAACAACACATGGATATTTGAGGCTATCCTCCAATAATAAGAATGGATCTAGGCCAAAGATTAAAGCTAGCCAATTGGGCCATTTTGTACTGCACTCTAGGAAAGGTTGTTGTTCTTCCTCACATGCAAATCTACACTATTTCCATACAAGTTTCTTTTATTTACTAAAAAAAAATCAATTCTGCAAAAATTCATACATTTGCAACTTGTCTCATACTAAAATGAGGTAGAAAATCAGGTCATATTCAAAGAATAAAAGTAATAAAGAAAAATTCCTTAGTTACAATCCTTCCAGATAATTAATTACGTTTGCACCTAAGCATTTGTTGGTGTAAATACACAAGTTTGAACCATGAAGGAGAGCCTCAGCTCATAATTGACCATGAAGTTTGAACCATCTATGGAAATTGAGGGTTCATATTACATGAATCATAGAAGCATTGGAACACCTGGAAGAGGTTAGATTCGTCCATGTGAGAAGAACCAAAAATCAAATGGTAGAAGAAATGGCAAATAGGGTGGTTAGCAGGTAGATTGTTGCATTATGAACATGGATGGAAACATGACTGGTTACAGGGGTGACAGGAGCAGGGGGGATCCTTTACGATCCCGAAGGAACAGTGGAAATGGCATACATCTGGGGGTTAGAATTCTTTATAACAACAAAGCGGAAGCTTATTCACTGTTTTAGGGGCTCATATTAGCAGCAAAGAGAAATATTGCACGATTAATTATAATAGGGGATTCCACTATAGTTATCAGAGCTATGATGAAACAAAGTCAAGTAGATCATAGACTAAATTTTATCCTTACCAGATCACAATATGAAGCCTCAAAGATCTAAGAAATATCATATGACCAGGTTCTCCACAATAACAATAAGCAGGCTGATGCAATGGAAAACAAGGTGATTAAGTTAAAACTAGGGGCTCTATGGGTAAATGGCCATCAAACTACCCACTTTAACCCTTAAATATTTGGTTTAATGTCAAGTACAAAGCCTTACATCCAGCAAGTGTCATCCATGCGCGAGTACAACCACCGGGGCTCAAAATTTAATTTGAAGGGACCTTTTATCATTTTGGGCATGCTCCAAGCTACAAGAGCATATGTTATTGAATACATGGAATTAATACACCCAAGTGCAGGTGGGATAGCATTCAGTCGTAGTTATTTTAGGTGGAAGGGGTTTGGGCTCCTCTATTCACTCCTTTTCAGGTTCGATTTCAGTTAGTTTCTCTCTCTTCAAGTCATCCTTTAGTTTTTATTTATCAGGACCAATTTGGTATTTGGTGATTTCCATTTTGGCACTCTCAATCTCCATCACCTATATTTCGTTTTCATGGTGTTTTATCTGTGGCTTGGGAATAGTGGTTTTGGGCATCCTGCTACTTGTAGGTGTTATAAGTCTACATTTATGCATCAGGATATTGGATCCTCTTTGGGATATCCTTTGCACAATCCAAGTGCCATTTTCTATTGTCTTTGTTTGCAGATCAAAGTCTCTTCCTCTGAAACAAGAGATAACTCTGCTATTGTAATAGCTACAGGGGGACATTTGCAATTGGGGAAAGTTTTGTTCTTTTGGAAACTGAGTTACCTTACAGTCTCAAGATTTAGTTTGGAGGATGGCCTGGTATCAACCTGCTTCCTCACAATAGAACCCCAAGATCTTATGGATTTTAGAAGAATTTTAAGGACCCATGCAGAGATTACCCACGGAAACAGGACCTCAATATTTTCCCTTGCCTAAGAACTTATAGAAATTATGAGCACACATCTGCAGGTAAAGAAGCAGCTAGCCATCTTGGAGATAGTGTAATATTCTTAGGAATATGGTAGAAACAATGAACAAAGAAGCTCTCTCAATGGAATCAAATTAGCAGGCCTTAGTGAAAGGGAACAATGAGGAAGAAAAAACAAAAGAACAAATGATTGAAGCCATAGACATTGCAGAACAAGAACCAACTTGCAACATAGAAGGGTCTGATGAAGTAGAAAACAACCACTCTTTCCTCTAGTTTATGTTTTTTAAAGCAATTAGTATTTTAGGAGTCTTTTTCAGGATATATAGAAGTAGATGATTTTTGAAAATTTTGTCATAGGATGTCAGAAAACTATATATAATTTCTTGGACAAACTTGTTGATAGTAAACCAGGCAATGATTAAATATGTACTAACAACGTTGACAGTTCTACTACAGCCATTTTGATAATACAAATTCTCCAGTTCTTGTTAAAAAAAAACATGACTAGTTACTTAACTATAAGAATGGAAAAGGAAAGCAAGAGCACTTCATAGGTTAGTCCCATGGGGTGGCCAAACCTTGAAAGGGACTTGAAAAAGAACTTTATAACAACGTAGAAAGAACATTAGGAGGTTAGAAACTTGATAACCATGGCTAATTATAATGTCATTAATGAAAATCCAAGATCAAAGTTAATGAAAGATATGATGAGATAGTCCATGCTCCATATTGCAGTTAGAGACATGGTACACCAAGCACTGATAAGATTCAAGCTTGTTATGGCCTCCCTGAACCAGCTAGAGCTGATAATATGGACCGGTAGGCCGATTATTAGCCACTCTTCCTTTCTGTTGTTTGATTCTGTTCTAAGGTGGATTTTCTGTGTGAGATCGGAGAGAAGAATGGTGGGAATTCCTCAACAAAAAGGCCCTAGGCATCCTAGGAAGGCGGTAGCAGTCCCAAAAAAAGTGAGTTCTTCTTAGGCTCCCATCCCAAATCCCTTCAACACCAGGGAATGGCAGAAAAACTTTATGATGAAGGAAGGCATTGCCCACAAATGGAAAACCTCGTATAGTAGAAGTAACAGGAAACGTAGAGTGTCCAATGTTGTAATCGTTGAAGTTGGATAGGTCTGAGAGAATGAAGAAGGATCAGTGGAATTATCACCCCCCTTCTTATTAAATTACCATTATAAAAATCCTAATAAGTGGCATCACATATACAACATGCATTTGCAAAGGACTATATGGGTACTCTGTCATGTTATTTGTTATATCTTGTAGGAGTCATTATTTATTAGCCCTGGTAGGATGGGATGGTGCAAAGCGAGTGGGATTTTTCTACATTTTCAAATAGGAATATAAAAGTTTTAGATATGGATTTGGAGGAGTGGTCTTCTTCTTACCATTATCCTTTTGTTTCTTCCAATTGGAAGGTATGGTTTTAGATAGAAGGTTGGTTTTGGAAGTGTGTCATGTGAGGACTTTAGGAGCATTATTGTGTGAAGACTTGGAGGTTTGGTTTTGGGAACAAGGAATCTAGGGTTCATTTGCATGCAACATTATAACCTCAAAAATCAATCTCAAGTACTATTTTGGTTATATTTTGATGGATTATTGAAGTGTTTTAGATGGTTGGCATAGATTTCATGTGGCCTCACTGTTCTCTTTCATCATAGAAAATATAAATGACAACAAACATAATGGGAGCCAAACTCACAATCATTGAATAAGGGAAACATAGCAGAAAAATTAGACTTGTTTATTAGCAACAATACTCACAGATTTGGGCTTGTTATACAATGGTGATGGATTGTCTAGCTGCCATAAGAAGTGAACTTTGTTGTTTCTATAATAACTATTAGAATCACCTATCAACCACCTGGGATAACCTTCCAATCCACGATTTGAGCTGTCAAGGGAGTTGTGTGCCTTCCTCTATATGTAAAGTGCACCCAGCAAGGCTCACAACCTCCACCTCCCTTAGAAATCGACCCAACAATGACAATTCATCCCCCAACAAGCTAAATCGAACCCCCAATGAATGTTTCACTGCCCAGCAAGGGGAAAATCCTCCCCTGAACCCAAAATCCATCTTCTATGAACAAGAACTCTGCCCCTGTAATTAGGAATACATCCAACAATTTAGTTTATCTATTCCCACAAGAGTTTCACCCTTCTATCTTCAGGTAATGCGTTCCCAAATTCACAACAAATGGTTGGGGGTAAGGACCCCTAATTTCTCAGGAAAACTCGACCTCCTTTATTATGGCAGAGGTATCTGATCTATTGTTACCATGATAGCACCCCGATTACAATAAGCTCAACCTCCAGGTTAATAACACCACCATAAAGCAATACAAACCCACACAAATGAAGGTGCACCCAGTCTGGAGAGGAATAGTGCTGCCACAAGTAGACTCAACCTATGAATAAGAAATCGATCCCCCAATGAATACTCAACAGCCAAGAGTCTCTACGGTCTTGATAACCACTAAAACTAAACACTTGTTCCCCTCGCAGCTAGATTCTGTTAGAAAAACAGGACTGTGGACCAATAAAATAGAACAAATGAAGAAACAAAACACAGAAGAAAAACAATACAAGAGAGACACAGATTTACGCGGTTCATCCAGTGTGGGCTACATCCACCAGAGAAATTGCCAGGTCCTTCCTTTATTATTATCCAGCAAATGAAGGGATACAACCTACAGAAAAACCCATTGTAACTTCCTCTTCTTTCTCTCACAGTCTCCTCTCTCAGAATACAATATTCACCATCATCCATAGCTGCAATACATTTCCCTCATAAAAGACGGTTGCCTTCTAGGGCAAAAAACCCTAACATAATCTCTACCGTTAGATCTGTGACCTTATAATGAACAGTCCAGATTTACAACGAAATTACAATATAGTTTTACAAGGCAATTTTTTCTTCCGGGGCTTCGCCCCCGAACCCTCGCTAGGGGCCCGCTTGCCCCCATAACCCCCAGCCGGGGGGATAGCCCCCCCGGACCCTGCAGAGGGGGTACCCCCCCTCTGCACTCCCACGCGTGGAAGAGTGTACATACTTATGGGGTGTAAATACTTCATGGGGTATAAACACGGCTGAAAGAAAGGACCTTTGAATTAGGAAGATAATCAGGCTCCACAACCAACAGATTCCTTGCACAGAGGTTTGGCCTTATGGTCGAAATAACCCCTAGTCCTAGTCTAGATGTGAAAAGGGGGATTTTTTTAATGTTTTATTATATTTCGGTTTTTATTTAATACATAGTTTGGCATATGTAGTTTTTTTTTGTTTTTTTTTTTAATTTTTATTTATTTATTTATTTATTTAATTAATATATATATATAATTTTTTATTATTATTTATTAAATTAATAATAAAAACATTTTAAGAAGATCCCTCTAGCTAAGAAATCTTGGGTTCATTGTTATGCGACTAAAACATTTACTATAAATGGTTCTCAAAGTAGGATTGTCCCCAATTTTGGAGTAATATAATGAATGTAGTCTAGATCCCTTTGGTCGAGAAGCCTCTAGTGGGGTGTATGTATTCTTACATGTAGAAAATTTAGTATCTAGAAAGTTCTAAAAATCGACTTTCCCCTGGTATAGAAGTATCACAATGGAATGTGGTTGAAAAATAACAATGTAGAAAGATTATCTTCATTGAAAAGCCATGAATAGGGTGTATGTATTTTGCCAAATATTCTTAGAGCTTACACCTGGACCCAACCACATCAAAAAGCCCATTTATTGAGGCCCAATTGCTAGACCCAATTGCATATTGGCTTGCATAGGTGAGACAACCATGAGGGTCAAAACATGTTTATTAAGGATTTGAAATTTAGTAAGAGAAATATCACCCCCCTCACTTTACAATCAAACCAAGATCCTATTGACATATTAACACATCTTAACACAACATTTTCCTAACTTAAAATAAATTATACTAGATAGAGAGATAAGGGTGGATATATTACACAACATTTGCAACAAGATATGTAGGAAATTGTAATGAAATGGGTGGATGAAGAATCTCATTTGGCTTAAGTACATCCTAGTAAGGTCTCCCAAACATCGCTTCATGCATGATGTGGCATGAGTAAATCCTCATAGATTCAAGGTCACAAAACATACATAAATTTTTAGAAAGTCTAATTGATATAGATATATGAAGAAAAAAACCTAAGACTAAGTGTTTGTAGTAAAGAATGAAGGATACAAGGAATGTTTACCATAGCCTTTATTTTAAGCATCGCATATAACATCATGGTATGACATTACCATGACCACTTTTATGGCATATCCTTATCAGAATCAGATATGTTAGTTTCATGAAGTCACTTCATTCCCCCTAGAGGGGAATCAGGTACAATTGTCATATTTGAGAAGGAAAACCCAATATCAATGGCCTCTACTCCATCCTTCGAGAGAGGACAAGGTTCCCCAATCAAATATTCTAGGAAGACTATATCAAAATTTTTTTAAGTCAATGTTCTTTTATTTTCCTTAGCAAGAGAAACTTCATCATCTGACATTGGTTGCTTAGTAAAATTCCAATTTTTTTATTTGGATTTGGTCCCTTTATCCCTTGAAGGATGAGCTCATGCATGGGGATAAATATCATGTAGATGTCCTGTAAGTTGATGAATTCAACACTAGAATGTAAGCATTTTTTTATAGTTGAAGACTTTTTTTAACCAACTCCTTAAAGGAAATTTGTTTGGAAGTTGAAAGAACCTCATGTTATAACATTATTTGGTTGTCAGTGACCATGGATTCCTTTTTTCCCAAGATATTAGCCATTGAATATATTTGATCCACACGAAACATATGTTAAATTGATTTTTTACCTCATACCCACATTCTTCCTTTGAGAAATTCACTGGTACCCATGTGTTTCCTTTAAGAAAGGCAGGGTGTCTTCCAAAAATTGTAAAAAGTAAAAAATCAACATTAATTATGCACTCCTAAGAGAGGTTTACAAGATTCGTGCAGCTGTACAACCCTAATTATTATTTCCAACAAACTTAACCAACTCGTGATAGTATAAATTGGGTTCAAATGTTGTAGAAAGGGAACCAACCATTATAGTACCCTTATGCTAGAGCATTATCTTGAGAATTTAGCCTTGGATTTTTATGACTAGTTCATTGTTTAGAAACCCTTGTTTTTGGGATTGACCCTCTTTCTTAGACTCTGGTATTTAAATCCTTGTTGATTTTCCAATGCACATATGGCAAGGAGTTTGAAGCAAAGTTGAAGTCTATATGTAGTGCAAGTAGGAGGAACTTGAACTCTACTGACAAAGGTGCCAACAACATATCATTTTGAAGAACTTATTTAAAATTTAGAGATCAATATTATTTTAGAGATCAACCACTTTGCATTGAATCAAAATTTTATTTGCAATGCTCAGAGACGACCAAGGAGGGAGACAAGTGTCCAAATAAGGAGGACCACCTGTGGATGAACCATACAGTACCACCTATCAACAACAAAGTCAAAAGGTGATAGGTGTACAATATCCCAATAGGGACAAGATAGGCATATCCATACTCATTAAGAAATCTCATAAAAATGATACAATGGTATGCATGGCATAAGGGAGCCAGGTGAATGGGACAAAATGGGGTCTCAATATAGTACAACATGGGGATGGAAAATATGTGCCAAAGTATAATATAGTGATATGAAAAATCCTACATAGAAATTCCTAGAACAATGGGGTCAGGTCCAACATAGAAGCATCATGACTACAAATAATATGGATACATACGAATTGATTCCCTACCCCAAGGGGGACGGGGAAGGAATAAACCTGAGAAGACCCAATGAACATGAAACAACCTGAGAAGCCCCACTAAAAAATAAAGGGGCTCCAGAGATCTCAAATGAGCCAGTGAATGGAGTCTCATACCAATGGATCTAAGAATATTTGAATCAAGCCAATCAAATCTAAGGAATCACATTTGAGGTTGGATCACTGGAGTATATTTGAATCTCAATAGTGTGATAATGAGTTGGAGTTGAGCGTGTGATATACTACCAAGTATGATAGAAATAAGGACTCTCTCATCATACTAGTCCAAGGAAACCCATCAAGGAGGAGGATGAGGACCAACATACATAAAATTGCAGCTATATATATGGAATCAAACAATGAGGATGGAACATGTGGGGGGATACATGAAGGGAAATCACTTCTTGAGGACTAATATTGCTAATACATGTCTAAGAAAATATCACAATCAACTAAATAAATCATTAAGTGTATGAATATCCATCATGTCACATAAATAACATGCAGGTATGATTCTAGGTGTAGTGGTCTAGGTGGCCATATCTTGTTAGGAGTTATTAGTGCCCCTAGTATTCTTAGCTTTACCCCCTTTGTCAACTCCTTTCCAACTTTGGTTAGGGACAACTAGAACTATGTGGAAGATACAAGGGTAGTACCCATTGGTTGGAAAAGGATCAATAACAAATGAGGAGTTGGAATGTAGGGCATAGGAGGGATGGGAATATACAAGTACCATACATGGATGCCCAAGGTAACATTACATAAACTCAACATGACCATCATGAGTGTTCTAATTAATCCTAGATGGGGGGATAAGAAAGGAACTTAAGAAAAAGGAGTCCTAAGAGGGGTGCAATAGGTGCCTCAATTACGATTTGGTGCACGAAACCTCAAGGTTGGATGTGCATTACGAGGATTTCCATATAGAACCTCAACATGCAACAAAAATTCCAATTTACTTTGTGAAGTTCTTACCACCGTCCATACTTTCCCCAAAAATTATATAAATATATTTGGATTTGCAACTATCATACCACCATTGGATTTGGTGTCGTTGAAACCCTCATGGGTTAAGGATGACCTTGAAGGTTATTTCATGGGATATGTAATGATTTGTAGATTCACTGGTTGTTGGCCAATGCTAAAGGATCTTTAAAATTGGGTCTAATTCTTGAGTTCATTAATCTTCAACATTTGTTTTGTGAGTAGTATTCAAATGGAACACTACTTTTGTAGGTAAATCAATATGGTTAGGGTGAAAAATTACATATTCATAGGTGTAGTATTGTAGGAAAAAAATTTACATAACCATAGGTGACATAGATCATTCAATTATCTAAGAACTTATGCTAGCACTCAAGGATAAATATTCAAAGTGTTATTACTCTCATTATTATGCACATACTTTTCCTACCAAAACTTAACGAAAAATTCCCTCAACAACTTTGTGCATACCAACATCTACTCTATTATTTATCTCTTATTGCAACAATTAAAATATGATCACATTCTCAAATGAATGTTCTCCCTCGTGATCTATTCTAGATATTGGAAAATTTGTTTTGTCAACCATGGAGTCTTCAAAATATGGAGACAAAATCGGAGATAGGTGACACATATACAACTCAGTTTAAATTGTGTGTGCTTCTTTTTGTGCCAACTCTACAATTTCAATTCCTTTCTACATAATGAACAAAGAAATTGTGAAGGGAAGAGATCATAGATACAAGACACAAGACAACTATGGTGGGGGCCTATGATTTTTGTGCAATGAGTAATACATCTGATGTAACCTTGTATTGAAATATCATACAAACTCTTTGTCTTATTTATGTTTTTCACATAATTATTGCAATAATTCAATTACATGATGATAATTTCAATAATGACTTTCTAAATTTTCTTTAAACTGCTTCTAGCCTTGAATTGATTGAATAGGTAATACACTATACCAATCATGTACTTTTCCTTTGGGAGTTAAAGAGAACAAACTGTAAGTACCAAAATGTTGTGGATTTGAAATGGCAGGAATACAAGGCGAGAAGGGTTGACCGAATGCTGAGAGGAGATTCAGACATCCAGACGAGTTAGTTAAGTACCGAAATTATGACTCTATCCATACTCAGGCCACCTATGTTTTGTACCATGTTCCCACTGATATAATGATAATAGGGAATAATTTAGACTTAATATCTTCACGCTATAGTTATATTCTCGAAAGGAAGTCTCTGAAATTTATTGACTAGGATTACCATTGTTAATTTATGGAGAGATGTTTATTTGTTTAATTAGGATTACCTATCAAATGGAGAAATTTTTATTTGTTATACTTAGGTCACTTTGTCGAAGACGGGAATGGTTATAGTGAGCGTCGCTCTTGCGACGAAAACACAGATGAAAGTGTAATGGTTAATAGTGAGTGTCGCTCTTGCGACGAAAACATAGACGAAAGTTTTCTTCTGCCGAGAGAGTGATGAATATGGGGTGTATTTAGATCAAAATTGAAAAATTGAACTTTTTGTCTTGAAGTTTGCGATGAAAGAGTACTTTCGTCACAATTTTTTCAATATGTAGTAGTGGATACTTAATGATGTTTGATGTCACGACACAATACTTAAGGAGGGTTTGATTATTGAATTACCAAGTCGATTTGATATCACAAAATCTTCAATTCACTCACCAATGTCATCTTGCACCGACCCCACATTGTGAGTAGTGAATGGCGCTAATGTTTAAATTTCTTCAAACTGTGCATATATGCGTCGAAATTCGACATGGTTAGATTAGACACATACCTTGATGAGATGAGAGGGTTTCAAGACTCAAGGATGTATGATGTCCTGACCACATAATATTTCATATCGTCCATGTTTTCAAGAACGTTCGTAATGGACGTATATAAGACGATATATAGAGTGGGTCTGTGAGTGATCTTTGAGTATAAGGGAAAATATCTCTTCCATGCCATACACAACACAAGGGAAAATGTTTCCTTTCTCTACTCTTCAATATTCTTGTTGAATTGTTATGTTTAATCCTAATTTCGGCGTGAAAGCTTAGCTAGCCTCTTAAAACTTGAAATTTAAACTCTCTTAAGGCCATTAGAAATGTTGTAAGTAAGATTGTTTCCTTGGCTCTAGAAACAACAAATTTGTTGGCATTTTCCATAGCTCAAATACATTGACACTAATTTGATTAAGGATATACAAAGAAAAATTGTTTTAAGTTATAATGATTGTAGTTGGACCTAATTATTGCATAATGAACGTAGTTATAGGACTTTTTTTTAGTGCAACCATCTACTTACTTCATGTTTGAAATTTAAATCTCATAATGCTTCTCATGCAAATAAGTGCATAAATTAGAATCCAACTTGGTTGAAGGACTCTAATATTGGTCACCATTAGGTGGAACCAATATTGGATCAATCTTATCCTTGGCCTCTTGATTATGTAAATCTTATAGTTCCACCTTCCAAGTGCGCTAGCATTGTTCTTGACATTGTTTAGGAAAGTGTAGAAAATAATGTTGTGAAGGATACATCCTCCTTACATTAATTAGTCAAAAGAGGTTGCAAAAATGATTTCAAGGCATACATCAATTCATAATGGATGGTAAGAGATCTCTTTATGGGCATGATTGGTGGTAAAAAACGAGCAGTGAGATCTTGCAAAAGGATCTTCTATCCTCTTAACCTTATTTGCTTCAAAAGTGGAATTTATTAAGAAGAAGTTGGTATCTTTAGAGGAGCCTACAATGGAGCAGTACATAATTCTTGAGTACCCCCTATAGAACATTGGCATAAAGTATTCAAAGGGATTAAAAAACAATGAACAAGTTCAAAAGAGATCATGTTTATCCCCATACACCCTTCGTTGATTGAAATAAAGGGCCACATATATTATTTTTATCTAACCCTTCTTCTATAATTTCCAATTTTTAATGGATTTTTACTTGAATCAATCATTATAACTTTTATTATGTGAAAGGTGTTTCTTTATTATGGTCATATCCACGATGATTTTTATGTCTAAATTACCAACCAATTTGCACAAACCACATGTGTGTAACAATTGTTGTCTATCCCATCCCATGTGTCAGTTTATATTTGCATCATGTGGAACTGGTTTGAATGCAAGAGTTTATTTGACTGCTTATTGGGTGTCTTCCTTGTTGATTGTGTTCGTTGATCAGGGTCTATAATATGGAACTTCCAATTCAACCACCACAATGTCATGCACCAACCGCGCATAGTGAGCACTAGTGAATGGGGCCAATGTTGAAATTTCTTCAATATGTGCTTGTATGCATCGAAATTTGACATGGTTAGACTAGACACATGCTTTGATGATATGGGAGGGTTTCAAGACTCAAGGATGTATGATGTCCTGACCACATAATATTTGAGATCGTCCATGTTTGAAACAATGTTCATAATGGGCGTCTCATTGTCAAATGTTGTTGTTTACATCTATAGAATTGTTGTTGGAACTCTCTTGAAATTTCATGCAACTTCCAATTCAACCACCAAAAATGTCATGCACCGATCCTGCATAGTGAGCAGTGAATGGGGCCAATGTTGAAATTTCTTCAATATGTGCTTGTATGCATCAAAATTTGACATGGTTAGACTAGACACATGCCTTGACGATATGGGAGGGTTTCATGACTCAAGGATGTATGATGTCATACATAAAAATTTTGAAAAAAATTCAATGTTGGCCCCATTCACACGTCATCGTTTCCCATCATGTACTCTAGCTCTAGTACAATGTCTTTTAATAGTTGTTTCCTTTAAAATTTGACCGATCATAAAATTAAAACAAAATGAGAAGAGCCCTAGTACAATGTATTTTAATAGTTGTACTCTAGCCGAGAAGAATCACAAACCCTTTTTGAATTGTCGTTATTATGGAAAAATTGTCGCAACATCCGTAAAATGAAACATATTTATAGATTTTATAATGTCGCAATTTTGACTATTATTGACCAAATCAAAGTTGACTTGGTCAAAATACTAGGTGACCGTTGGAGGGGGAAACCTAGTTTCCACAACGTCGCAAAGACCCTCAAAACCTTTTTGAAGCGTTGTTATGATAGCAAACTTGTTGCAACATCCGTCAAATGCAACATATTTATATATCCTCCTTGTAATACCTACAAACCCTTTTTGAAGCGTTGTTATTATAGCAAACTTGTCGCAACATCCGTCAAATGCAACATATTTATAGATTTTATAACATCTCAATTTCGATGTTAAAAAACCTAAGTGACTGTTAGTATTTTGACTTGTTCAACATAGTAAGGTGATCGTTGGAGGGGGAAAACCTAGTTTCCAAAATGTCGCAATTGCGACAAAACTCTTCACAAACGTGGCAAAAGAGACGTCCATGTCAAAAACATGGCAAGAGAGATGACTAGGTGGAAAACGTGGGAAGAGCGACGTTAACGTGGCAAGAGAGATGTCAACGTGGCA
>ML779248.1:1264438-1330778 GCA_009831015.1 Picea engelmannii | reverse complement strand
ATCATGATTTCGAGTGGGTGGAAGACCTTTGGGAATATCTTCAAATACTTTGGAATGCTTATCAATGATCCTTTGGAGATCTTGAGGAATAGATGGCTTAGATGTTTGAACATCTAGTGAGCATAATTGTGCAATAATGCCTTAATGCCCCTTTTTCAATAATTTTGTCATGTTGTTAGAGCTTATCACCTTACCGAGTTTCCCTGTGACACCTCTTAACTCAATTTCTTTTCCTTCCAATGAAAATTTCATGAAAAGTTATTGAAAATTAAAAGCCACTGTTCCTAATGATTGTAACCATTGGATTCCTAGTACAGCATCTGCACCACCCATGGGTATAGAAATCATTGGACTATTCATTACATATTCCCCCATAGTAATATTGATGTTATTGCATTTTCCTGAGAAATTGATAGTTCCTCCATCTACAATCATTACTTGAAACTCTGGCGCTGGATATACAAAGCAATTGATATCTTTGGCTAATTTATAGTGAATGAAATTATGAGTACTTCCAGAATCAATTAGGACTATTACCTTTTTCTTTTTGATATATCCTTCGATCTTGAGGGTTTGAGGAGTGCTAATTCCAACCAATGCATTACACGATATCATGGGAGTCAACTCTTGAGACGAAATTGCTTCTACGTTTTCATCTTGAGATGGGTTTTGTTCTTGTTCTTCTTCCTCTTCACAATCTATGTAGAATAGATTCTTCTCACCACACTTATGTCCCTTACTGTACTTGCTGTCACAATTAAAGAATAAACCTTTTGCTTTTCTTTCCTCCAATTGTTGAGGTGTCAACCTTGTAGGTTGAGGTGTTTTAGAAGAAGGAGCATTGTTCTCCTTCTAGTAGCCATAGCCATATTTTTACTTTCAACATTTCTTGCCACCTTAGATGCATTCTCCAATGATTTGGGTTCCCAAAGGAAAACCTCATGTTGAATGTGATCCTTTAAAGTTCCTATGAATACATCAATCAAGTGATCATATGGAATATCGGTTACCTTTATATTCAATCTTTGGATGTTCTCAATGTGCTCAGTAACTGAACCCTCTTGCTTGATATTTATCAATTGGCTAAGGAAGGTATTGCTCCTTGTATCCTCATAGTGTGCTATCATTTATTCCAGGAAATTTTTCCAAGTAACGAGTGATTTGTGAGAACAAATCCATCAATACCATACAAATTGATTAGGTTCTAAATATAAAGAAGCAATTCGTACCTTTTGTGTATCTGGCACATTATGGAGATCAAAGAATTGCTCCATCTGAAGTATCTATGTGATTGGGTCCTTTCCATCAAACTTCCTCATATCAATATTAGGAATGTGGTTGGTCTTCAAACCGAAGTTGGAGTTTCTCCATTCTTGATTCACCTTCCTTATGTACTCATCATGAATTTCATGGGATGCATTTTCACTTTCAGGTGTCTTCTCTGTTACGATTTTTTTCAATACTTCCATGATCTCCCCTTTGAAACCATCCATCTTAGTATCCAACATAGCTTCCATTGAATCCATCTTCTTTTGTAGTTCATTTATGTCCCTACACATTTCTTCACCTTCATCAAGAGTCCAAGTAGGATTTTCTGGAGGCTTATTTGGTGTAGAAGTTCCCTTTTTTGGTGGCATGTTGGCCAAGTATCACTTTTGAACCTTGATTTTGAGGTGGTTCTACTAGACAATATTTATTCTATTGTATCTCCCAAATTTCGGCCCTTCTGGGTATGAAAATTTTATTTATGTAGTTCTCTGATATTTCTTCTCTGAAATGCCACAGGTCTGATCAAAATTGGATGTGCCTAGTGGAATTTACGGTAACTTCCCCACAACTTGCCTATTTTTGGCCTTTCCATGAGATCTCAATTTTATAGTGTGCCCCGCACAAAATAATTGATATAAAATTATGAAACTCACACGAGAAATAAAACAGACTATCCACGATCCAATGGAACTAGTCCCACTCAATTTGGATACTCTAGGAAGAACTTATGATTGTTTTACCTAGAACACCTTCTTGATACTAGTCAATAGGACAAGTCAAATACCCTATCTTACATAGGGTGTATCTACATATTTAAGATGACCCAGAAGATGAAATTTTTACCACAGATACCTTACTAATTTCTGTAAATATCCTCTAGATTTCAAGGTTTGAAATGTTACGAAAACAAAATTTATAGTGAAAACTACGCAATGACTCAGTTCAGGATGATTCCATAACCCTATCTTGTACAGGCTCTATCTCCGAACGTATATAGACTCATGAGCTGAATTTTGAACCCAACGTACCTTTATCCATCTACTAAATATCCTCCAAGTTGTTCCTTCTGAAACATTGTAGAAAAAATTCTATAGAAAAAATTCCAAGGTATCTCAGATGTAGCAGTGAAACCCCAAGACCTTGAGCTCTGATACCATATGTTAAGAACCAAATATCAATATAGCGTAGAAAAAACTCATAAAAAGTAATCAATGCCTTGAAAATGAAATAATTTCAGATAATAAGCCTCTTCTAGGGGGCAACCTCCCTTTACCCCACTTAAATGTTCAAGTACAAGATGATTCAAAATGAAAATGTCTCCTTGGTATTTATAGGAGACTAGGAGGTATAATTACAACTAATGGCCTAAATCTGACATAAACAAAATAATAGTACTAATATAATATGCCCCAATTAAGGGGAAATGAGCCAATATTAGGGCTTAACAAAGAGGAAGTATTGTGGGAGGTGCCGGATTAGTGAGGCTTGTGGGATAAACATAGCGGTTCAAACACAGAGAGACATTGTTTGTATTGATAACATGGTGCGGGGATATGGTATCGGTTCACGGTGGTGGTGAAGTGATAGACGATGAAGTAAGTACATAGGTGTGCCTAGACTGTTGAAGGTGGTATTAATGAGTATTGGCGTGATACATCGCTTGATGGTCTTGTTGGTAAGGAAGACCGAGAAGGATATCTTCACAATCTAACGGTGACACATTGTAGATCAAAGTGTCACGAAAAGGACCAATGGAAAAAGTGATGACGCAACATCGAGAAATAGTAATGCGAGGACCTCCCTTCTATACCCAACCAAGATGATATGGATTGGGGTGTGGGGTGGTGGGGAGTTGCATATGTTGGACTAATTCTTGTGATATCATATTCGTTTTACTACAACTGTCTAGAATGAGAGTGGTGAGATCATTTTTAATTTGGCAGTTGTGAGTGAATAGGGGAACATTATGGAGATTTGGTTGTGGTGTAGTCATGAGAATGAGGGATGGGTGAAATTTGGTGGGGTTGGTGAGAGAGATGAATTTTGGTTTCTCGGGAAACTCAGTGGGTGTGGCCTCTGTAAACAAGGTTTGATGGGGGTTCCTATTTTTAATGGCTCGAAATTTGGCAGAGTTATGGGAGTTGGTCTTGTCAAAATTACACCAAAGTGCATTTTTGGTCGTCGATGAGGAAGAAATATAAGGTGGAGAATGAGAAGGGGATGGGTTATCATTCATGGTTCAATTTGGCAGATATCGAATGTGAGAAGACACCTTTCTTTCTATGGCCAAGGCCCGTAAGAAAGCCTTGTCCAGAGAAGCACTGTAAAAAAAATATACCTCCCTCCCGAGAGGTAACAATAAAACAAAATTGAACTTAATTATTATTACCTCGTCTAGTTCTCTGATCTGGAGTTTGAGGCCCAACTTGTAGAAGATATCGATGTAATCTTGAACCTATTGATTGGAAAGATGATGGAGTTGTAACCACTTTGCGAGTAAATTTTGAAGGTAGCCTGGAGGGTAGAAGCGTTCTCTCAAGGCCTGATAGAACGTATCCCATGGAGTAATGTAGCCATTTTTCGGGGATGAAGTACTGAGCTCGACGATCAATTATGCGTTTTCCAAGTGTATGTCCCACCATGTTTGGGCGATTCGTTCGAGCGGGAGACTGGCTATTTGCAATTTGGTAGCCTCCTCCATCTCAGGAGAGGTTTTGAAATAAGTGGAGAGGCTGTAGATCAAGGAATCCATAGTCTCTCCATTCATGCATCCGATGAACTTGGGTAGTTGAAAACGGGTGTCAAACTGCATGGTTTTTGGAGGTCTTCATTTTTGAAGTCGAATCAGTTCTTGGAAAGCCATCACCAAATCTTCCATGGGGCTTGATGTGTCTGTGCTAGATTCCTCACTAGAGGATTCTCATCGAAGTGACATGGTTGGCAGCCTAGAATAGACCCTGAGGAGGGTGTGAAGGAATCCATAAGAAGGGTGAAATGCATTCTTTGAGTAGAATCATGAGGCTAATTATGAAGACCCCCCAAAAAATTAAACTTGGTGGATGAAGTTCTGGTTCCAAGGACAAAAAATGCTCTGATACAAATTGATCTGAGTGCGAGGGGTGAATTCTCAGCAGCTAGGGAAATGTGCTATATGGAGGGCGCATCAAAGGAAGAGTGAAATGGGAATTAACAATGGAGATGGGTGTATCTCATGGGCAATGCAGATTCTAGTATATTTAGGTGAGTGAGGGCATCTTCTACAAAATGGTGCCTCGTCCAGAAATAAAGAGCAAACTAAAAAATCGATAGAGAGGGGGTTGCTCTTAGTAAACTAAGAGAAATGGAAGAATAGTGCCATACAGAAAGAGGGATGTGTTTCTTTGTTGGATATAGACACCTGGTTTATTCTTCACATTGTCCATCAACAGAATTGAAGATGCCTTGCTCACGCACTAGTAGAACCAGAGATGTGCATCGGTTCCTTGATGAACATTCTCTCTCACAAACACTCATAAAAAGTCAAAAACAAAAATGCAAGATTCTCTCTCTCTCTCTCTCTCTCTCTCTCTCTCTCTCTCTCTCTCTCTCTCATCTCATAAAAAATGATAATTGATTGTACACAAGAAGAATAGAGAAAGAAGGATATACAAAAATTCATCATCATATTAGCTCTTTGAGTCTATTCTTAAACAAACAATGTTAATCATCAAAAATACAAGATGCTTATTTTCCTTCTAAGATTCTCTATGCAATTAGATGTGCAATAGAAATTTCCCACGAGATTTATTGACATACTCACTCTTACATAAAAATTAGGCATTGCCATCATTACTTATACCGGCAGATGCTTTATTACAAAAAGGCTCACTGACTCTCACCTAAACTAGACATAGTATTACTTCTAATTATCCTCTATCTTGTTGTGGATGACTTGAATTTGCTATGCTCCTTGTTAGGAAGGTTGTCGTCCTGTCTTATTGGTCCACCTTTTTTTTATATAAATTTTCTTAAATTTTTTATTGATTTTAATAATTTCAATTGTTTTGTTTTTCTTAGTTTTTTATTTAAAAAAAAATAAAAATTATATTTTTTAGCTAAATATTAAAAAATAGTTCTATTTAACTACAATTATTTTCTATGTATTTAAGTAAAGATAAAAAATGTATTAAAAATGATGTTTTCCACTATATTTTAAAAGTATGGAACCATAAATTAATTGAGGCAAAATTATTTGAAAAAACTTAATTTCAAAAAGTAAATGGTAAAAATTATTTTTAAGATTGAAAGAAGCATGGAAAAGTGACTAAAAACATCGTTGAAAAAAAAATTGAAAATAGATGAAAAATAAGCATTTAAAAAAATAATGTGGAAACATTATGGATGAGAAAATTTAAAATATCAAAATACCACCTAAAAAGGGAGAGGGGTGCTGCCAGTAAAAATAATTTTTAAAACGAGGTAAAAAATGTGACCCCCCCCAAAAAAATAACTTTGTATAGTTCTCGTTAAGTTCGTAACTATGTTATGTTCATCCTCTCATGTATCAGCAAAGCAAACAAGAAGTGGGAGAATGTTGGGTTGTTATATTCTTTGCAATGAAAGGACAACCATCCAACTATCTAGTTGAGATGGATCGATTGGGTATAGGATCGATTGATGGGTTAAGTCGATTTGAAGGTTACATTGAGGTCAAAGTGATCGACTATGGACATCGTAAGTTGAAGTGACCAATGGGGAATTCCAAGTTCAACTAACAAGGGGTCACCAGGAGGTGGAGTGGCAATCGACCAAATACCAACTAGAGGTTGAATGGTAGTTGAATGGAAATATGACTGAAGTCGATTGTAAAAAAAATTCGATATTCATTGGATTTGCATTCAATGATCTGCGCGGATCTGTAACAATATTTGAGCACCACGATTAAGATTTTTTCATACTTTAAATCCTATAAATAAGGCACATTGTAAATGTATTAATTTGACGTTGATTCTCATGTCTTAAAGAAGAAGGTTTATGTTCATGTAAATGTAAGTCGAATTGGTTGCAGGGTTGTTCTTGCGTAAACCAAGAGAGTATGATGGAAATTTTGTCTTAGGTACAGACCAAGGTTACTCATGTAACTCTTTATTCTGAATGAATAAGGGAACAAGAGAGCAAGATGCTTGAGGAATTATAGTTTTCTTGTTTGGGTTTCCAAGGTAAAACCTATGTGTACTACGTTTGTCATTTCTTTCATTCATGTTTAACTTTGTCTTCGCTTTCCTACTAGGTTTAGTGTGGATGTATATTACCTAACATAAAATTGATTATGACTTACTTGAGAGGGAATACATGCATGAGAACCTTATGAATTGTTAAAATCATGGTTAGATCATTTGATAAAATATTTCTTGTATGTGTTGGTGTAAACCAATAATGGTGATGGTAAAAATATCCTTGAAGTGTTTGTAATGTTCATAGTTTTTTTTCTCACATCTTCAGTTTATTAAATTCCACACACATATTGAGCCTTTTGATCTCATTATGAGAGTGAATTTATAATGTTAAAATTTGTGACTCTAATAGATGACAGTGAAAGTATGGAGATCCAATATGAATGTTGAGCGAAGATGTAGATGAAGAAACTTAACATCAGCATGAATTTCGATAAACAAGTAGGAATAACTCCTATCATATGTATCATTATCTCTTGTTGATGCTTTCTACCCTTATGTTTAAATTTTTTTATGTAAAAGTTATTCTCGTCTCTGGCTACTGAGATGTGTTGCAGCTGAAAGGGAAAGATAACTACGTCATTTGTCTTCTCTAGTTGTTTCACGATGAAAGCCTATTTTTAAAAAAATTCACTATAATTCCTCACTGGTAGGTGGATAGAGAAAGTAATATTTACTAGGATACATCATGTATCCAAACTATTTTCCTATAGAACTTTCAAGCACCATGGCATAGACCAAAATTTAAATGATTTCATTGGAAGTATCAACTCCTACTTGTATTATAACGTAAGGTTTCATATTTAATAATATGAGAAGATTATGATTCGTTATAATATTGGTCACTGTGAGGTAAAGTTTGTCTCAACTTGAGAATTTTGTTTCTGATTTTTAGGAGGTTGTTCGATCTAGTTGAATATGAGAGATTCTTTCCAACTAGTTAGCTCGTATTTTTGGTGTGTGGTTCATATATCTTTCCAACAAGTTGTTAGTTTTTTGAGAGAGTATGTCTTTCTTAATGAAAAATTTAATGAACCTATAAGTGTTTAATTATTTGTTTAATAAATTGCTCAACAACATTTTGGGTTTGTGAAGAAACAATGTCTTCTCTCTCATTTCTCTACATGGTATCATAGATGGTATGGACCTAACTCTCTCAGAAGAGGGGTTTGTAGATGGTATGGACCTAACTCTATAACATGTGCATGAATGGCTTGAGGAGGTGATTTGAAACGTGAGATAAACTCAAACCAAGACTCAGATGGACGAACCGTCGGTTGCATTGGATCTGAGGAACCGATTTTCAGCTAGTGGTGCCCATCCATCACCATTATGTTGACTGAAAAAAAATTTGTTGGAGGATTTCTGACACTATGGTTTTTCTCAATCAGGCATAATGCAATTTATGAGCGAGAGGTCGATTTTCAAGAACATTGTGTTGGTAAATTTGGAGTAGTGTAGTCATGTGGGCCCTGGAAAAATAGGCATGCGAGAGCTTACTAAACTCCATTATGCTACTCAATTTGGATTTTATTCCCCTGGATCAAAGTGTCGAAATGTTCGTGAATGGCTTCAGGGGGTGAGTTGAAACTCGCATAAAACTCAAACTGAGACTCAGATAGATGAACCGTTGTTTGCATTGGATCCACGACACCGCGTTTTAGCTAGTGGGTCCCATCTATTGTCATTATGTGGACCGAAAAACTATTCTGTGGACCGGAAAACCGTTTGTTGGAGGATCTCCAACACTATGGTTTTTCTAAATCAGGCATAGAGCAATTTCTAAATGAGAGTTCGATTTTCAAGAACACTGTGATGGGAAATTGTGGGTAGTGTAGTCATGTGGGCCTTGAGAAAATAGATGTGTGGGAGCTTATGAAACTTCATTATGCTACTCGGTTTATATTTTATGCCCCTAGACGAAAGTGGCAACATGTCCTTCAATAGCTTGAGGATGTGAGTTGCAACTCACAATAAAACTCAAACTGGGACTTGGATGGATGAACCATCGGTTGCATTGGATTCAGGGCACACGGTTTCATCTAGTGGGGCCCATCCGTTTTCATTTCGTTGAAAATAAAACCATTTGTTGGAGGATCTCTTGCACTATAGTTTTTCTCAACGAGGCATAGTGAAAGTTTTGAACAATGGGTCGATTTTCAAAACCCTGTGCTAGGAAATTGTGGGTAGTGTAATCATGTGGGCCTTGGAAAAATAGATGTGTGGGAGCTTATGGAACTCTTTTATGATTCTTGGTTTGGATTTTATTCCCCTGGATAAAAGTCTTGACATGTCCCTAAATGGCTTGAGGAGGCGAGTTGCAATTCTTCATAAAACTCAAACCGAGACTTGAATCGACGAACTATCAGTTGCATTGGATCTGAGGCACCACTATATTATGAGATATATGTATATGTTGTAAGTGGTATATATGTATTTTGTGCAATTCCAACTCATGAGATATTTATTGTGAATCAGAAGAGATGCTCTATAAAGGTTGCAGTGAAAACTGCGTACAAACTAGTTAGTAGGAGGATGTGAATATTGTGGATCAGAATGGTTAGCAGGAGGAGTCGTGATCACGTGGAATGAAATTTCAAGGTATATGTCCCTGTAGCGAACATCAAATCTAACATCAACGAGATTGTAGAGAATGAAAATAAATAAATATGCGATTACATCTTTATGAGTTAACATCATGTTTCTATAATCTTTAATGCAAGAAGAATACAAAGTTCAATTGCATAAAGCCACAAGAATACGAAGTTCAAGTAGTTTTATAAATGTTTAGTTATATATATATATATATATTTAATTGATTGATGATTTGCATATTCCATGGTACATAATGTCAAAAGAGCTCAAGACACATTCATGAAGTATTAGGAATCTTAGAAATTAATTAAAAGAATAGACACATTCATGGCGTATTAGGAATCTTAGGAATTAATTAAAAGAATAAATAATTTACAAGAATGCAAACATCACCTTTGTATTTGTATTCGAGTAGAAAAACCAACTATCACATCTACTAGTAATAGTGTTGTAGGTTAACACAACAATTCCAACCACTAGAAATCCTAAGGATTATTGTGGGTGAAACTCCCAATGATTCAAGATGTGTTGGGAATCTTATCAATTAAACAAACGAACAAAGAATTAACAAGCATGCAAATGAACGTTTCTTAAGTACTTGGCTTCCATAAAAAATGGGTAGTTTAAAAATAATAGGAATTTTGGACTACATTCCTTCCCTAGCACTCGACGGTTGAATACCTAGGGTTTGTCAAAATTTAACCAACAAAACTCCAAGGTGTCGACATATTCAATCATTGGTTGAGGATCGAACAAGGTCTCACTCAATATGCCACAAAAATGACAGATTCCATTTAATCTTTTGTTAGGGGTGAAGGGACAGTCTATACAAGGAAACCATCTTGAGTATACATCCATTCATTCATAATGAAAGACGAAGTGTTAAGCATTAACCATCAATGCACACATACATTCAAGTTAAAATACACATAACATATCACAAAGAGAAATAGGAATTTGTATTATATTCATTAGCTTTCAAAATACATACAGAAACAAAATCATATCACATAGAATTGCGCTTATGCACTCTAATTCATTCAATAGTTATTAAATTCATTTGCGATCTCTCTCCATTTCCACACCAATATAACTCTATTACAAACATTTTACAACAATCAGAAAATAATCCTCCAAAACTGATATAGAACTGGACCCAAAACTGCACTGAAAATTGGACTCTTCTCGAACTCTCCTACACTCAAGTCTAACTTCCCTCTGTGCACTAGTGCTCTATCACTTTCTTATTCACTCCACTCTCTTCAGTGAATGCCAAATTCACATGCTTCTTATGTCGACATGCCTCCCATGTATCCTCCTTGGAGCATGGAAATTGTAACTAACTTGCCATCTCATCCAAAATTCTTCCCACGATCCTTTAGGTTCTTCTTCTTCATCATCCAAGAACTTTCTCGAAGATATTCCATGTTTTGGTCTGCATGAAATGTCTTCTATATTTTTTGTGTGTAGTAAAAAATTGGGTTGGCACTCGCAATCTTACTTTGGTTGGTGCAATTGTTGATCCTCCTTACATTGTGCACTGTATATTTGTGGGCATGCACATTATTGATTTGTGACGCGTGCAAAACCAACCCAAAACCATGGGTGCCATTAGACCCCCAACACTATTATTTGGATCATCCTCAATCCAAGGACATTGTGCATGGCTTGAGAGGGGAGGTTGATGGTACAAATACCACAAATTCCTCGAGGAACTATTGGAAATCCATATCAACCTCATCAAATGTCTCTTGGAGTCTGTGTGCAAGCTGACAATCGTATTTTTCATCATTAATTTTTACATCTGAGGATAAAATAATGATCTGTTTCATCTTTTCTATCATAGGGGTCAATGAGGCATGTGTCACTGCCATCTTAGTGTAGTGTCGCTATGCTTTTCCCACTACTTCTAATGAAATTCCATGAATGGTTTTTTGTTTGGCATGAGTTATTGTAATATGATGTAGTTTACCAATAATGGATGATGCCATTTCCGCTAGCCGTTTTCCTAGGGGTAAGGAGGATAGTTCCTTATTTTGTTGTGTGATTTCATCCTAAGTTGTATGAATGTAGTCACTAATGTCTCGGGCTTCTTTAGAATTCTATAGGTGGTTCAATAGGGTAACATTGTATTTGACGAAAATGGAAAAGTTGGTGATGCGTTCCTTCCCCTTGGCCAACGCCTCTTGTATGATCAATATATTATGTTTTAACTATGGGTTGTCTAGGGTGGGTTGTTTTATTTTTTCCCTAATATTGAGGTTTTTTAATTCTAATACGGTAACATGCTCTTTGACAGCCTGAAGCATATGTGGCAGGAATATGTCCAATATCTCTTTCGTTTCTCTATGAAAATACGCGTAAATTTTGTTCACTATGTGGTGGACCTCGTTGTGAAAAGTAAGTGTTGCTTCATGCAAAGTTTTTCTATCAACATGTGTAGATAGCTATTCATCATGGAGTGCCTTGAGTGCTTCATGGGAATACAACTCCTATTGATAATGAACATGAGTCTCATCATGTGCATCTATCTCCAAGTTGTGTTACTTCTTAAACTGTTCCTGGGCCAGGCTGAGTGTGTGGTGTCTATCTCCCAAATCCTGTACGAGAGTAGTGATGTAAGTTTGCAAGGTTAGGATAGGTATCGAAATTAAATCAATACCAGTAGTTTTAGGAAATAATTAATAAATAAATTAGACTCTTAGAAGATACATTTCAAACTAACATAGATGATAGATTGTTAAGGGTCAAGAGTCAATTGCACACGATGGAGGTTGGAATTCAAGAAATATAAAAGCTAAAGAGATAGAAAATAAAAACTAACCAACAATTTTACCCTTTGTAGTTTAGAAAAGAAACTGGATATCAAACCCATCAAAGAGAAAATGAATAAGCTAATAGAAATGGACTATGATAACAACGAGAATATGTTAATCGCCTCGGATGGGGTGACACGCGACACTGTGGAGATGACACCAGGATTAGAACTTAGTTCTGGTTTAATTGTTGATGGCCGCCACCCACACATCAACATTTACGATGGTGGATGGCCATAGCAGAGGCCATGTGACGAAGGGACTCCTCCCTCGCGCGACCATTAACACCCCTTGCGCACTCGGATTAATAGAGGATATGGAAGGATAGAGGTCTCTGCAGTCTGGTTATGAGTTTTCTTTTGATCTCGAGCAGAGAGGGAATGCTCCTGCTGCGGCTATGCTCTGGTTGTTTACCACCTTTTCTCTGTACTCTGAGAAGAATTTCCAGGGTTGGTGGTTCCTTTGTGTGCCACGACAGAGTCGGTTTGCCTGCGCTCCGCACCTGCAACCTCTCTCGTCCTGGACTTTTAGCTTAGCTCTGCAATCAATTGGCATTTGCTTGGGCACAATGGCTAGAAAGTGAGGAAGGCCTTGCCGGGGTTCAGCATGGGACGCACATAGAGTGCAGAGGCGACGGAAGGAGCAACCTGAACGTGCTTTGGCTTTGGCGTCTTCCATTCTCAGGAAGAAGGCTCGGGCTAAAAGGAGGGCGTTGCTCGACACTATTGCATAACAGGGAGTTGATTGTAGCAGGGCAGACATGGCTTTCGCGGAGAATGACAAGAAGGAGGCCGAGACCGCGAATCTGTTTCCAATTTGCGTCATGGAGGAGGACCTATCAATTGGGGACCTGTCGTGCATTGAGAAGCCCCACGCCATGGAGATGTCTAGCAGGGAGGGCACCATATGCATCTCGGCTAGGGAAGACGACTTCCCTGGCTGCATTGTTGAAGAAATCCCCTAGTCGGGCGACTTGCAAGCAACAGGTGCCAAGAAGAATGTGAATGCAGAGACAGAAGCGGTGCAGAGGGAGATCGCGGTTGGCATTGGTGAGGCATTGGAACTGAAGATTTCTCCTCCTAGTGGCTTGGGTGGAGGAACGCATGGTTCTCTCCTCAGTGACGAGCACCTGGCCTTGGTGTTTGAGCTCCGAGGCCACATGTCGGACCTGGAACATAGGGCCCTCCTCATGGGCCAGCGCATGGACCTGCTCCTCGATGCGTTCTCCGGGGCTCCATCTCAGTGGAAGTGCCCCCTGTGCACGCAGGATTTTTCCATTCCGGCGGGGACCACTTGGCAAACTGGAGGAAGCGACACGTCACCGGGTGCCTAGGTTCTTATGTTTTCCTGGTTTTTAGTTTTATTGTGTAACTATTTTAGGTTTATCTGGACCACTGGCATCTATCCTGGTTTCCTTCTGGCAGGACAGATGTTTCTTTTATTTATGTATTATCGTATAACTTCTATTTGCCTCCCACTTATGCTGGTTTCCGGATACCAACAACATTTTTGGTGACTGTAGCCATGACTCTGTATATTTTGTCAAAGTTTTGTGCTAATCTAATATAGCAGGTACTACTCCTTTTTATTTAAAAAAAAAAACAAGAAAATGTTAATCATCATCATTAAATACATTTAATACATTAAAAGCATTAATAAAAACATTATTAAAGTATTAATACACTAAAGTATTAATGTATATTGTGATGTATAAGTTAATTAATACAATAATACATTACTAAAGTGTGTATGCATTAAAACATTAATAAATCATAATCACACAAATAAAATAATACATTATTACACTAATCTAATGTATACATTAAAGTATTAATTTACATTAATGTATAATGTAATTTAATAATATTAATAATTGAT
Organism: Picea engelmannii; assembly: GCA_009831015.1. NCBI lineage: Eukaryota > Viridiplantae > Streptophyta > Pinopsida > Pinales > Pinaceae > Picea > Picea engelmannii. The sequence continues at coordinate 1,317,007 of ML779248.1, read as the reverse complement.
ACATTAATAATGTGATGTATTAATTAATTAATACATTTAATACATTAACACATTGATAATGTAGTTCTACAATTATCATAATGATCTTAATGATGCATTATTAAAGTATTGATAAATTAATAAGATATTATTAGATGTATAAATTAAAATATTAATATATTTTATTTTTTTTGTAAGTGAGTGTGAAATCATGTACTACTGAAAGAAGTTATGATACGAAAAAGGAAAGGGGAATCCCTTGATCTGCCAAAAAGGAAACCAGATTAGGGATCTCGGAGTTGCGTTTTCTAAGATAGCAGGGGGAGGGTTGGGCCGTCACCATGAGAAACCGACTCAGTCCTCTGGAAACAAGTTTGAAATACTAAACCATAACATATACATAAAAAACATAACCATAAAACAGGGGTATCTCCTACACTGAGTACAACTTGACCAGGGGTTGACCCTGTTCTAGTTCAGGATGATGGGATGTCTTGCGTCACCATCCTTTCTTGCCTCGTTCTCCTTCCGTTGCTCCACCATGCACGTCTTTATGATACAGGATGGTGTTTTGCTCTAGTCTACTGGAGTGATTTCCATGTGGTGGACATAGCGTAGGTAAAGGTGGAATTGGCCTACCATTTGTTCCATTTTTTCCTTTTAGCTCCTTTGGTCCTCAACTAGTATTTTTGCACTGGCCTCCAGGTTGTTGAGGCAACTCAGAATTTATATGAGCACCTTCTTGTGGTCCCTAATAGCCTCCTTGTTGGTCTCTTTCCGTTCAGTGTTCATCTTTCCTATCAACATTTTTTTTCGCTAGGCCTCCTCCACCATTTTTTGGTAGAGGGTTGTTCTAGACTGTGTAGCCCCTGGGTCCCTTATCTCGTCTACTTCCTGAATTAGTTCTGTCCAAGATTTTCCCTTATGTGTGGTGTTGATTTCTCTCTCCCACCTATTGATGATCACTTTTCCCTTTGGATCAACCTGCGTGAGAAAGGTACCTTTAGCTTCTCTGGCCATTTTCTCCATCCTTGTAATCCTTTGGGCGCTTGTCGAAGGTTCTTTCCTCTAGGGGCCTCTCTTACTATGGATTTTCTTCATTCTTATCATCTCGGCTTGTTTGTGGTGGTTTTTGTCTTTGGTTCTTCTCTTGTTCCTATTCGCCCCTTCTTGGTATGTAAGATGGGCTCTGTAATTGCTTCTCTCTGGTCTGTGGCTATTCCTGGTGTTTCTTATTTTATGGGATTTCCCTGGTTGCGGGCTTGTCCTGGAAATCATTGGTTTCTCATAAAGGTGTACCTTCTAGTCCTTTTTCACTATTTCGGAGTGTGTGCTCATGGGAGCCCTGCCATCATCCATGTGCCACTCCTTTTCCCTGCATGTTGTACGACAATCATTTCCACTCCCCGTATCTATACTTGGCTGAGGTGTACCCATACTCGACCATGGAAAACCCTTTTGTCCTTCGTCCTTTGTTGCATGTTGATTATCATTTTCTCTTTCCCACAGACAACCCCTATACTTCTTCCTATTGACAGGACTATGGTGTCATACCTCCTCTTGTTGTGTGAACTAGATCTGCATTGTAACTCATGTTTGAGTAGTAGGCTATCGGATTTGGCATGGATCCTACGTGCCCTTCAGTTCTTTCTGAGCCTCCATCCTCGATGTGGTTGTTCGTACTTCGGCTGTCATCATAGTATTTTGTCGCTAGTTGGATGTTTTCTGTTCAGAAGTGACCATTCAAGATGTTACTCTAGATAGCGTCCAGTTATAGTCCTTCCTTGTCGACTCCCTCGTTACCGATTCTTCCTGCCAGTCCATTTGTTGACCTCCATACCCAACACAAATCCACTGTGATCCCCATCTACAAGTGCTCCTGAATTTTTTGCAGGGACTGTGCCAAGTGCCAATGCCTCTGAATTTTTCCCACTCTGGTACCATTTTGGAGTCTCCTTACTGTGTTGATAACCAGCGTGGAATATCCTTCCACTATGGTGTTTGTCATCCCTTCTCGGCATAGAATATCGAGGTCAATATCCAGGGCTCTGAATTTCGCGGCATTGTTGGTTGAGTTTCAAAGACTCCCAATGTACAACCAGATGATATTTCATTTACTATCCCTAATTACTCCTCCCATTCTTATCCATCCTGGGTTGCTTTTTGACGCCCTGTCAAAATTCATCTTGAGGGAGCCTATTGGTGGTGGTTTCCAGTTGCACTCACCTACTTGGAGTTCTGGTGGATCTCTTACCTGATTGGGGTTTCATCCATATTTAAGGTGGAAGGATTCTAGGATTTGGGAGTCCTGGTCTGTGAGTTGCACTCTTCCTGTCTAGCAGTTGCGGCTCTGTACTGTTTCTTTTTTCATGGAGATTATTGTTTCCTTGATCTTCCCTTCTGGCCATTTTTGGTTCCTGAATATGTGTCGGTTCCTTTCCTTCCATATTTCCCATATGATAGACCCCGGGATGAGGGTCCAACATAGATTCACCTCTTCATTTTCGCAGTAGCTCCTTTTCCAAATATTGATAGTTGCGGAGATGTTAGCTCATAACCTATTTGATTGTCGGAAGATACCTACTGCCCAGTCCCATATTTTCGCTATGTAGGTGCATTCGTCAAGGAGATGGTTCGTTGTTTCTTCCTTGTCTTGATAAACGTGACATCTGGATGCACCTATGAATCCTCTTTTCCTTAGGTTTTCCCAAGTTAGAATTCGGTTGTGGAGTATTAACGATTGGAAAATTTTTATTTTTAGCCAGTGGGGGTTGTTCCAAAGCTTATCCCATTGTTGCGTCGGGTCTTCTTGGTCTTGGTGTGTGATATAGTGTTAGACTTATTTTAGATTGAATTCCCTGGTGTCGTTTTGTCCCCATCTTAGCTGGTCATTTCCTTCCGTGACTGTAATTTTTCGTCTCCCCAATTCCTCCTCCACCTCTTTTACTATTATTGCAGTTTGGGCTCTATTCTATGGGGTGAGAGTGTTCCATATTCTCCATTTGTTGCGATCTATTTCTTGATTCTAGTAATGGTAGACTGTAGTTTTGCCTTGAGTGATCAACCCCTGTTGGAGTTCCTCCCTGTTTGGTTTCTCCATTCTAGGTTCCTATTGCTAAGCATCCTCCTAGAATCTGGTTGTTCTGCCATTCCTTACTTCCCAAAAGTTGTGTGTTTGAATCCAAGATTTGTTGTGCCAGGCTAGGTTCTATATGGATGAACCTTCCCTGGTGCCTCTAAACCATATTTTTTCATGGTTTCTTATGTCCAGGGCATACTTTTCCTTCGACATGTTTACCCATGGTGTAGTAGTTTCTTTGACCTAGCGCCACCAAAGTTTTGGCCCGTAGGCATCATTGATCACTTGTGGGTCTTGTATCCCCATACCTCCTTTTCTTTTTGGTTTACATACGTTCTCCCAAGCCACTAGGGCCCATTTTTTATTTTTTTCCTCTCCTCACCATAGGAAGTCCCTTTGCATGGTTATTATTTTTTTTAGTATCCCCTTGGGGATTGGCAAAATAGACATCATAAAAATTGGAAGTGCTTGCAAAACATACTTGGTTAGAATAAGTCTTTTGGGTAGGTTGAGGGATCTGTACGTATATTTTTTTACCTTCTCCTCTAATTTGTTGATTATTCCTTCCCAAGTTGACATTTTGTAAGATTTGTCTGTCAGGGGAATTCCCAAGTAATTAGTTGGGAGTGATTTGCATTCAAAGCCCAAAATGTTGGCCAAATTTCTTTGGATTTCGGGGTTGGTATTGAAGAAGAAGATCATAGATTTGGAATGGTTGATCTCTGCACCCGAGGCTTTGCCAAAATATTCTAGGATTCATTTGTAGGCTTGTGCTTCCTTGACCATGGGTATGCCATGAAGTAAGGTGTCATCCACAAACTGTTGGTGCGTGGAGGTAGGGAAATTTTTGAAAGGTTTGATACCTGTTATTTCACCTGTTGCAGTTGTGATTTTTATGCTTTGATTGAGACCTTCCATAATCAGAATGAAAAGGAAGGGGGACAAAGGGTCTCCTTGTCTGATGCCTCTCATGGGCTAGAAAGGTTTGGCATGGGCTCCATTTATTAGTAGTGAGTATCTTGTTGTGGATACTAGGATGACTATCCAGTTGATCTAGTACTGGGTGAAACAAAAGGCTTCCAAAGTCTTGACCATATAGTGCCAACTAATTTTGTCATAATCTTTTGCTAGGTCCAGTTGTATTATCATTCCCCCTCTCTTATGAAGATTCAAGGTGTGGATAAGCTCATGGGCATGGATGATATTGTCCATTATTTTTCTTCCTTCCATGAAGCTCTCCTGTTCTTGTGAAACTAATGTGGGTAGGAGGGGTTTCAATCTATTTCCTATAACTTTGAATATTATCTTATAAAACACATTGCATAGAACTATAGGTCTATAACGATCAGGGTTTTTGGCTTCATTTTCTTTGGGGATTAGTGTAATCATTGTATCATTTAATGATTTTAGAATGGAGGCTGACCTTCTAGAGTCTTCCATTACCCTATAAACGTCATGTTTGACAATTTCCCAATAGGATTTGAAAAACTCCACTGTGAAGCCATATGGATCTGGGGATTTCCTATTTGGCATTTCCTGGAGTACTTGGTCAATTTCCTCCTCCCCAGTGGGTTTTTTCAAGTTGTTATTTTGTTCCTCGGTGACCAGGCGAGGGATATGCAGGATTATCCTTTGTATGGCCTTCGTTTTGTCTTGGTTGGGTTCATGGGATATCCCGTGGAAGTGGTTTACCAGAGTATTTTTGATCTCCTTATGTGACTCTCTCTCTCTATTCCATCCTGGTCCTTAATCTTCAGATTTTGTTATGGGCTCTTCTATCAATGGTTGTTCTATGAAAAAAATTGGTGTTCTATTCTCCTTCCTTTATCCATCTGATACAAGACTTTTGTCACCAAAGTGTTTCTTCTTGCTGGCATCGAGCTTCCCATTCCCGGGTCATCTGGATTTCTTCCTTTTTCCGTTCATCCGTATAGCCATCTGAAATGCAGGTTTCCTGGAGTTTTTCCATTTTTTCTTCTATGTTTTTTTTCTCTTGGTTTATATTCCCAAAAGTGTCCTTGTTCCACTCCTTGAGCCTATATTTGATATACTTTAGTTTATTATAGAGTTTGAACATCCTTGTCCCTTGCTCTGGTTTCTCCTCCCACCACCACTGTTTGATTCTTTCCTTGAAAGTCGGGTGTTCAATCTAGAATTTCTCAAATCTGAAGGGTCTGTTCTTTCGTGTGGCTTGGAATCTTGCTTCCAGTTTCACTGGCGAGTGATCAGATCCCCACCAGGGGAGGATGTTGCAATCTAAGGTTAGCCCCTACATAATGATTGACTCCAATACTAGGAATCTGTTGAGTCTTGTTGCTACCTAATACGGGTTCATCCATTTATTGTTCTAGGTGAACTATCCATTCTTAGTTTTGATGTCTACCATATCCGTTGTGTCTATGAACTTTGAGAATTATTCTGCATCACTATCCAATCTTCTTGTACCTCCTTTTTTCTATGCAAGTGACGTGATGATGTTGAGCTCCCCTACCAAGATCCATTGGAGGTTGTTGGATCGGGTTTTAACATCTTATAAGTCTTGTATCATTCCTCTCTTTTCGTCTGACACCTGGGGCCCATACACATTAGTGCATAGAATCACCTTTGTGTTTCCAATGATTTGCATGCGAACCGTAAGGGTGTGCCTGGTCACTTTGGCTACTATTAGGCTCAGTACTTGTGGGTTCCACAAGGTGATAATACCTCCTACCATTTGGTGGCCTCTGATAGCCACCATCTTGTACTTGCACCATTGTTGTTTACTAATTCCCTCCATTTTGTCTATATTGCAATTTGTTTCTTGAATAAAACATAGATCCAGTTGTTCCTTATTTAGTCTATTTCTAAGGATTCTTTACTTTGGCGGGTTGTTTAGACCTCTTATATTACAAGTTATAACCTTCATTTAAACATGTGGGGGGGAGTTGGGGAATAATTTCTTGATCTTACCCGAGTTTATCAGTAACACTCCAAGCTCCTGTAGTGCTACGCTATTTGATTTCCTGCCTTTTTTCCTCCACGTCTACTTGGGTGAGAGTTGTGGTTGTCCCTCCCCGACTTTGACTCCTAGGTTTCCAATCTCCCCATGTGTGTGCTTTAGTCCTCTAGTTTTGGATTCCTCCCTTAAGAGAAACAGGTATTGAATGCAGTTAAGTTGATCTATTGGTACATTGTCTACTCTTTGTCTTTTCCATTTATCCATTATGTTCTAGAGATCTATCCCATCCCTTTCCACAAGGTCTTTGAGATCAGGATTTTCTGTGTCTACTTCTCTTGGGGTCATTTCTGCATCTCCCTCTACTTCTTGCATGGGGGTGTTGTCATCTCTGATTTCTCCATCCATGTGGGTTGCACAACTCCCTTGTTCCTTCTTGTTACTTGGCCAATCGGTGGGCTCGTTTGTTTCTTGTTTTCAGAATTCTTGAGCTTTTACCGAACCCTTTTTGTTTTCTACCCCTTTATTGGTTTTGTCCCATCCTTTTGTTTTATTCCGGGTCTCCGGGTTATTTCCTATTGGGGTTCTACTCTGTTTTTTGTTTTCTCTACTTCTGGGGTTCGGTTTTATAAACCCACCCTCATCCTATTGTGGTTTGGGGTTTTCCACTTCCTGTTTTTTATTAAGAGGGAATTCTCTGATCAGGTGGCCATGTTCGTGGAATCTTTTGCATGTAAAGGGGATCTATTTGTAATCTATGTTTTGGATCCATTCCTCATCCCTGAATTCTAGACTTATGGATTCTAGGAGTGCTCCCGACACATCCATCTCTATGTAGATTCTTGCGTAAGATGTATATCTCCATTTTAGGGTGGCTTCTGAGGTCTTCACATATTTCCCTAGTTTGTTTCGTGTTGCTTCAAAAGTAGAGGGTAACTAGTATTCTAAAGGTAAGGAATAAAATCTCAGCTAGACTGACACCTTTTTGAAGGTCTTTTTTTTTGGGGAGAAATTTTCCTTCCATGGCCACATGTACAGTCCTGCTAAGGCATGGAAGTACGACCCTCCCTCAAAGACTCTATCCCTGTCCTCCAGGTTCATGAATACTGTTGTGAAGAAGCCTTTCAAGCCCAAGTGGAGCTTCACTTCTTCATTTGTCTTCTAATGGTATTTAATCCAGTTGTGCAATGTTCTTTCTATGGGACACAAACCCATGAACTTGAATATCAGCGCATGCGTCTTCATATGGTCCCTGTAGAGTTGAATTTGCGGATCATCCAATATCACCTTGGGTATCATTGTTGTTTTTGGTTTGCATGGGTCGCACCCTTCTGCCCCATTGGGCTTCGCTGTGTCTTGTGCCTCACTCTAAGTTTCTCTAGCTTCTTCTCCCATGGAATCACTTTTTCCCTAGTTCCTTTCCTGACCTTTTTCTAGGTTTGATCCCGAGGTTCCTGTCATTGGTGCCTTGAAAACTACACCTCTTGGCCCTTTCCCTCTGTCTATCACTACCTGTTTGTATGAGGGGGTACCCTTATCCCCCCCTTTTGTTCCCATGTTGTCCTCTGCTATGGCTGTAACTGTCAAACCCTAGCTTGCAGTTGCTCCAAACGCTCCTATAATAGTAACAACCATCTAAAATATTAATACATTAATAATACATTATTACACTATTTATACCTTAATAAATACAATATTAAAGTATTAATACATTAATAATATATTATGAAATGTATAAATATTTTAGTATACTATATAAATGTGTATTATATATTATACTTTAATATATTATTAAAGTATTAATACCTTAATAAATACAATTTTAACCTATTAATACATTAATAATGTAAAAGTATTAATAACATTTAAGTAATAAATTAGTAAGAGGCTACCTAAAATTGCTTCAAAATCAAGTCATAACCACCATCGACTCAAGCGAGGATGGCATAAAGACGCCCGGTCTTAGCTAAATTATTGGGGAATCATGGAAGAAACCATTTTGCAGAATAAAGATACTATTTAAAAAAAATGTCAAATCAAAATTGAAGGAAAAAATGTTGTGTGATAAAGAGTTAGAGGAAAAAAGAAAATTAAGGTATTATAAATATGTAATCAACCCTAATCTAGAATATCAAAATTATGTATTTTTTTTTCCAAGTGTAAAGAAAAAAATAAGTATTGTTAAGATAAGAACAAATTCTCACAAGCTCCATAGTGAAACTAGACGTTGGTCAATTCCTAAAACACCATGGGATGAAAGAGTGTGTCACCTTGTGACACTAAGAAGGTTCAATATGAAAATCAATCTCTCTTAGATTGTCTAGCCTATACCTATATTAGATCTCATTTTCAAAATATTTATCACACTACCAACCTTCCTAACCTCTTAACTCAACAAAAGTATGGTGATCTTAGAAAGCTTCTCTTAATGCTTTTCGAGCACAGAAACAAAATTCTAAAGAATCACAAGTAATCACTTACCATATTAAGGTTCGATAGACCAATTTGGTCTTAGTGGACGTTACTCATCATCATCATTATTTAATTTACTTTTTTTTTTGTAAATAAAAGTGGATCCTTATATTAATTCCAGCTAAGAGCTTACAAAAATATCTGCATCTTGTCTACTAACAAAGGTGCCTGCAACCTATCTATTTACAAAAATGCCTGAAACCTATATGCTTACCAAAATGCTTGCAACAAGTCGGCTTACAAAATTTCTTAAGAGAAATGGTACCAAAATGATGGTTCAGGTCTCCTTCATGACCTTGCAGATTCTTAGCTTGGCCATATCAATGGTTCAGATATCCTCAGGCACCAATGGTCCATATCTGCTTTTGCCTTGCATGATTTCATGTGTCGCGACTTTGTGACTTGGGATGACAACTTCCTCCATGATTTCAACTCCTAATCATTGAGTTCCCGAAATTTCCTCATGTCTGATCAATGGGACTAGATCGATGGTTTGGATTTCCTCTAGCACCAATGGTCCAGATCTGCTTTCTAATTTTGTGACTTCATGACTTGGGGAGGCATCTCCCTCCTTGCTCCGCACTCCCAAAACTTGAGTTCCCAAAATTTTCTCGTGTCATATGAATGGGACTATATCAATGGTTAAGATTTCCTATAGCACTAACGGTCTAGATCCATTCTCTCATTTCACGATTTCACGTTTCGTGACTTCACGACTTTGGCAAACAATTCCCTCCATTCTTCAAACTCCCAAAACCTGAGTTGCCAAAATTTTCTCGCATCAGATCAATGGGACCAGATCGACGGTCCAGATCACCTCAAGCATCAACGGTCTATATACTCTCTCCCTTTTCAAGACTTCACGAATTTGGGAAGCAACAATCTCCATGCTCTTGACTCCTGATTTTCGAGGTCCCTAAATCAACTTCCAACTGATGTTCTTCTGCGCTCACTCCTGAGATTGTGATCATTTATGAATTGGAAGAGATTCTATGTAGACAAAGGTAGCTCCTCATCTAGATTAGGGCCATCCAGCTGAGAAATCTCCTCGCATTGGAGCCAGAGGGGAGAAATTTGGGATTGTATGGAATCATGGAGAATGATCTGTTGCATAAAATCAACCCCTGCATTGGCCAGTATGCCCACAAATTTGTTTTCACTTTGTTGAATGTGTGAAGGGTTAGAGTTAGAGAGGGTCTGATAATATCTTGGAATCTGTAAAGAGGGATAAGAAGGAACCAATTGGGTGTGATTTTCCCTAGATCTCGTCCATTCAGGATTTTTGTTTCCAAGTCTGTTATGATTTTGGAGTCTCTTTCAATGATCAAACATGTGAGGTTTTGATCTAGTGCGGTTTTCACTCCTTTGATAATACCCCAACTCTCTACTGAATTGTTGGTGTCACATCCAATATTTTTTGGGATGAGGCTTTGAATTTGGCATGAGCTGTTTCTTATGACCGAGCCATAGCCTGAGTGTCTTGGATTTCCTTTTGATGCACCATCAAAGTTTACCTTATGGAAGCCTTACGAGGGGAGGATCGAATTTGAGGGGCTGAGGGATTTTGAAAAAAGGGGGGGCTGTTGAGGAGTGGTGGAGTGTGAAAATAAGAAGCCCCAGGAATTGAGGAGAGAGAGCTCACCTGGGTCAGTTGGGAAGTCTTCCTTGGTCCATGATTGCAGCTATAGATTTTCCTGGAGATGTAGGAGGATTGTGTTCCATAGGAAGGTGGGATGAGATGGATGGGAGTGAAAGATTCTTTTGTTTCTCTCTTTCCATAGTTTCCAAACAATGAATCCTGGTAAGAGTTGTCATGTTCTATTCAGGATAGGAATTTTGAAGGAACCAGATCCCTAGTCCTTGATGGTGCTTATGATGTTGTTTTTAACTCTGTTGGTTCTTCTAATGAATTGAGTGGCTTGGTTCTAGATGTTCTCACTGAGTGGACAATTATTTAGGAGGTGCTCCATGGTTTCTACCTTGAGATGGCAGAGATGGCAGATCGAGGGGCCAATGACACCTCATTTTTAAATATTGTCCCAGGTTAAGATATTTTTCTGAAGTAGAAGCCAGATGAAAGTAGAGATTTTGGGGCAGAGTTTTGATTTTCATATTGTTGTCCAGAAGCTATATTTCTAAAGGTTATGGAATTTCTCCTGAAGAGTGTATCCCTCCTTGAGAGTGAAGCTTCCATGAGGTGTGTATCCCCATCTGATAATGTCTTGGTATGTTCTTTTTCATATTCACCTTTGGGTGGTATCTTGTTTCCAGTGTTGCAGGTCATAGTCCATTGCCACTTGGAGTTCCTGATGAGTAGATTTCAATCTTCACCAAGGACAACTACTGGGGGTATCTGTCCACAAATCTACCACTTTGAGAGTGGCCAGATCTTGGATGTGATTTTCATAGGATTGTATATTTTCTTCCAGTTGTAGGGGTGGCATTTGCTACTAGGAATCTATCCATAATAAGGCATTTTGGACATTGCGAACTTCCCAGAAAGCATGTTCATGTATGAGTGGTCGGTTTTTCCAGGATGCATTCCATATGTTGAAGACATGGATTTTCTCCTTCATTCTTATGAGTTGATTTTGATGCCTGTTTGGGGCATATTTGCATTTCCAAAGTTTTCCCCAGATCTCTGCTGGTGTTTTGAGCCATATCCACAAAATTATTTCTCCCATGGTGCCATTTAATTTCCCAGGGTCCCGAAGGCCCAGACGCCTAAAGATTTGGGCTTGCAAACCTTATCCTAGCTGACAAGGGCCCATGTTTTGTTTGGGTTATGTCCATGCCATAAAAATTTTCTTTACAAATTACTTATTTTCTTTATGAAAAATTGGGGGGCAGTTAGGGCTGAGAAGAGGTAAGATGGGATGGCTTGGAGGACTGACTTTAGGAGAACCAGTCTAGCTGGAAGGTTGAGGGAGCGAAAGGTATATCTTCTAAGATAGTTGGTGATGGAGAGTAGGAGGTAATCCCAGTAGATGTTTCTGGTTGTTGAGTCAGAGAGAGGGAGTCCTAGGTAGCGAGAGGGTAGAGTGAAAACATGGGTATTCATAAGTTGAGAAAGGTGTTGTTGGATTTCTGCTGGAGTATTAAAAATGAAGAGTTGTGATTTGGCCATATTAAAGGTGGTGTCAGAGGCTTCACTGAAATCAGAGAGGATGGAACTTAGTTTGATTACTTCTTTCATAGTGGGGGTGTTCATAAACAGTGTGTCATCAACAAATTGGATGTGGGAAGATGCTAGTTGTAACCCATGCAGAGGGAGGCCTTGGAGGGATCCATTTTGAATTGAGGCCTTGACAGAGCGTCCTAGACCTTCAACCCTTATGACAAAAACGAAAGGGGGGAGAGGGTCACCTTGCCTTATTCCTCTTGAGGGGGATAATGGTTGTGAGGGGATAGTATTGAAGAGGATCGAGAAAAAGGTTGAGGAAATGAGGTTCATTATCCAAGAGATCCAATCCTTGTTGAAACCAAAAGAGGATAAGCGAGCTTTCATGTTTTTCTAGCTTAATTTGTCAAAATATTTTGAAAGGTCAAGTTTTAGAAGAATACCTGGAGTGTGGGTGATTTTGAGCGAGTGAATGATTTCATGGACAAGTATGACACTATCCATGATTTACCTTCCTTCGACATATCCTGATTTCTCCTTGGAGATGATGAAGGGGAGAATTGGTTTAATTCTTAGAGCTATGACCTTGGAAATGATTTTTTAGATCACGTTGCAAAGAGCTATGGGTCTGAAGTTATTCATATTTGTTACCCTTTATTATTTGGGGATTAGAGTGAGAAAAGTGGCATTTAGTGTTAGAAGAACTTTGCCTGAGATGTGAGGTTTCTCCACCAACTGCCACAATTCCTCCCTTAACATAGGACAGGAGGAGTGGAAGAATTCTATTGTGAAACAATCTAGACCTTGAGCCTTGCCTATGGGTAACTCCTGGATTGCCTGGTCCACTTCTGCTTGCATTATTGGTGTCATGAGAGCCTCATTTTGTTCTTGGGTGATTATAGTTGGGATATTTTGGGTCACGCGCTCTATTGATGAGGTACGTTCCACATTGGGTTTAGAGAGGAGATCCTTGTAGAAATCTGTCAGCTCATGCGTTGTTTCTTGATGAGTTAACAAGGTGTTGCCTTCTGAGTCATCCATCTTTTTGATGCAATTTATGAGGTGTTTGTGGATCATGGAATGGTGGAGAAATTTGGTATTTTTATCTCCCTCATTTAGCCATTGAACCCGTGATTTCTGTCTCCATGGGATTTCTTCCTACTTGTGTCTATCTTCTAGTTTTCTTTTGAGTTCATTCTCCTGCTGTTGCTAAGTGATTTCATATCTTGCATGGATGATTTGTCCCTGAAGGTTCTCTAGTTTTTTTTCCAGCATTTTCCTTTCTTAAAAGATGTTCCCAAAGACTTCTTTGTTCTATTTGTGCACCTATTGTTTGAAATATTTGAGTTTTTGTTGTAAGAAATACATTTTTGTACCTTTCTAAGTTTCTACAGTGCTCCACCAATGACAGGATAGCTCTTGGAAATTTGGATGGGAGAGCCAAAATTTCTAAAAAATCAAGGGTTTAAGCTTCGGGGTGGAAATAATGTCAACCCAGAGCTGACCTAACCAATGGTCTGAGCCTGCCTTCAGGAGGATGTTAGAATCAACTAGGTGGCCTTCCATAAGGAGAGTTTCTGGAATGAGGAAGCGATCAAGCCTGCATGCTATTTTTTGGTGGATCTTTTGTTTCTCTAGGTGTAGGTGGCATTTCTATTCTCAATATCTACCAATCTGAGGTTTTCTATGAGTTCTTGGAATTTAGCGTTTTCTTTCTCTAGGCGCTTTTCCCCCCCTCATTTCTCCTCCAGCGTGAGAATCATGTAGAATTCGCCCCCTATTATCCATCGCTTGCCTTTTGCTAAAGAACCTAGGTAAGCCAAGCTCTGAAGAAAGAGGTCTTTGTCTTGGCTGTTATGTGGTCCATAGGCATTTGTCATCATTCCATCCTTGTCTGAACCAATGACTCTATAGTGTGTTGTAATGGTGCAGGGAGTAGAGAGGCCTTGGTCGCGGATGCCTGTAGCAGGGTTCCATAGGATGGCTAGGGCTCTTGAGGCCCCTTTTGAGTCAGTTTGATAGGATTCACAACTGTGCCAACATCTTTTGATGATCTCTTCTGCAGTTTGACTTGCACATTTTGTCCCTTGCATCAAGAATATATTAGGGTCTTCCAGTTTGATGCAGTTTCGAAGAATCCTTTGTTTGGATCTTCCATTTATGCCTTCGATATTACAGGTGAGGATATATGTAGTTAACAATTTGGTGGGTGGAAAAAGGAGCTCCTTGAGAGCCTGTGAATCTATCCTGAGTTGATCATATAGTTTCTCGCCTCCTTTATTAGTTGATGAGCCGGTTTTCTACCCCTTCGCTTGTTTTCTTTTGGGTTATTCCTTGGATCTTGGTTTGGGTCTATGCTAATCCCCAACCTAGATGTAGCCCCTGCTGATGAGTCTAGGAGTACTTTGTTAATTTTCCTGAGTTGGTCCTCTGGTAAGGTTTGGAGATCCTTCTTGTTTAGTTCTTCCTCTAACCTATCTAGGTCGATTTATGCTAGGTCTTGCTCATCCATTTCCATGACTGTGTCTTCCTCTCTTTCTGGTTATTTCCCTGAGACTTGGTGAGTCTGTGGATCGACCTGGTTTGTTGGGTTTTGGTACTCTTGTGACAACTGATCTTCCTTGTGCTTGTTGGTATCTTTCCCCATGTTCTTATGGGGGTTTTCCACCTCTTCTACTTTTGGGAGGCGGTTAATGGATTCAAATGAGTTATTATTTGGGTTATTTTTTCTGTTGTTGGTTGTGGTCTTTTTCTATGTTTGTCTCCTTCGACTTTGAACCTGGGTAAATCCTTCCTTTGGTTTCTCTTTATCTTCCCTCTTGGGTGGGGGGGAATTGAGAGGGAAATCTCTAAAAATGTGTCCGTGTTCATGGCATTTTTGACATCTAAAAGGGATGTGTTCATAGTCTATGGTTTTGGCCCATTATTCGTCTTGGTTTTCTAAAGTGACTGTGCCTGAAAGAGATTTGGAGATGTTCATATAGACACATATCCTTGAATAAGAGGTGTATTTTGTTAGTTTGGTAGCTTCAGAATATTTGACATATATACCTAGGGTATTTCCTATGCCCAGTAAAAGTTCCTCTAACCAGAACTCTTAGGGTAGGGAATAGAGGTGAATCCATACCGGGGCATATGCGAAGTTTTCCTTTTCTAGACAGAAGTGGTATGTCCATAAATCTAGGTAGAGTCCAACCGAGTTGTATAAATAAGGCCCCCTTTTAAATATCTTGTCCTTGTCCTCTAGGTTGTAGAATATTATGTAAAGAAACCTTTGCATCTTAGTTGAATCTCATAGTCTCCCTTGGGGTTCCACCATGCCTTGATTCAACGAGATAGGTACTTTTCTAAGGGACAAATACCTAGGAATTTTCCTATGAGTGAATGGTCTCGCATGAACTCCATATGCTCCCCTATCCTGGTTGTTTTGATGACATACCTGGGCGCAACTAGGGCTTGGGGGATACATTTTTTCGGGTGTCCAGACCCGAGCTTCTTTTGGATGCGAGGACTCATCATCCACGTTCGATTCTTTGCTTATATCCATCTCTTCCTTCATATATTGGTCTCATAAGTGCAATGGCGGCTCAAAGGATGGTTGGAGTGCTCATGATTTCTTTGGATCGTTGGCAACAATGTTACAGTAGGAGGGAGATTTCACCCCCCCTTCTGTTCCCATTCTTCTGAGGCGGTTAGAATTGCAGGGTTGAGGCAATAAACGTGTACCAATGGAGTCAGAGAAGTTGTGGGCATGAGGGAATCGAGAGCATGAAAAAAACCTAAAAGTTGCAGAGCCAAGTTTTTTCAGTAGGAATATTATTTATTTAAGTTACTTTAATAATACATTATCAATGTATTAATTAATTAATACAATAATACATTACTAAAGTATGTATACATTAAAACATAAATAAAGTATAAATACACTAATAAAATAATACATTATTACACTAATAAAGTAATACATTATTAAAGTAGTTTTACATTTACCTTAATGACCTTAATGATACATTATTAAAGTATCAATGCATTGATAATATATTCTTATATGTATAAATTAAAGTATTAATACATTAATGCATTTTTAATTAATACATTGTCAAAGTATAAATACACTAATGAAGTAATACATTGGTAATATATTATTAAATTATTAATATCATAATAAATGAAATATTAAAGTAGTAATACATTAATAATACATTATTAAAGTATTAATAGATCAATAGATTAGTTGAAAATTGTTGTGGTTGACTATGGTTTACCATGACCATGGTTTCTTATGGTTGACCATAACAATGACCATGACCATTGTTTCTTATGGCTGGCCATGACACTGACCATGACCACAGTTAACTTTGGTAGACCTTGGTTGAATTTGCGAAGGAAAGGTTGATTATGGTTGACATAGTTAATTATGGTTGACCATGACCTTGGTTAATTGTGGTTGAACTTTGATTAGCATGATCATGGTTAATTATGGTTGAGCATGAGCATGGTTAACTTTTGTATA
Source organism: Picea engelmannii (assembly GCA_009831015.1). Taxonomy (NCBI): domain Eukaryota; kingdom Viridiplantae; phylum Streptophyta; class Pinopsida; order Pinales; family Pinaceae; genus Picea; species Picea engelmannii. The sequence goes on along the minus strand of ML779248.1, from coordinate 1,300,908 downwards.
TCTTCACCATGGTTAAATGTTGTAAGACCTTCACTATTGTTGGCATTCACTATGGATGACCTTCACTATGGTTGACCTTGTCTTACAATGACAATGGTTAACTATTGTTGACCAAGGTTTACGATGATTAACCAAGTTTGATAGTTGTTGTCCATAGGTCACCATGGCTAGCCATGACCATAGTTGACCAAGACTATGGATGACATTCAGATAGCGACATTTGGAATTGTTTGTCACATTGTGATAACAAGATTTTTGTGTAGCATTGTGATGACGAGGATGTGTTCATGACATTGCGACAATGAGGCTATGTTTGTCAGATTGCAAAGGAGGGGATAATTTTATTAGATTGGGGAGACAAGATAGTTGCATCAAATTATGATGCGAGGATATTTTCATCACATTAAGACGATAAGACTAGGATCATCACATTGCGATGACAAAATATTATTTGTCACATATTGATGACAACAAGGATATTGTGACGACGGGGCTATGTTCATCACATTGCAATGATAGAACATTTAAGTAAAAAGTGGCTATGTGCTGAACATAAATGTCATACGTTCATTAGATTGTGATGACAAGACATTGTTTTTCATATTATGATGACAAGATATTTGTGTTAGATTATGGTGATGAGAATATGTTCATCACACTAGGACGACAAGGATATTTTTTTCACATTGCCACAATATGGTTATGTTCATCACATTATGATGATGAGGAAATTTTTGTGACATTGTGATGTAGGAGCATCTCTCCATGCAGCCAGCCAGCCAGCCAGATGCGTCAGCATGCACGCATTCAAAGGTTGAAGAGAGGCGCAGCCTCATTTAAATTTGTATTAAATGTAAATTAAATGTCTTAGGTTGTTGAGCCATAGAAGCCATGCCTTTGCACAGGCTGTAGATAAGATAGGCATTTAATGTGTGTCATGGCTGAGATCTAGATCCGATCCTAGACTAGACAACCATTGAATGTAATTTATTAGAGTAGGTAGACCTGGAGGGAAGCGCTCGATGAGCACCTCAGGTAAAAGAGATTTTCAGATCTCATTTTGAGTCAGTCAAGACAGGTAGAGAATAGGAGAGAGCTAGAGAGAGAGCTTGAGGAACACCATTGTAAAATACAGGCATTTTCCATTTTAATATAACAGAACAGTTTTTCCTGCATTATTCTGTCTTATATGCATGTTTGTGTGTGTTCCATATATATGATGTGAATGTATGTGTGTTAATGCATTCTGCAGGAGTTCGTTTGATTACGGTTGGATGTATTTGAGGCTTCATACCAGCAGGGTATGACAAGACGTTGAGGGTTCTGAGAGCCGGTGCACTGAGGATGCCCTTCTGAACTCTGAGGAGTCAGACAAAGACGTGCTAAGGCACATGACTAAAGTCAACAACTCAGGGAGAAGAATACTTGTGAGGTTGTTGAACACCTCAGGAGGTAAGGCTATGTATCTGAAACAGAGTTGCAGACAGAATCACTGAGGATTCAGTAGGAGCTCTGTAGGGTGGGCATTGAGCGTAAGCACGAGGTGCTGGAGGAAGGACTCTGTTGAGAGTTGAAGGAGACAGAAGCTCTGAGGAGTTCTGTAAGAGCTCTGCCAGGTGGGCATTGAGCACAAGTGCAAAGAGTGCATAGAGGAAGAACTCTGTTGTGAGTTCAGAAGACCAGAATCGCTGAGGATTCTGAGAAGCTCTGCCAGGAGGGCATTGAGCGCGTGTACAGTGGTGCACAGGAAAAGATACTCCGCTAGGAGGGCGTTGAGAAACTGTGCAAGAAGGCATCGGAGAACAAAGAACTCTTTGAGTTCTAGAGCTGAAGGAAGAGTCAATTGACGGATCTTGATTGGGTTGTTGAACACCCAGAAGCACTCAGCCAGAGATTGTTGGAGTGTAGGATAGCCAGGAGGGAATCCATTTCATTCTCCATCTGCAAGAGAAGAAAACGAAGAGAAAATCCCTCAAGGGGTCTAAATGTTCATGGGAAGCTCAGGAGTGACAGCACTGTAGGTGCACGAGAGACTCTGTAGGAGCGCAGATGTTGGAATCCTTTAAGGATTCAAGAAGAAAGCTCAGGAAGGCGAGCGATTTTACGCATGAGGTCGTAACTGCAAGGAGTTTAGAGTACCCAAAGCTTAGAAAGGCTAGAGTCCTCATACGCGCAACAAAGACTCAGGGACGAAGAGTTTGCAAAGGAGAAGGTAAGGCCGAGACCTTTGAAAAGGTGAAATTCTTCTAATTCTGGAAGAAAACACGCGGAAGCTCAGGAGGAGGAGCGACAGCCGTTCGATCGGTGGGAGGACAATTTCTGGACCATTGAAATTCTACGTCCAGGGAGCTCTGGAAGAAGGGTATAGTTGGAGGAGACCGATAGCCGTCGGATCCCGCTCAAAATCCCGTAAGCCATTGGATCGGGAAGAGTTGCACGGAGATTAGCCTCTGGAGGAGGAGCGCACCAGGGGAAAGGATCTGAGCCGTCAGATCGAAAGCAGGTACCCGTCAGCCGTTGGATCTACGAAAGTTGCACAGGGTTTAGACATAGGGATATTGGCATCATCAGGTTTTCATAAGGCTGAGAATCGAGGCCTTGAAAGTTCCGAAATCCTGAGAAAGGATCTCAACCGTTGATCTAGGCAGGACGCGTGATAGGAGATCTGGACGAGTCGACGGTTGGAGCATCAGGTTTTCCAAAGGCAAGAAACTCTTGCATATAGGAATCGCAATCTGCGATTTCCCGATTGGATCAGAGTCGTCCAAACAGCAGGGACACATGTTGAACGATCCCGAAGAATCGGAGTTCGGGATATCGGGGTTTCCGGAGTCGTGAAACTCGAGCATAACGAAATCGTGATCCACAATTTCCCGACGCGATTAGAGTCGTTAATCTGAAGGACGCATGTCAAGGGATCCTGAAGAGTTCGAGAATTGGAAAGGTCTGTGAACTAGCGCATTTGAAATCGCAAAACTCTGAACCGCGATTTCCCGACAGGGTTAAAGGCACCATAGTGGAGGACAGGTGTTGGAAGGTTGAGCCTTGCTGTGAGTCAATGCCAGGTGGCATCGGGATTCGAAGAATCACGAGTCCCATGGACATACGCATTATGACATCGAAAGCGCCAAAATTCTGATGGAGGGGTTGACTGCAGTCACACGGCGACAGGTCATATGGACCATGCTATAGACAGGAGGGCTAGCACTCAAAGGAGAACTCATCAGGAATTTGGAAGCTAAAATCTCGATAGGGAAGTATAGGACTACGGTCTTATGCAATTGGTCACATAAGCCAAGGGACAAGCTCAGGAGGTCCAGCGCATGGAATAAAGTGCTCAACGGAGAATCGGTGATCGGGAGTTCGTGGGGACAGAGGTTCGTGACAGTGGAAACCCCGAAGCCTGATAAGAGTTTTTCCGTGTGGAAATCACCACAGATAAGTGTAGCGGCCGAGTGGAAAGTCAGAAGGACCTGTGGATTGGGATTTTCACAGCGATTCCAGTAGGAATCAAAAGAGCCACTTCGGCTCAGCAGAATAGGGAATTTAAACGATCTTGTGAGCAGGAGGTCAGGTGGAGAGACCCTGCGGGGTGTAGGGTGGACCTCGCCTGCATCAAGTGGTATCAGAGCTAGATTTTGTTTGTATATTTAAGATAGGAGAGGCACGAGAAAGCAGAGTTACTGAAGACTTTGTAAGGAATTGCTTGCAGGTAGATGACAATCCATAGGCAGTCAAAGGGAGACTGTAGGGAGATGAAGCTGGAACACTCAGGGATGTGGAGTGACAGCAGCAGATCTGTCCGGGAGGCAGATAGACACAACAAGATGGATACTGAAGGCCATAGGTCTGTTGAACGAAAGAAGCCAGAGCTAATGAGCGCATCAAAAATGGATAAAGAGCTCATTGACATAAAGCGAGAGATGGAGGAGCTTGAATTGAAGATGTGGCAGAATAAAAATCCGAGATGGGTATATGAGTGGCCCATGTAGAAGCCGAAGGTGAAATGGCCAGTCAGGGAGTTGATGGTCAAAAGACAACAGAGGCTGTTAAAGAGATGGTTGAGGTATGCTGAAAACCTCAAGGCCACAAAAGAAAAGATGATTTGTCACTGTTGGCCCGAGACTGGGAGAGGTCTCGATGATGATGAAGAGGATGAATTGGGATCGTTTGATGATCTCAAGGACTGCTAGGAGGGCATAGTATAAATTCCAGATTTCTAAGAGGGCAACGAGTCAAGATCAATTGAGGATCTCACGGACTATCAAGAGGACAATGAAGGAATTTCGTATTGCCAGCTGGGCAATGAAAGGAGATCACTGCGGGATCTCGAAGACTTCCAGGAGGGCAGCAAAAGCATCGAAGACTGCCAGGTGGGCAGAGATGAAATTACGAGGCCATCTGAAGGTCTGATGGGCTCGATGGAGAGTTCAATTCAGAAAGGAGTGATGATGAAGATGGGATCGGTTGATCTCATGGTCTGCCAGGGAAACAGCAGCGGAAGCATCCCATATTGCCAGATGGGTAGGGATGAATTGATGAGTCAGATTCAGCCAGAGGAGCTGACAGAGCAGATGAGACTGTCTGATAGTCTCATAAATTCAGAAGTGGGCAGGGATGGACAGATGAATTTGGAGCAGCCAGAGGAGCTGACAGAGCAGATGAGACTGTATGATAGTCTCATAAATTCAGAGAAGAATTTAGTTCAGCAGATGCAACTGATAGAAGAGGAGGAACATCAGGAGGGTATACTGATGATTGGGGGAATTGGGATATTCCTACCATTTTCCCAGGAGGAGGCAGAAATTGGTGTTGCAGATGCGACAACAACAGAAGAACAGACACAACTGAAGATGATTGTCAAAAGGGGAATGGAGCAAGCATTTGAGACTGCCCAAGCAAAAGAAGGAAAAGAGAAGAGTGAGCATTCTGAGGAATGGCTCAAAGCATTTAGCATTGAATCTGAAGAGACTGCAACAGGGGAATTTGCAGCAGAAGATTAAAAGGATGAGCATTCTGAGGAATGGCTCATTACTTTTAGCCAGAAAGCTGAAAGAGATGTAGCATTGGGGCTGACAGTCGAAGGAGAAGAAAAGGATGATGAGCATTCTGAGGAATGGCTCAGCATTTTCAGCCATGAAGCTGAAAAGACTGCAACATGGGAAGTTGCAGAAGCAGAGGAAGAAGAGACAGACGCCATTTTCTTTGCTGATCTGTGGAATCAATTAGAAGCCCTGGAGGAAAGGGTAAAAGTGCAGGGCATGCACATCCAACAGGTGAAGTTGGAAACGGATGAAGGAGGTATGGGGGATCATAGCGATCTTCCCAATGGCCAAAATCTTTTGCAGCTGAGGAGACTGCATGAACAGGACCAACCACTGGAGCAGCAGGATGAAGTGATAGGGGAAATCAGGAAGTTGATGTTGAGATCAGCGCACACTACCAGCGAAGAGAAGCTAGGTAGAGAAAAGGCAGCAGCAGCGCAGCGGAAGCAGCAGTAGCAGCAGGATGGGGTGGATGAACAACTCCAGATATTTGTTTGGGATCCAGGAGGATTCCCACAGCTACAGGGGAAGCTCATGAGTAGGAGCTCATGACTTTTGCAGCTGTGGAGTATGATGCAGGAGCATCTCTCCATGCATCCATCCAGACAGCCAGACGCGTCATCACGCACACATTCAAAGGTTGAAGAGAGGCGCAGCCTCATTTAAATTTGTATTAAATGTAAATTAAATGTCTTAGGTTGTTGAGCCATAGAAGCCATGCCTTTGCGCAGGCTGTAGATAAGATAGGCATTTAATGTGTGTCATGGCTGAGATCTAGATCTGATCCTGGACTAGACAGCCATTGAATGTAATTTATTAGAGTAGGTAGACCTGGAGGGAAGCGCTCGATGAGAACCTCAGGTAAAAGAGATTTGCATATCTCATTTTGAGGCACTCAAGACAGGTAGAGAGTAGGAGAGAGCCAGAGAGAGAGCTCGAGGAACACCATTGTAAAATACAGGCATTTGCCATTTTAATATAACAGAGCAGTTTTTCCTGCATTATTCTATCTTATATGCATGTCTGTGTGTGTTCCATATATATGTTGTGAATGTATGTGTGTTAATGCATTCTACAGGAGTTCGTTTGATTCAAGTTGGAGGTCTCTGAGGCTTCATGCCAGGAGGCTATGACAGGACGCTGAGGGTTCTGAGAGCCGGTGCACTGAGGATGCACTTCTGAACTCTGAGGAGTCAGACAAAGACGTGCTAAGGCACAGGACTGAAATCAACAACTCAGGGAGAAGAATACATGTGAGGTTGTTGAACACCTCAGGAGGTAAGGCTATGTAGCTGAAACACAATTGCAGACAAAATCACTGAGGATTCAGTAGGAGCTTTGCCAGGTGGGCATTGAGCGTAAGCACGAGGTGATGGAGGAAGGAATTTGTTGAGAGTTGAAGGAGACAGAAGCTATGAGGAGTTCTGTAAGAGCTCTGCCAGGTGGGCATTGAGCACAAGTGCAAAGAGTACACAGAGGAAGAACTCTGCTGTGAGTTCAGAAGACCAGAATCACTGAGGATTCTGAGAAGCTCTGCCAGGAGGGAATTCAGTGCGTGTACAGTGGTGCACAGGAAAAGATACTCTGCCAGGAGGGCGTTGAGAAAGTGTGCAAGAAGGAATAGGAGAACAGAGAAGTCTTTGAGTTATGGAGTTGAAGGAAGAGTCCATTGACGGATCTTCATTGGGTTGTTGAATACCCAGAAGCACTCAGCCAAAGATTGTTGGAGTGTAGGATAGCCAGGAGGGCATCCATTTCATTCTCCATTTGCAGGAGAAGAAAATGAAGAGAAAATCCATCAAGGGTTCTGAACGTTTGTGGGAAGCTCAGGAGTGACAGCACTGTAGGTGCACGAGAGACTTTGCAGGAGCGCAGATGTCGGAATCCTTTAAGGATTCAAGAAGAAAGCTCAGGAAGGCGAGTGCTTTTATGCACAAGGTCGTAACTGCAAGGAGTTCATAGTACCCAAAGCTCAGGAAGGCTAGAGTCCTCATACGCACAGTGAAGAATCAGGGACAAAGAGTTCGCAAAGGAGCAGGTAAGGCCGAGACCTTTGAAAAGGTGAAATTCTTCTAAGTCTGGAAGAAAACACGTGGAAGCTCAGGAGGAGCAGCGACAATAGTTCAATCGGCAGGAGGACAGTTTATGGACCATTGAAATTCTATGTCCAGGGAGCTCTGGAAGAAGGGTATAGCCGAAGGAGACCGATAGTCATCAGATCTCGCTCAAAATCCCGTAAGTCGTTGGATCGGGAAGAGTTACGCGGAGATTAGCCTCTGGAGGAGGAGTGCACCAGGGGAAAGGATCTGAGCCATGAGATCGGAAGTAGGTACCCGTCATCCGTTGGAACTACGGAAGCTGCACGGGGTTTAGACATCAGGATATTGGCATCATCGGGTTTTGATAAGGCTAATAATCGAGGCCTTGAAAGTCCCAAAATCCCGAGAAAGGATTTCAACCGTTGATCTTGGCAGGACGTGTGACAGGAGATATGGACGAGTCGGCGGTTGGAGCATCGAGTTTTCCAAAGGAAATAAACTCTTGCATATAGGAATCGCGATCCGTGATTTCCCGATTGGATTGGAGCCGTCCAAACAGCAGGGACACGTGGCAAACGATCCCGAAGAATCGGAGTTCGAGATATCGAGGTTTCTGGAGTCGTGAAACTCGAGCATAACGAAATCGTGATCCGTGATTTCCTAACGCGATCAGAGCCATTAATCTGAAGGACACATGTCCAGGGATCCTGAAGAATTCGGGAATTGGAAAGGTCCGTGAACTAGCGCATTTGAAATTGTGAAACTCCGAACCACAATTTCCTGATAGGGTTAAAGGCACCATAGTGGAGGACAGGTTCTAGAAGGTTGAGCCTTGATGTGAGTCAACGCCAGGTGGCATCGGGATTCGGAGAATCACAAGTCCCGTGGACATACGCATTATGACATCGAAAGCACCGAAATTCCAATGGAGGGGTTGAATGCGGTCACACAACGAGAGGTCATATGGACCATGCTATAGCCAGGAGGGCTAGTGCTCAAAGGAGAACTCATCAAGAATTTGGAAGCTAAAATCCTGATAGGGAAGTATAGGACTATGGTCTTACGCAATTGGTCACATAAGCCAAGGGCCAAGCTCAGGAGGGCTAGCGCATGGAGGAAAGTGCTCAGTGGAGAATTGGTGATCGGGAGTTCGTGGGGACAGAGGTTCGTGACAGTGGAAACCCCGAAGCCCGATCAGAGTTTTTCCATGTGGAAATAACCATGGCTAAGTGTAGCGGCCAAGTGGAAATTCAGAAGGACCTGTGGATTGGGATTTTCACAGCGATTCCAGCAGGAATCAAAAGAGTCGCTTCGGCTCAGCAGAATAGGGAATTTAAACGATCCTGTGAGTAGGAGGTCAGGTGGAGAGACCCTGCGGGGTGTAGGGTGGACCTCTCCTACATCACATTGCAACAATATGGTTATGTTCATCACATTGCAATGAAAATGTAGTGTTCGTAACATTACAACAATATGGTTATGTTCGTCTAATTGCGAAATTATTGTTATGGCCAACCATGTTCATCACATTACGACAATATGGTTATGGCCATCTATGGTAATGTATGGACAACAATTTCCAAACATGGTTAACCATTCTCAACCATCGTTAACCACTATCAACCATGGTCATGGTCAACCAAGGTCAACCATAGTGATGTGTGTCACATTGTATGTTCATCATATAAGGCTATGTCATGACCTTGCAACAATATTGTTATATTCGTCACGTTGCGACAATAGGGCTATATTCCTCACATTGCGAGGATAGGATATTTGTGTCACATTATGACGATTGGATATTTGTGTCACATTATGACGATTGGATATTTGTGTCACATTGTGATGACGTGGTTATGTTAATGACATTACATGGGCATGATATTGAGATGATGAGGCTATGTTCATTAGATTGGGACAATGAGACATTTAAGTAAAAAGTGCCTATGTCATGAACATAAATATGATATGTTCATTGTATGTCATATTTCTATGTGATGAACATAAATGTTGTATGTTCATCACATTCTGACAACAAGGCATTTATTACGACAACGGGGCTATGTTCATCACATTGTGATGATAGGACATTGTTTGTCACATTATGATGACAGGATATTTGCATAAAATTATGATGATGAGGCCATGTTCATCACATTGCAACGACGAGGCTATTTTCATCACATTGAAGTATGATTAAAGTATTAATACATTAAAGTATTAATCGACTCTTGTTGCATAACAATATGATGACGAGGCTATGTTCATCACATTGCAACAGCGAGGCTATGTTTGTCACATTGAAAACAAATCATATTGAACTTTGTAGATGATGAATTATACTTGTTTATGAACTTTAGTTATGGCCAACATTGATTTCCTTAGGAAGGGATGTTATTCAATGAAACACGACTTCAAATCAACTTTAAAAAAACACATTATGCGACACATTATGCACTTCTAGGCCATTCCAGTCTCCATTCATGACATGCTTTTGGGGATAGAGTACTCCCTAAACGCGAATCTCCAAAGGATTGAAACAATGTGATTGAACCTCGCATTTAGTCTACACTCAGCTTAACCATGATTGTGTTAATTGAAATGCAGATGAAATGTGGTAATGCTTCACATCCATAAAATCATTTCGTAGAATTAATCCCTGATAATGTAATGTGGCCAAGAGAGATATATTCTGTAAATATTAATCTTTGTTAATTAGTTAAACGTGAAAATTAGTGGCTAGGTCAATAATTTCATAAATGCAAAAAAATAAACAAGGAAATAGTATTCATTTATAAATGTAAAGAAATTATGAACATTAAATTTCATTCATTGATTTTAAATTTTGTAAATGTGAAAAATTAAACAAGGAAATTGTATGCATTTATAAATGAAAAGAAGTTATGAACATTAAATTCCGTTCATTGATTTGAATTGATTTGAGTGAAAGGAAAAAAAAAAAAAAAATTCCACCTGAAAATTGAAATTTACAATTAAAAGAAACACCTATAAACTTAATCAGTAAGAGTCAGATTGTAGAGAATGAAAATAAATCAATATGTTATTAAGTCTTTATGATTTAACATTAAGTTTGTATAATGCTTAATGCATAATGCCACAAGAATACAAGTTCAAGTAATTATATATATATATATATATATATATATATATATAATTGATGATTTGCATATCCCTTGGTACATAATTACGAAATAGCTCAACATATATATATATATATATATGACACAGGGTTTAAAATAGATTCAAGACATGTTATGAATATTAGGAATTAATCAAAAGTATAAAGAATTGACAAGCATGCAAACATCCCCTTTGTATTTGTATTTGGCTTCCACCATAAAAACCAACGATCCCCATTTACTAGTAATAGTGTTGTAGGTTTAACACAACTATTGCAACAATTAGAAATCCTAAGGATTATTATTGGTGAAACCCCGAATGATTCAAGACATGTTGGGAATCTTATGAATTAAACAAAATAAAAAAATATTAGCAATCATGGAAACGTTGCCTACGTATCTAGCTTCCACAAAAAATGGTTAGTTTATAACGATACACTAGTAGGAGATATCGTGGGGCTTGCTCAAGGATGCTATGTCATCTCTAGTTTTTGTGGGCTCAGGGTCGCTATGCCATCTCAGGTTCTTGCAGGCTCAAGGCCGCTATACCATATCTGGTTCTTACAACATCGTTGGTCCTTTAGGGCTTCTCCCATAGCACCAGGTTTTGAAGACTTAGGGTTAGTCAAGATTCAAAAAAAAAAAAAAAACTCCAAGGACTTGGAATATTCAATCTTCACTCGGGACCAAAGAAGGTCTCACTTGACATGAGAATCACACACCAACATTCATTCATAATGAAACTAAAAGTGTTAAACCTTAACCATTAATACACATACATTCAATTCACAATACACATAACAGAGGATAAACATAAATAAAATTGTGTATCATATTCATTAGCTTTGATGCATACATAAACAAACTCATATCACATATAATTGTGCTCATGTGCTATGATTCATTCAATAGTCATTGCATTCATGTGCGCTCTCTCTCTCCATTTCCACACCAACCTAACTCTATTAAAAACTCTTTAAAACACTCACACAAGAGTCCTCCAAAATTGATACATAATTGGACCCAAAACTGCACTCAAAATTGGACTCTTCTCCAACTCTCCTACACTCAACTCTGACTTCCCTCTTTTCTCTAGAACTCTGTCGCTTTATTCTTTGCTCCACTCTCTTCAGTGAATGCCAAATTCACATGCTTCTTATGTAGACATGGCTCCCATGTATCCTTGGCTCCACTCTCTTCAGTGAATGCCAAATTCATATGCTTCTTATGTGGACATAGCTCCCATGTATCCTCCTTGGAGCATGGCAATCCTAATTAATTTGTCACCTTATCCATAATCCTTTTCAGATCGTTCTTCTTCATTATCCAAGAAGTTTCTCGAAGATATTCTATGTTTAATTCTGCATGTGATGTCTTTTATATCCTTTGCGTGCAAAACCAACCCAAAACCTTGAGTGCCAACATACTCCTAACATTATTAGTTGGCTCATCCTCAAGCCAAGGACAGTGTGCATGGCTTGAGAGAGGAGGTTGATGGTACAACTACCATGAGTTCCTCGAGGAACTACTGGAAATTCATATCAACCTCGTCAAATGTCTCTTGGAGTTAAGGACAAAAGATTGATCTATTCCATATTTTCTATCATAGGGGACCTGAGGCATGTGCCACTTCCATTTGAGTTTAGTGTCACTTTGCTTTTCCCACTGCTTCTAATGAAATTCCATAAACATTTTTTTGTTTGGAACAGGATGTTGTAATCTGATGTAGTTTACCCACAATGGATGATGTCATTTCTGTTGGATGTTCATGATTTCATCCTAGGTTGTATGAATTTGTTCATTAATGTCCCAAAAATTTGGAGCATCATGTAGGTGGTTCCATAGGGTAACATTGTATTCGATCTGGAAAAGTTGGAAATACATTACTTCCCCTGGCCAATGCCTCTTCTACGACCCATATATTTTGTTTTAACTTTGGTTTGTCCAGGGTGGGTCATTTGATTTTTTCCCTAAGCTAGAGGTTTTGTGATTCTAAGACGGTAACAAAATATTTGGTAACAAAATCTTTGACTGTGAAATCTTATGAGGCACAAATATGTCCAATATCTCTTCCACTACTTTAGGAAAATACATGCAAATTTCGTTCACTACATTGTGGACCTCCTTGTGGAAAGTAAGTGTTGGTTCATGCAGGATTTTTCTATCAAAGTGTGTAGATACTTATTCATCGTGGATTGCCTTTAGTTATTGATGGGCCTACAACTCCTGCTGATAATGAATGTGAGTCTCATCATGTGTAGCTAGCTCCAAGTTGTGTTACTTCTTAAACTGTTCATGGGCGAGGCTGAGCGCCTGGTTTTTATCTTCCAAATCCTCTATGAGAGTAGTGATGTAAGTTTGCAAGGTCAAGATAGGTATTGAAACTAAATCAATCCTAGTAGTTTTCGAGTCAAAATAAATCACATTAGATGGGTCGAATCTCATTTTCCTTCCCATATTATTGTCACTTGTGGCATGGATCTTCTGCTCCTCAAGTGAGTCATTGGATGGAAAGTAAATGGCTAGCTATTAACAAATATTGTCAAAATTTCTTGGAGCCTCTTTTTGTATCCTTTGATTCATATTGAGTTGTCCCTTAAACTCTTTGACAAGAATCATGATGCATGTCACAAGCTATCCTTCTCCTATTTACTATTTTTGATAATGTTTACTATTTTTAATCTATTTTTGTCTTGACATATATCGAAATCCTAGAATACATAACTCTTTTATTTCTGCTAGCTTAACCATTTCTCAAATGTGTTATATCCACCACTAGAGGATCCATGTTAAGAACCTCTTAGCCCACACGAAATCAAAGACGTTGTAATTCCACGAACATGTTGAATTTGATAATTTTTCAAAAATAAAAAATTAATATTATAAATTTCCAAGAAATACACCGCATAAGAACAATGGGTTCTCTACAAGTTCACAATTTTTTGGGATGAAATCCCATGGTTAAGGTACTCAACACCTGCATGAACAAAAACATATAACTTATAATTTGTTGGAAAAATAATATACCAATGTTAGAAAGAAAACAAATTGACATAGTTATTCACATTTTCTATGAATAAAAGTTTTATATTTGGAAAGCTAATTCGATTTCCCACATTTCATCTTATTAAAACCTATTCAAATTCATTGTAAAAGTATGTTGAATAATCTCTCCAAGTTAAAAGATTGTTCTTTTTTCAAGTTTTCATAGAGAATATCATTAGCTTGCATTCACCCTGCCACTAATGAGGAGCCCAAGTTGGTCAGGGAAGCAATCAAATCGATAGAGAGTAAAATCTGGAAGGATAACATGATCGAAGAAATGGAATACTTGTAAAGAATTAGATGTGGGATTTGTTGAATTACCTAGTGGAGGAAAACCTATCAGTAGAAAGTCGGTGTTCAAGAAAAATAAGAATATAGGAGGCCAAGTCAATATATCTGAAGCTTCAATGGTAGAGAAAGGATATTCCCAAGTCAAAGGAGTCGCCTTTGGTGAGATTTTTACCCTATTGAAAAGTTAACTTCCATTAGATTACTGATGTATTTGGCTGCAACATTGGATCTTGAAATGAAGAAAATGGATGTAAGGAGAATGTTCCTACATGGGAACATTGAAGAAGAAATATACAAGAAACATCCTAAAGGATTTGCAATAAAGGTCCAGAAAGAGCTAGTGTGCAAGATGAAAATGTTTTTTTATGGTCTAAAGCAATCAAAAAAGGTGTGGTATCAAAATTTGGACACCTACATACTTAGTTTGGGATTTTTGAGCATAAAATCCCAAGGTTTAGGTTAGGCCGAACCCGACTAGGCCGAGCACAATAGGGGTTAAGGATGCATAAAATCCTTTTTCAAGTTTTGGTTCTTTATTCTCTTTCCTTGGATCCTCATAACCTTCTAGTTTCTATTGAGAGTTGGGAAGTTGTAATGCCTTAGAATAGTCAAATAGTCCAATGATAAGTGGTCTAAGACGAACCTCTTCTGTTGCTACTTCCTTGGAATGAGACTTGATCTTATCTACACCAGAACTAATATTCATTATTTTCTTAGCAATGTTTGGATCGGGCTAATCACTGTGTATATTCCGAGGAAGAAGGAATTCAATTCATATATGTAGGTTTGTATGTCAATAACATCCTGCTAATAAGAAACAACATGGATGGAATAAAGGATGAAAAGAAGCAACTAGCCTCCAACTTTGAAATGAAGGATATTGGTGCAGGGAAATTCATTCTATGAATGAAGATTAAGAGAGATCAAGAAGTTATAAATATTTGGTTGAACCATAGGAAGTACATTAAAACAATATTGAAGCATTTCAACATGCATGATTCCAAACCAGTCAAGGTATCAATTCCTATGGGAGAAAGGATAATTTTTGAAACGTTTCAAAAGAAACAGGAAGAAATAGAGGACACGGAATGTGTCCCCTATGCAAGTGTTAGTATATCCATGTCGACACTTGGAAAAGAGCACTAGAGAAGTGTCAAGAGAGTGTTCAGGTATTTGTGTGGCACAAAAGATTATGCTATATGCTACCAAGGGAAACCTGAGGCTCAAAGTGAAGTAAACATACATGGCCTTTTTGATGTTGAATGAGCTAGAGATATAGATCGATAAACATTGACGATTGGATATGTGTTCAAGATGTTTAGTAGAGAAATCAACTATATGGGCAAGAGAGAAGCTATCGTATATTTCTCGACAACAGAAGTTGAATACATGGAAATCACTCATGGAAGAAATGAATCAGTATGTTTACAACGTATGTAGTTCAAGATAGGGTTTGAGAAAAGATATATAAACACAAATTGTGCCGATGAAAGTTTACTATTACTAGCAAAGAATCCATTGTACCATTCTAGGATGAAGCATATTGAAGTACACTACCATTTTGTGAGAGACATGGTGGAAAATAACAAGGTGTTGCTGGAGAAATTAGACACTTTGGAAAACATAAAAGACTCTTTGACCAATTCTATGAATTCTATGAAGTTCTCTTGGTGTAGAGAAGCAATGGGCATTCCTTCCCTGGGTTAGTGACTAGAAGTAACAAAGTTACCGACTTAACAAAAATTGTGACCTCAAAATGAGAACATTGGCCCAATAAACCCATATTTTTTCATAAAAAACATGAAAATCAACCCCCAAATCAAAACGATGTGCTACCGGTAGCACCATTTTTCGAACGGGGTCAAAATTACAACATTTTTCAAGCATGGCATTCAAAACTCATATAGTAGCTAAGAAAAACCTTAAAATTAACACCTAAATAAAAGAGTGATGCTAACTAAAGAAAAATGGTTTTTCTAAATGTTAAAATTATGGCTCATTACGATCTAACTGAAACCATGGTTTTTACAATAGATACCTATGCAAAACAAAAAATTGGATACAAAATGGTTACTTTAAAATTTATTTACTGATTTATTTTCTTAAATTTACATTGAAAAATAAATAAATAAAAAGGAGAAAATCTTCCCAATTTTTCTTTTTAAATGAATGAAAAACACATTTAAAAAAATATATTCAAAACCCAAATTAAAAAAAAATAATAATAAAAAAATGGTGTAAAAAAAAACTGAAAATAAATGAAAAATAAAATAAAATTTCCCCAAAATAAATTATACATATATATTTAAAAAATGATATTGAAAAAACCCTTGAAATATTAAAGAAAAAACTCTAACCAAACCAAATTTAAAAAATAATAAAAAAATAAATTGAAAAAAACCTAAACTAAAACATTATCTTAAGAAATTTAAAAAGAAGTCAAAATTGAAATATGAAATTTTACAAAAAAATTTAAAAATAAAATAAAAAACTATTTATCTATATAGTTTGTATATATAAAAAAATTATCTATATATAGTTTATGTTTTTTTGAATTTTTTCATAAAATTTTATATTAAAATTTTCTTTTAAGGTTTTTAAATAAATTTTTATTTTTTAGTTGTAAATTAAAGTTTTTATTTTTATTTTTTTATTTAAAATTCTATATTAAATATTTTTTTTTAGGATTGTTATTTTTTTTTGTTTTTTGTAAATAAAAGTAGAACCTTGTATTAATGACAACCATAAGCTATACAGAGACAAGTGTTAGCCACTTGTGCCACCATAAGAGGGAAACTGGGACAGGTGGCTACTTGATGTTCAGATATTCACACATCGTTCTTAGTGTTTACACCAAAATTACAGTTTTTCTATGAAAAAAAAAATAAGCAAACCAAGTTCTTCCACCTTCTGCTTAGTATAGATATAGACAGAGCTTCCATGATTGAAACTATATAAACATAATAAGAAAAAACTACTAGTTCATCGTGGTGCACTAGAACAACGAATCTGCAACTAAAGTAGACAAAAAACTGAAACCTGAAAACTTCAATCCATAGTTGGGCCTAGTTTTCCATGAATGGTGTAGACCGGAGTGAACCACTGACTGCAATTTGGGCATTTGGAAAGCGCGGGAGCATCCGAGAGCACATCGAACATAATATACATCCATTGGATGAGGGCACTCTGTGAGTGCACCTGGTCATCCTTCTTCTGTCTGGTCTCGAAGAGGAGACGAAGTTGCTCCTCCAGGAGACGGTTGGAGAAATGATGTGGTTGTTATTCCTTCTCCTTTCCAACTGCATTTTTAGCCCCTATGGTGATATTTTTGGTTTTTCCTGCTTGGTTCTCCAACTGGCATCTTGGAGGAATCTCGTCCTCTACCTTGCATATTACATCTCCATAGTCAGGGTTGCCTGGATTGATCATGGGAGGGACCAAGGGGTTGGTATCCAAAGTGGGGAATGAACCCAAGGGTATCTCATCCTCTTTTACCTCGCTTGTTCTATGAAGAGGTGGAGGAGACGAGGGGTAGTGAGCAGTGGAGGAGGTCGCCTCCAATTTTACCAGACAGGCTCCAGACAGTCTCCATGGAGCTGGAGGGGAGCCGACTATGTCCTCTTGGAATAATGTCGTGGACTAGAGATGTGAGTGATGAGCGCTTGTTGAGAAGGGGTAAGCATGTTACCATGAGAGAGGGTGTTTTTGTTGTAGGCACCCCTCTTGGACTTTGCACGCTCCCGGGGCATGCTGAGGGGAAATTGAGGGTGGAGGAAGGAGGAAATGGATGTTGGGGAGAGATGCAGGGAGTGAAGGAGGGAAACAGATAAGGTGAGAGTAAAAAAGGAGAGGAGGAAGTCGGGGAGGATGTCTCTGGTGCGTGGAGAGTGGTTGCAGAGAAACAAATATTGGTAAATTTTGTTAGAGCCGAGGATCTTAGTAGGGAGAGTGCATAAGGAATGGAATGGAATGGAATGAGGCTCCCAATAAGAGTCTGATTGCACCTATTTTCACCATTGAAACCTGAAGTTACCACCGCATCCACCATTGAGGCCTGATTAGATCGTTGCATCCTCCTGGTACGCCCTGCCTGGATGGTTCTTTCGCCCAAATGCCCAATGAGGCGCACTACCATAACTCCTCTCATTGTGAAAGCCATGGAGGAATTAATGTGTAGGGGTTGGCGGTCGGGGTTAATAACTCCCCCGGCTACTCGATAACAGTTGTTGTCCCTTGACCAAGTTTTGGATATCCTTGGTCACTTTTGACCTATTTTGGAACTTCGACAGGCTATCGGAGGTGGAGCGCAAGTTGAAGCAGAGATCGTGGGATCTCGTTCCCTTGTGTAGATATTTTTGGGGTTTTGAGCTTATGTAACAGGTATGGGATGTCGTTCCATGGGTTTACCCATGCTTAGGCCTCTTTTATAATGTATAAATAGATATCTAGGCGATGTAGGAAGAGGCCAATGTGATAAGTGTGAATAAGTTGTGGATGATTTGTGCATGCTATGTGTTAAGAACTTGCAGAGCTAGGTGCAAGTGATTGTAAGAAGATTTTGTATAGACAGTAATAACGCTTTGTGCTTAAACCTAGCTTGGGAAGGAGGATGTGGAGAGGTACGCACAGATCTCCTGTCCTATGCAGAGTGGGTTATGAGGCTTTGTGCATGTAAGGAGATTGACATAAGATAATAAAGAAGATGAAGAGTTGGTGGACGTAGCCCCACACTAGGGTGAACCACATATATCCTATGTTATGGTTTCTTTGTGCATTATGTTGTATGTTAGTGATGTGATTTATGCTTAGTGATGATATCTTTATGTATGATGCATCTGATCTAATATATTAGTGCTTGGTAAGATGAATGAATATTAGATCTGATCTATCTCTCCATGTTAAGTTCTTAAATGTGTTAGATCTTGTCGAATACTGCGTTGCTCTAGAATTAGGGTTTGGATCTGCAATGTGAATAAGGATTAATTACTGATGAATGTTAACTGCTAAGTGCTTTTTTAGAGTATTGTAATCACATATCTATGTCCCAGCTAAGGTTGTAGACACTAGAGTCCTGCAACCACCCCTGCCTCTACCTCGGGTGAGACTTCATCTTCTTTGCATGTGTTGTCGAAAGGGTGAGTAGTTAGGGTTTTGTTGGTGCATTGTTGAAGTGTTGAACCTTATTTCTGCCCTGTGCCAGCAAATGGTTCCATTGTCGGGACCTGAAACTGTGATTTTTGGGAACTGAGGAAAAGAAATAAAGCTCTGTGCATAGGTTTGTTGCTTTAAATGAACATTATTCTACTTAACTATGAAGCTCTATGCTAAGAAAGGAATCAGATCTAAAGAAAAATAGGTAAGATCAGTGAAAGTTTTTGTCAAAGAGAGTTAAGATCTGGAAGCTTTGTGCTCTGAGAAAGGTAAGATAAGTGGAAATTTTTGTTTCAAAAGTATGAATCTAGGTATGTTTGATCAATTTTGTCCTAGTATGAAAAATAGGGCATATCTAGAAGAAAGAAGATTTGATATGAGTAGATCTAATAGAAATTGTGAAAGATATGTTATTCCTATGCATAGAAAGAATGTTTGGACTAGCAAATGGATGCAGGATCTTAGGAAGTATTTTTTGCAGGTTATCTACCTTGATCCTAGTGCATAGTACAAGAAAGGTTGGGGATCATTTAAGAGAAAGAGAGGATTAACACTTTTTTATAGTTGCAGAAGACTGAGACATCTTGCTAAGGAATTCCCTGGTCTAAGACCTAGTTGTCTTTGTTGTAAATCTATGGACCATGAAGTTTTGGATTTCCATAGAATGAAGGATAAGGTTGAAAGAATGAATATGAGACAAGAAAACCCTGAGGAAGACCAAGAAACTGAGACCATGGCAGAACCCCAGAAAGAATCAGAGACTTTATTACTACAAATGAAAGAAACCTTGAATGACTACAGAGATATCAACTTATCGGAGATGTTCAAAGAGAAAGAGTGCATAGAAACAAGAATAAGAGACTTTGACATAGACTATGTTTTGGATGAGGAAACACAAGTAAATATCATGAAAAAAATAATCTGGGAAATTTTGTTAAATACTATATGATTCCTTCATTGGGAGGAATAGGATTATTTAGAGGAAAGTTGATAAACCTATGTGGAAGACTTACCCAGACATCTATGAGTGCTCATGGCACTTCGACAAAAGAATAATTTGAGGTTGTTAAGTTTGTTGAGAACAACATCCCATTTGTTATGTTACTAGGAAAAAACTAGATTGCAAAAGATCAGGCCCAAAGAAAAGAAGAGGAAGCTCAAGAACACAAAAAGCAATACCTAAGAGACTTCATGGCTAAGAGAATAACAAACTTACTCGAAGAACAAGAAAAACAGTCAAATCTACTAAGGACCAAAAATATGGATGTCAAAGTTGAAAGAACACAAGAATATTTGAAACATTTGTTTGTACAGAAGAATAGAGCACCTACCCCAGACAAAGAAGAAGTATTTCCCTTTAACCTTAGGAAATACCACCAACAATGTGAAGTTACTATGCCAAGAGAAGATAAGAATCAGAATGGAAAGAGGAGTACCAAGACACATATCATAGGGAAGAAGGCTAGAAAGCTCAGCAAGAAGAAAGCAAAGTTGGAGAAAATAAAGGAAGTTCCAAAGAAGACTTCATAGAAGGAAGGTCTCCAGAATTTGAACCTCGCCAGAATATCAAAGTAGTTCAGATTGACACTTCACCATGGTAGAGTGATATGACCTTTGGAGGCATTAAAACCATTAAATTGACGCTCCTGAATGATTAGAACAACAATTATGATCAGAAAGCTCACTATCGGACCATTGGGACCATGCCGTAACACACAAAACTGCATTGATGAAGGCTTCTTATCCGTTGGAGGGATCCATTACATCATTGTCTACTTATTATGTCGATTGTTTCATCGAGAACACTTTCGTGAATTGTATCCAAGAGAACTCATTGTTGTCGTGTTGTGTTTACCGAGACTTCACCACCTGTTCCATTGTATTGAGCGTTTGTTAATCAACTTGAGTTTTCCGATCTCGAGCATGCATGTCGGACGAACTCAATGCCATAGAATTTTTTTTTGAAGAAGTTCTAATTGAACTTATGGCTAAGAAGGTGATGTCCATCAGAATAGAAGCTTCATCGACGAGAGGAGTGCAAGCCTCCCTGCCGGTTGCTCCCAGAATAAGACCATCATGAGTTGCGACCGAGAAAATAACCAAGCATCAAGATGTCTTGGAAAACACGAAGTTTCTCCCATCCATCCTGCCTGACTACATTCTGCCTCTGGCCAACACGGTGAATCGTGACAGTGTCCCTAAGGACTTTGACTACACCTTGGTTAATTTGTACCTCCTAAAGTGGATACACACAAGAAAGCCTCAACAGGATAAGATTCTGACATTGAAGATCAATGACTTCAACTTGGGAGACTGCAAGAACTTCAGCATGCTATCACCTCCCAGGTATTTGACTAGAATGAAAGGGAAGAAGTCGAGGATAATCCCCCAACCATCGACTGTGGACCTCGCACAGTCCACTATTCTGAACGTGATGCAAATACCCCATTGTGGAAGGTACCAGGAGGTTAACGCATGCGTTAATCTCTTTCTATCGAGATTCCATGGTGATTATTTGTGTCTAGACAGACGCATCACCGTCGATCTAGCGTTGATCCATCAGATCACCGAATTGAGCATGTAGGGACCAGACCAGCAAGACTTTTAACCAGGAAAGGCTGTAGACCATGCCCTGGCGCAGAATATTAAAGATACCTATGGTGATGTGGAGAAGGAGAAGCGAGGCTACAAGGTAGCCTCCATATAGAATGGCACAGTGCGCCTCGCTTTCCAGTTGATTGCTGGTAAGCTAGTCTGGAAGAACAGACCCACGTAGGTCACGGGGTTTGTTGTTGACCTCGTAAGAAAATGCATGGAGGGGCTACAAATGAACTGGGAAAAGTACTTAGTTAACCAGTTAGACCAAGACTATCACAAAGCCCAGGATCAGTTCTATGAGTTCCACTTTAGTTCGATGTTGATCCTCATCGCATTAATATCTTGGGAGATGTTGGAAGGTGTGACCTTCCCGGAAATAGAGCCATTTGAACCCTTAGTCGTGAAGTTCACCACGCTTTGGTATTCGAGCGATATGGGAAAAAATGACAGTCAAACGCAGTGTTCCACACCTACTACCTGCAGTTAAAGAGGGCTATTGAAGTTGTCCCTCGTATAACGCCAAACACCTTGTAGAGGTTCAGGCCATTTGTAAATTTCCACACAGACAGACATTTTAACTATATCACTATGCGTGGAGATGAACACGAAGAAGTACTATAGAGTTACTACAAAATCACAGAGGAAGACCTAGAATAAATAACTAAGGAATGGTCTATAGAGATCCTTATCCCTATTGACCCCACAAAACTGTCCGACCTCGAACTAATCGGAAACCCGGTGGTCACTTGTGAAGTATATGATAAACCTAGAAGTAGCATAAGGAATAAGACATAAGAGGTAGAGAAGATGAACAATGCATCCGAAGAGACTGCTTCAGAATCACTAAGTGGAGGAGGTGATGAAAAAGTAGACAAAGAATAGAACAATGGAAAAGAAGATCAGCAGAATCAAGGCGAAGTAACACCACCACAGAATCCCCTCGATGTCGCAGAGCCATCTAATAAAAGGAAGGTTTCTCCCACAAAACCCACATCGCGGAAGAAGTCAAAATATAGTAATACCATGATGCAGACTATGCTCACGTTCAATGACTTCGACTTCATCATCGCAGATGTATCATATTCCTTGGAAGATATTTTGTAGAGAAATGAAGCTAAGCAAGAGACCATGTATGAAATAATTGAAGAAGAATTGTGAGGGGTATAGTAGGCCCTTCAATGTAGCTGCGTAGTGTCCATTGAGCCTCTTCCATCAGAAGAAACAGAGTTGGGAAATGAGCCTACCCAACTCCACAGACTAGCTGATGCGACCGAAGCTTGCCTTCGTCGCGCATAGGAAGAAACATAACAGGCCACAGTGGACCTGAAGCAAGCACAAGAGGAAGTGATAGATCAATGCCAAGTTGCGCAGCAGGAAAAGGATGACCTACAAACAAAGTTCGAAGAGGATAAAGAACAAATCTAGCAAGAGAAGGAACAACTAATCACGAAGTAGGTTGGAGTAAAAGAATAATTCAGCAGAGAACTTCTCTCTGTGACAGGCTTAGAGAAAAAGGAAGACGTCCCAGTGGAGCATCAAGTAGCGAAGCTTGTTGAAGCCATCCAACAACTTCAACAGATAATAGTATATCTAGAGATACAAATAGTACCAAGTAATCCACAAGACATGCGAGACCAAAGAGAATTCACTGCCCGAAGCACAGTTGAGAGGATCAAAGCATTATCTTTAGAATGTAAACATATTAGTGCTAGAAGTGCATAGACTTACGAGCAACTTACTGAGGACCCTGGACTGAATACACTGGAGTCACAACTCCAGGAGGCAAAGCAGAAAGCGACGATAGTACAGGTGCAATTGAAGCTCCTGTTAACAGTTGAGAGAATGAAAAGATCCTAGGAACAACGCACTGCTCAGCAGGAGGTCCATACCATACAAAGCAAAGTCATGGAAGTGACTCAAAGGCTCCAACCAGTCCACGAAGAATATTGCCAACTGTTTGAGGAGATTGAAGGCCGAGGAGAAGAGTTGGAACAAGTAGTCACTTCAATAGAACAACACTTATAGGGACCTATGAGTGAGGCATTTATTCAAGATTTTGTCGAGAAGGAGGCCTTGGTGAAGCAGTAGGTCGAAGCAACTCGAGCCTGACTCAAGGATTTTGAGGCAGAAATACCCATATCAAAGTGACCTGGGATGAGTCACAAGTGAGTGTTGGGGTCTTGTTGGCCCTGGACCAATTTTTGGAGATCCTTTGTCACCTTTGACCTATTTTGGGACTTCGACAGGTTGTCGAAGGTGGAGCGCAAGTCGAAGCAGAGATCGAGGGATCTTGGCCACTTGTTTAGAGATTTTTGGATTTTGGGCTTATGAAACGGGTATGGGATGTCGGCCCATGGATTTAACCATGCTTAGGCCTCTTTTTCAATGTATAAATAGATATATAGGTGATGAATAAGGAGGCCAATGTGCTAAGTGCGAATAAGTTGTGGATGCTTTGTGCATGCTATGTGTTAAGAACTTGTCAAGCTAAGTGCAAGTGATTGTAAGAATCTTGTGTATAGATAGTAAGAAGGCTTTGTTCTTAAACATAGCTCGGGGAAGGAGGATCTGGCGAGGTGCACATAGATCTCCTTTCCTATGCGGAGTGGGTTCTGAGGCTCTGTGCATGTAAGGAAATTGACAAAAGATAATAAAGAAGTCGAAGAGTTGGTGGACGTAGCCCCACACTCGGGTGAACCATGTATATCCTGTGTTATGGTTTCTTTGTGCATTATGTTGTATGTTAGTGATGTTATTTATGCTAGTGTTGATATCTTTATTTATGATGCATTTGATCTAATAGCTTAGTGATTGGTAATATGAATGAATGTTAGATCTGATCTGTCTCTGCATGCTAAGTGCTTAAATGTGTTAGATCTTGTCAAATACTGCGTTGCTCTATAATTAGGTTTTGGATCTGCGATGTGAATAAGGGTTAATTACTCATGAATGTTAATTGCTAAGTGCTTTGTTAGAGTATTGTAATCACAGATCTATGTCCCAGCTAAGGTTCCAGACACTGGAGTCCTACAACCACCCCTACCTCTACCTCGGGTGAGACTTAATATGCTTCGTAGGTGTTGCCAAAAGGGTTGGTAGTTAGGGTTTTGTTGGTGCGGTGTTGAAGCGTTGAACCCTAGGTATACCCTATGCCAACACCAACTATCCTCGTTCTTTCTCCAGGTGGTACCCCATCCGAGTAGGATTCTTAATATATATATATATATATATATATTTATAAATTTATGTCTTTTTAAGTGTTTTTAGCCATAAATTAAGTTTTTTACCCTTTTTCTTAATTTTTCCTCATGTTCTCTTAGTTTTTATATATAATTTTAATTTTTTGGTTTTTTTTTCCTCTTTAGTTTTTTAAGTTTTTCTTTATTCTTTTTTTAAATAGATTTGCTTTTAATTTTTATTTATTTTTAATAATTTCAATTGTTTTCTTTTTCTTAGTTTTCTTAGTTTTTAATTTAGAAAAAAAAAACTTTACTTATATTTTTTACTAAATATTCAAAAATAGTGTTATTTAACTACAATTGTTTTATATATATTGAAGTAAAGGTAAACAATGTGTTAAAAATGATGTTTTCCACTATATTTTAGAAGTATGGAACAATAAATTAATTAATGAGACAAAATTGTATGAAAAATCTTAATTTCAAAAATGTAAATGGTAAAAAATATTTTTAAGATTGAAAGAAGCATGGAAAAGTGACTAAAAACACTATTGAAAAAAAAAATGAAAATAGATAAAAAAAAATAAGCATTTAAAAAAATAATGTGGAAACGATATGGATTAGAAATTTTAAAATATCAAATACCACCTAAAAAGGGAGGGGGTGCTACGAGTAAAACTAGTTTTTCAAATGGGGTAAAATGATATGACCCCCCAAAAAACAAGAACTCTATAGAGTTCTTGTTAAATTGGTAACTTTTTTATGTTCATCCTCTCATGTATCAACAAAGAAGACAAGAAGTGGGATAATTATGGGTTGTTATATTCTTTGCAATGAAATAACAATCATCCAATTGTCTAGTTGAGTTGGATTGATTGGGTACAAGATCGATTGATGGGTTAAGTCAATTTGAAGGTTACATTGAGGTCAAAGTGATCGACTGGGGAGGTCGTAAGTCGACGTGACTGACAGGGAATTCCCAGGTCAACCAACAAGAGGTCGTCAGGAGGTGAAGTGGAAACCGACTGAATACCAACTAGAGGTTGAATGGTACTCGACTGGAAATCTGACTGAAGTCGATTGTAAGAAAATATCGATATTTACGGGATTTGAATCGAATGATCTCCGTGGATTTGTAACCAAAATTGGGGAACCATGATTAAGGTTTTTTCATACTATAAATCCTATAAAAAAGGCACATTGTAAATGTATTAATTTGATGTTGATTCTCATCTTTTAAAGCAGAAGGTTCTTGGTCATGTAGATTTAAGTCGAGTTGGTTGCAGGGTTGTTCTTGTGTAAATCAAGAGAGTATGATGGAATTTTTTTTTTAGGTGTAGACCAAGGTTATTCATGTAACTCTTTCTTATGAATGAATAATACAACAAGAGAGAAAGATGCTCGAGGAATGATAGTTTTCCTATTTGGGTTTCCATGGTAAAATCTTTGTCTAGTACGCTTGTCATTTCTTTCCTTCATGTTTAACTTTGTCTTTGACTTCCTACTAGGTTTAGTGTGTATGTCTATTTCCTAACAGAAAATTGATTATGATTTACTTGAAAGGGAAGACATGCATGAGAACATTATGCATTGTTAAAATCATGGTTAGATCATTTGATAAAATGTTTCCTGTATGTGCTGGTGTAAACCAATAATAGTGATGGTAAAAATATCCTCAGAGTGTTTGTAATGTTCATTGTTTTTTTTTCACATCTTCGGTTTATTAAATTCCACATAGATATTGAGCCTTTTGATCTCATTATGAGAGTGAATTTATAATGTTAGAATTTGTGACTCTAATAGATGACAGTGAAAATATGGAGATCCAAGATGAATGGTGAGGGAAGATGTAGTTGAAGAAACTTAACACGAGCATGACTTTAAATAAACAAGTAGGAATAATTCCTATCATATGTATCATTATCTCTTGTTGATGTTTTCTATCCCTATGTGTAAAATGTTTAATGTAAAATTCATTCTCGACTATGGCTAATGAGATGTGTTGTAGCTGAAGGGGAAAGACAACTATGTCATTTGTCTCCTCTAGTTGTTTCCTGATGAAATCCTAATTGAAAAATGTTGCACTATAAGTTTCCATTAGTAGGTGGATAGAGAATGTAATATTTACTAGGATACATCATGTATCCAGACTATTTTCTTAGAGAATCATCAAGCACCATGGCATAAACCAAAATTTAAATGATTTCGTTGGAAGTATCAACTCCTACTTGTCTTATAACGTAAGGTTTGATACTTAATCATATGAGAAGATTATGATTTGTTATAGTATTGTTCATTGTGAGGTAGAGTTTTTCTCTACTTGAAAAGTTTGTTTCTAATTTTTAGGAGGTTGTTCTATCTAGTTGAATCCAAGAGATTCTTTCCAACTAGTTAGCTCATATTTTTGGTTTATGGTTGAGATATTTTTCCAACAAGTTGTTAGTTTTCTAAGATAGTATGTCTTTCTTAAGGCAAAGTTTAATGTATCTATAAGTGTGAAATTATTTTTTTAATAAATCGCTCAACACCATTTTGGGTTTGTGAAGAAACAATGTCTATTCTCTCATTCTTCTACATGGTATCATAGATGGTATGGACCTAAATCTCTCACAAGAGGGGTTTGTAGATGATATGGACCTAACTCTATAACATGTCCCTAAATGGATTGAGGAGGTGAGTTGAAACTCACGATAAAACTCAAACCGAGACTCAGATGGATGACCATTTGTTTCATTGGATCTGGGGCACCAGGTTTCATCTAGTGGGGATTTCCCATTGTCATTTTGTTGACTGAAAAACCATTTGTTGGAGTTTCTCCGACACTATGGTTTTGTTCAATGAGGCATAGTGAAAATTCTTAATGAGAGGTCAATTTTCAAGAACAATGTGTTGAGAAATTGTGGGTAGTGTAGTCACATGGGCCTTGGACAAACAGATGTGCGAGAGCTTCCTAAACTCCATTGTGTTGCCTAGTTTGGATTTTATGCCCCTGGACCAAAGTTTCTACATGTTTGTGAATGGATTGAGGTGGCAAGTTGCAACTCGTGATAAAACACAAACCGAGACTCAGATGGATGAACCGTTGGTTGCATTGGATACGGGGAACCAAGTGTTATCTAATGGGGAGAATATGTTGTCATTCTTTGGACCGAAAAAACATTTTTTGGAGGATCTACGACAATATGGTTTTTCTTAATGAGGCATAGTGAAATTTCTAAATGAGAGGTCGATATTCAAGAACACTTTGATGGGAAATTTTCGGTAGTGTAGTCACATGGGCCCTAGAAAAATATATGTATGAGAGCTTACGAAACTCCATTATGCTGCTCGGTTTGGATTTTATGCCCCTGGACGAAAGTGGCAACATTTCCTTGGATGGCTTGAGGATGGAGTTGCAACTGGCAATAAAACTCAAATTGGGACTCGGATGGATGAACCAACGATTGCATTGGAGTCGGGGCACCAGGTTTCATCTAGTGGGGCCCATCCGTTGTCATTTTGTTGAACAAAAAACCATTTGTTGGAGGATCTCCTACACTATGGTTTTTCTCAATGAGGCATAGTGAAAATTCTGAACGACAAGTTGATTTTCAAAACATTGTGTTGGGAAATTTTGGGTAGTTTAGTCACATGGGCCTTGGAAAAATAGATGTGTGGGAGCTTATGGAACTCTTTTATTCTCCTCGGTTTAGATTTTATTCCCCTTGAGAAAATTATTTGCATGTACCTGAATGGCTTGAGGAGGTAAGTTGAAATTTGTGATAAAAATCAAATCGATACTTGAATAGACAAATCATCGATTTCATTAGATTTGGGGAATTGGGTTTCAACTAGTGGGGCCCATCCGATGTCATTTTGTTTCCAGGATAGTCGTTTGTTGGAGGTTCTCTAGAACTAGTGTTTTTCTCAATTCTTATTACATATGTTTCTCAATTCAACACCTTCTTCGGCTAGGCATTGAAAGGAAAGGCATGTGATGGGATGGCATGGAACGTGAAGGAATGGTAAGGCATGGCATGGCATGGAAAGGAAAGGAAAAGCATGGATTGGGAAATAAAGATAATGCATGGAATGGTAAGGAAAGGAAAGGCATGTCATGGTATGACATGACATGGAAATTGAAGGGAAGGCAAGGCAAGGCAAGGCAAGGAAAGGTAAGGCATGGCAAGGTAAAGCAAGTGAAGGAAAGACATGGAAAGGTAAGGCAAGGAAAGGCATGGCACGACATGGCATGGAAAGGAATGGAATGACATGTCATGTCATGGTAAGGAAAGGTAAGGCATGGAATGGCATGAAAACCCATGTCAATGGGATGCAATGGCATGGCATGGCATGGTAAGGAAAGACAAGGTATGGAATGGCATGTAAATGGCATGGAAATGGAATGGCATGACATGGATTGGAAAGGCATGGAATGGAAATGCATGGAAATGGTGTGGCAATGGCATGGAATAGCATGGCTTGGAAAGGAATGACAATGGAATGGTATGGAAAGTCATGGAATGAACAAGTTTCTATGATTGGGTTTGGGAGGGTCTGTTGTCTCCTTGTGTGCTCTAACCCAAAAATTGGGTAGGAATGTGCAATAAAATCTCATAGATGGGGAAGGGAAAAGAATAATGGTTTCAAGTATCCATGGAGGAATTTTGGTAGCAAGGTATTACTTTCTATGGTGTGTCATGAAATTCAACCTCAAAACCTTCATTTGTAGGTGGAAAATGATACCCATTCTAAGATCTAGTTTCCATGTGAACTCTCTCACTGTATTGATAAAAATCAATAAGTTTAGTGGAAATCATGGAAGAATGAATAAATTTTATTAATATTTGATGGGTTTAATTGTTTTTACATATACCTACTACAAAACCCAAACAAACACATGGGTGCACTAATGAGTCATTGTCTAGCAATTTTTGGCATTTAGGCATGGCAAGGCAAGGAAAGTGAACGCAAGGTTAGGCAACGTAAGGAAAGTGAAGAAAATGCATGGAAAGGTAAGGGAATTGAAGGAAAGGCAAGGTAAGTTAAGGTAAGTCATGTAAAGGTAATTCAAGTGAAGGAAAGACATTTCAAGGTAAGGCAAGCAAGGAAAGTTAAGGAAAGATAAGGCAAGTGAAGGAAATGCATGCCAAGGAAAGGAAAGTAATTGCATGGCATGACAAGGAAAGGAATGGCATGGCATGGCATGGCATGGAATGTGAAGGCATGGCATGGAAAGGCAAGGCAAGGAAAGGAAATGCAGGGCATGGCAAGATAATTGAAGGAAATGCATGGCATGGAAAGTGAATTCAAGGAAAATCATGGCATGGGAAAGAAAGTAATGGAAAGTAAAGGCATGATGTGGCATGGAAGGGAAAGGAAATGAAATTCAAGGAAAGGCAAGTCATGGCATGATAAGGATATGAATGGGAAGGAAATTCATGGAATGGAATGGTAATTGCAAGGCAAGACATGGCAAGGAATGGAAAGGAAAGGCATGACATGGAAACATAAGGAAATGCATGGAACGACATGGAAAGGAAAGGCATGAGGTGAAATGGCATGGCATGTGAAGGAAAGGAAAGGCATGGCATGGCATAGAAAGGAAAGGTAAGGCATGGCATACCATGGAAAGGAAATGGATTACAAGGGAAGGCATGGCATGGAAAGGAAAGGAATGGCATGCATGGCATGGAAAGGAAAGGGATGGCAAGGCATGTCATAGAATGTGAAGGCAAGGAAAGGCATGGCATTTCATAGAAAGGAAAAGCATGGAATGGCATGGCAAGGAAATGCAAGGGATGGCATGGTATGGCAATGCAAGGCATGGAAATGAAAGGCATGGAATGCAAAGGCAAGGAAAGGCCTGAAATGGCATGGTATGCCAAGGAAAGGCATGGCATGTGAAGAAAAGGAAAGGCATGGAAAGGTGAAGGAAAGGAAAGGAATGGAGAGGGAAGGAAAGGGACATCAAGGAAATCCAAGGCATGGCATGGAAAGGAAAGTGAAGGAAAGACATGGAATGGAAAGTGATGGCATGGCATGGAAAGGAAAGGCATGGCATGGAATGGCATAGAATGTGAAGGAAAGAAAAGTCATCAAAAGACAAGGCATGTAAAGGTAGGGAAATGCATGGCATGGAATGACATGGCATGAAAAGGCAAGTGAAGGAAAGGCATGGCATGGGAAGTGAAGGAAAGACAAGTCATGGCATGTGAAGACAAGACACGAAAAGGTAAGGCATGACATGGAATGGAAAGGAAAGGCATGACATGGCATGGGAAGGAAAGACATGGAAAGGAAAGGAAGGGCATGCCAAGGCATGTAATTTCAATTAAGCAAGTCAAGAATACCATATCAACCCTAAAATGAAGCCAAAATTTCAATAATTCACATATTTGCAATTTTTGTTTAATTATTCATTTTACATACCTATGGTCATTCAAGTATACCATCGAGATCACTTCTAATAATGAATGTATTTTTTAAATTCTCGTGCTCAGAGTAAGGAAATAAGTAGCATACCTTTGATGATTTCTTACTAGGCAAATTTTTTATTTGGAGGTTTGTACCAACAACCAAGTTCATAAAGTGGTATATGAATTGACCTAGTTTATAATATTGAAATACATAACCACTTTTATTTTGTGTTCTTTCATCCTGTGTTAGATATTCCACTTTAATAACCATATACCCAATCGAAAATTCAATGCCTTCGGAGTCTACTAATGGTCGTATAAGGTTTTTCTTTCCCTCTAAGCAATTTTCTAGCTAATAAACAATTCCCCATTCATTATCTATCGAGGAAACCATTACATAGATGTGCCCTGCAAAAAATGGACTGCTAAAATGTGAGTCCACTAAATGACCAAAGAATAAAACATAGATGTTATTTTTTCAAAATTTAATAGAATGTTTCAATGAACCTGATAGTACGAGATCTGAGACATTATCATAATCAACTGAATACTTGATTGGTCCTCCTCCAACTAGGATAATTCCATAGTTATATGTTGATCAATGGGGATTGATACATGATGTCATCTATCAACACATTATGTCAGTTCACAATCATCCCATTCATTACTACTACATGGACCATATAAGTAAGAGACTTTTCTCATCCATATTTTAACTATTTCATTGTATGATGTTCTAATTGAATGGAATCCACAAGTTCCCTAGATCTTTTTGCATTAATACCACTATGATTGATATACATCAACCACCTCCAAAAATATATATGTACATGTCCTTTCCTGTGTGACTGGTCTTCACAGGTGCCTGTTCCTTCTCCCATTACTGAAAAACACCATTCAACAATGTATTTTGCATCTCAAATGAGGGAAGTAGTTGTAAACTTCATTTATTTCCTTTGTAACACTCTTTTTATGCATGCGCCTGCTCCATCATTCTTCCCTTGCCCATGTACGAACTCAAAATAGTTCCAAATGTGTGGTACCTTGAGGTTTTTGTGCAACATACACAACCATTAAAATACACGATCATTTTTTAACTGGCCTATGCAACCACCTGACCAAATCCAATTTTAATCCATATGTATGTTCTTCTCCTTGAGGTGATTTTAAAACAATTGAAATCAATGGCATACATAGGCTATGTCATGTCAATGATCATGTCTTATGTAGAAGTAACACTCCATCAATATAACTTTGTTTTCTTTGTTACTATCTAGCCCATGATTGTATGTGATATAGGCCATTATGTTGACCTTCTATGAGTGATAATATTGGATTTGAATCTCATTTTGTTGTTTAAGGGTGTATTTATCTATAAAATCAACCACTGATAACACAGTACCAACGAGAAACGTATCTCTTCATATTCTAAAATTATCATCCTACCATCAAGCCACGTGGACATTTTGAACATAATGTCATGTATTTTCGATGAATTTATTCATGAAGTCACATACTCATACTTGGGAAGTCACCAATTGTATCTTTTTTCTTTCTTGTCCTCCATCAATATCATATGCAAAATATTTAAACATTTGCAAGGAAACTTCCTTCCTCCCCAATTCATGTTCATTTCTTACATGGATTCACTTTCTTAGTAATGTCATTCCACCACACCTAGGGCATGTTTCATATAAGAAATATTTTTCATAAAATGTACAACCCTTTATTCGTGTACAAAAGATGTTGTGAATAAAGTCTCTAGATGATGATGAAAGCAATATAACTGAGCATTCCTGCAAAATGGTTGTTAGCAACAATTTTTTTCTTGGGAACGAAAGTACCCAGGTCTGCAGGTTGCACGGGAAGCGCCCAAGCGCAGAGCAGGAGAATCTCTTTTCGGGTCACAAGTCAAGCGAGCGGGCGAAGTTTTGTTGTCAGCAGCTGAGATCCACCTATAAAGTTTATCGACGGTCATCGAGATTTCGGGGCTGCCGAGCTGCCCAGGATTTAGCACAAAAGGTAGCAGCCATAGTTCAAGACAGAGCTGGATTGTTCGATCCAGTTAAGACATGTGGCAGGCACTTAGTGTTTTAGAAATCGGTGTTTCGGGAGACAGGGGACCTCCCATTCATTACAACCGAAATTGTCGATCAGAAAAATGCTGAGGGCACCTTTGGAGCCGAGCCCACGGCCCTAGCGCCAAGTCACATCAAGAAAGCCTGGGAATGAAAGCAACCCCTTTAAAATAGCAAATGCTACCTCATCCATTCATTTTAAGGACACGCGATGCACATCCGTGCCATGTCGGCATTCGGGAGTTCGAGGGGTAAGTGCTCCTCGTCATTTCACATCCCGAAACACCGAAAGCAACCAGAATCGGGCCCATGGTTTTGGTTCCTAGTCGTAAAGGAGTAGTCCTGAAGGAGGGGTGCTAATGTTTATCATTTGGCGAGACGGGTCCCAAAGCGCCGGGAGCAATCTTAGCCATTCGTGTCAGAGGGATGCGTGGAAATCGTTAGGCCCTCTCGGCATTTCGCCCATCGCGATTTTGAAGAGGAAAGACCTACTCCTTCCTATCCACGAACCCCGAAACACCGAAAGCACTCTGAAATATAGGCGTAGGGTCATGGCCCATGGTCACTTGAGGGAGTAGAAAGGGCTATACAAAGGGGGACAAAAGCACCGAGTTGAGTTTCATAAGGGGGGCACTGTGTTCTCCAGATGTCGATTCAACGTGATCAAAAGTCCGATACCCGCTTGGAACAAATGAAGAAGAGAGAGGGTGGTTGAAACCTCACCTCACGCATTAATTGCAAGGTATGGATGTCCCAGCTGAAAGTCTACCCGAGATGGTCCTCTGTACCGATTCTTTCAATGGAATCCATGTTGGGTCCTCGACTCGCTAGGGAAGCCTGCGCACGCTAAATCAACATTTAAGGGCTCAGCTACCCTCTGGCACGAACCATGCAGAATTGAGGTGGCGTATGACACAAAAGTGCAGGCCGAATTTGATTGAAGAGACTCCTCAGCCAAAAAGTCTATAAGGCCTCTATTGGGAAAGTGTTTTGAGTATATATACTTAGTTTTGATATTTTTGAAGGTATCGATGGTAGAGCAAAGCTCCCGATTGTAAAGTTTTAACAGACACTCTAGTTCTCTGGTTATGCATCTGTATGTAAGATTTCTTGTTTAATGACAGACAATCTTCTCACGCCATCTAGTTTTCATCTCATACTGAGAGAGTTCGTGATCGACTGATTTCCACGGATTATTGCAATTATGTTATGATAAAAGATTTATTGTTGCATTGTTGTATTCTCCATTTTTCTGCATTTGAATGTAAGAAGATCTCGTGTTTAGATGTTTTCTCCTATAGTCTGTTAGAAACTTGATGTTTACAACAGACCTTTGCAGTTCTCTTATACAAGTCTTCCTGATCCATAGGATCTTTTAATGACTATGGTTGAGTTTTAATTTTGCATGCGTTAATTATTCAATTAAGAAGCTTAATGAAAGAATGAGGAAAAGAGAGGAATTATGATAGCCATATACACATATGAAGATCTGAAAGGAAATAATAGACAGCAAACCATAACACAAGAATTGATAACGGAGTTCGGCACAATGTTGCCTACGTCTCCGGGCCTTTGTCTCTATGGGGGAGGCTTCTTTATTTATGTTCAAAAGCTCAAAAGTACATCGCAGTTGTTCCAATTGGCTACAAGACTAATCTGGTCATGTTCTTCTAGATCTCTAGAACCCAGCAAAGAAAACGACACTCAAAACGGACGTCTGGAGCTCCCAGAAATGACCCGCAAGCGTCTGCTCCTCAATAGCTTCCCTGCATAAAAATGGCTTTGGCTTGGCTTCCCTTCAACATAAATCTTCTCTAAATGTCCTCCATGGATTCAAACAGGCCTGGTTTATATAGATCTGAAGTTGGTTATCCATCCCCAACTTCCTCCCAAAATTTGGGCTCCAAAAATGCCCAATATCCGCCAAAAATGGAGAAAATCCATTAAAAACAGGCTTGGAAATCAATAAAATCCAAACTATATAACAAAAAACCCACTTTGTTTTAATTTTGAGTGCAACCCCCTTTGGTGCGTGCTCCTGGTCATATGGGAGGTGGCCATGTGGTCGGGCAGTCCTCCGTTTGTACGCTGGCCCGCAAGTCCAGCTGGCTCCTGGTCATCGGGCGTGGTCATAGGACCAGGTGGTTAACAATGTACCTGCGCCCTATTTGGATTATGGTTCCGGGTCACATGGGACCACCCGAGAACCAAGGGCCAGGCCCTATCTGCCAATAGTCTTGCGCATATGGTAAGCCGTGGTCATGGTCATGTGTCTGTGCTGAGGGTTGGGGCTAAGCCCCAACCCTTTCCCCCACCGAATAATACATTCATTAAGCATAAATAAAAACTTCATCGTATAGCTGTTTAAGAAACACTAATGGCCCGAGTGGTTAGCTCGGTCCTGCCAATCCATTTCTTGGAGGAGAGGTTGGGGGTTCGACCTCGGTGGAAACGATAAAATTTTACATAAACCATGAACCAACCACAGGGTGCCACATGGAAGCCCATGACTGGGCCACGTGGCACCTCAACACCCAATAGAAGAATGCCATGTGTCAAATTATGGATGGTCCACGTTTCTGCCATGTACCCTGCCACCATACCTGCCCAGTCACCTGCTGACGTCATCTCGTGCCACGTGTCACCCTTACAGTGGTGACACGTGTCACCCATAGATTGGTCCAACTATACTTTTCATGCTCCATCACCTGCCACGTGTCATCACCAGAAGCTGCCACATCAGCTGTATGGTTGTACGGCCTATACAGTCGGCCTACCACGTGGCACTGTACGGACTGTACGAACTGTACATTCATCCCTTTTTCTTGCCTGTTTGGGTTTTCAGACAGAACGTGATATATTTTGCATACAAATCCCGTTTGACGAAGTAAATATATGGCCGGAATAAGGAAGACAAGACAGACGCAATGGCACTGGTTTCATTGGATTCCAAGCACTTTCATTTTTGAGCATTTTTTAGTCCTGTCAGGCTTCTAGATCCAATTTTGGATCACACCTCCCCACTAAAAGACCTTTTGCTCCCCAAAAGGTTAATGACCAGTCAACAAGCTCGGGATAGGCCACCCGACTTTTCCTCTTTCTCTGAACTTTGTCCTGTGCACCTGTCTCATCAAGATCAACTGTAGCACAATCATGACAACTGACAGTATATTGTTAGCCATTTGAACCCTATTACATATTACTGAAGCCACTATCATCCATGTAGAAAACATTACTAATGAAAGTATCAAGAAGACGACTGCAAATGAGCTGATATACTTGAGACATTTGCACGACATGAGCTTATCCTGAAGCAACTTATGATTGATTTTCCATTCAACAATCATTTCTTGTTCTTTCTTAAGATCGATTACTTCATTTGAAACAATTATTGGTTTGTTGCTTGCTTGCACTGCCTTCTTTAATTGTTCCATTGTTTGAAGTGATTTATTTTCTTTAACATGATGAGCATGAACCACATAATCTTGACATGCTTTAGTGAATTG
>ML779248.1:1232859-1255179 GCA_009831015.1 Picea engelmannii | reverse complement strand
AGTGGGTGTGAGAGTCTGAGGCATGTCAAGGTAAGTTATAGTTCTACGTCTTTTCATTCCTTGTGATGTCTAAGTATTTCCATGTCTAGGTATTAGCATGTATATGAGTGTCAGGGAGAGAGAGGGAGATAGATAGCGGGGGAAGAGAGGGAGAGTGAGAGGGGGAGTAGATGTAAGAGAGATAAATAAAAAGGGAGGGAGGGAGGGAGGGAGGGAGCGATGGGTGGAGGAATAACTTTTAGGAGTGCATGCACATTCCTAGAGCGCGTGATTTCTCCTAAGAATGTGCACATGTTCTTTTGAATTCAATTTTTTTGGGGCGGGATTGACAAAGTGTATGTTGACTTGGTTGGCTTGGATTTAGATTGAATATGACAAACCTAGTGGTTCGGTCTCCAAATTGATAAAAACCTGCATTTTTTTTAATACCCCTCTATATCTCTATCTTTGACGTTATTTTTCTACAGGATAAGCAATTCAGTTGTTGATCCAGGA
The DNA here is from genome assembly GCA_009831015.1 of Picea engelmannii. Taxonomy (NCBI): domain Eukaryota; kingdom Viridiplantae; phylum Streptophyta; class Pinopsida; order Pinales; family Pinaceae; genus Picea; species Picea engelmannii. The sequence goes on along the minus strand of ML779248.1, from coordinate 1,254,684 downwards.
GGATATTGGTGGCCATCCACCTATTCCAATTGGCTCCTCCTAACAGTTGTTATTTCATCATGTTCTTTTGTAATTCTTTGTAATTGTGGGTTCTACACTTTCGAGGATGTCTGAATCCCTATATAGCTTCTAGGTGGATATTGGTGGTCTCCCACCTAATCCAAATGGATTATTTTGGAATTTTTCATGTCAGTACATCTTTGTATACTTCTAGGGCCATTTTGGGGCCCCAAACAACGCTATTTTGGATTGCCACAGTCAAAATGTAGACAGAGTCAGATTTTGACGACATAATGTGTATTTCTCTAAAATACCTTTCCAACAGTCTATCACGTGCCTAAAATCAAGGTCATATGAAAAATTTATGACCCCAAGAAGTTGAGGTACCAACTTACCCATCGGTACCCACATAACGTTTGGTGTGTCATCTCCTAGGGTTAGGTTTTTGGATGTATATGGTTTTGAAATTCATGAGTATTGTTAAAAAGGCCTCTGGAGCTTCATTGTAGTCATTCTACCTAGAAGGATGCATGTAGCATCCACATCTCTTTTTAGATATAACTACCACTATTCGAGCAAGTTGTTTTCAGTTCTGCAGTTTTACAGTTTCATCATATTTTATTTATTCAATAGAAGTTATTTTTCACTTGATATATTTTGTTGTTATCTGTATCTCCATGTTATTGTATTTAGTATTTTACTCCTTTTGTTTCGCTAATAAATCTAGATCAATGGTATCAAAGCGATCTTCTCTTCATTTATTTTTCTTCGTGCATGTCCCCGACACGATATGGGTAAAATAAGTTGGGACTCAAAGCAGTTGAGCCTTTGAAATATCTGCCACATCGATCATGTAAACAACCCATGGGGGATGAGAAGAAAGATGATGGAGTAGGATATCAGTTTAAAATGTTTCTCAAGGAATCCCTTGTATGAAAAAGGAATGAAATGATGGGCAACTTTGCACAGATCCTTCGACGACTTCCCATAGGAGACACATCTTCATCAAGTGGCCATGCAACCCCCTTCAAGGTACAAGTAAATTTTGATATTCCATTATTTTAAGGACTAATAGATGAAGATTTTGTAGATAAATGGTTGAATATACTCGAAGGGTATTTTTTGGTCCAGAATTTTTCCGACAGGGAAAATATTACTTTTGCACTCCTCAAGGTTGTCCCCTATTTTAAGGATTGGTGGGATACTTACTCTGAGCAAAGGGACATAGAGGAATATGCAACATTTTTGGTCTCCCCCACATGGGATTCCTTCAGGGATGTCATTAAAGAAAAATACTACCCTGTTGGAAGCTACGAGGACTAGTACATAAGATCGACCACGTTGCGTCAGGAAAGGGACTAGACAGTAGAAAACTTCACCAATATTTTCCATACCCTGTGCACCAAATTGGGTATCAAATACTCTGAATTAAATTTGGTTCTCAAATACCATGAGTTTCTTCATAGATAAATTCAAACAAAAATGGAAATTCTAGACATCGCATCATTAGGTGTAGCTTATATATATGTTGTCAAGATCGAGAAGAAATTTAAGTAGAAGAAGCGAGAGTTTGGATATACATACTTTTCATAGATGAAGCAAGGAAAAGGTGGCCCCAACCCACAAAATAAGGGATATATAAAATATGGCCTCTCTTAGGACAACCAGTACAAGCCGCAACCCAAGAAGGGTAATGAGAAGTTGAGGAAGGAAATGGGAAAATGGTGTGAATACCATAAAATTTATGGGAAAAACACTGAAGAATGTCGCTCCAAGAAGTCACTGGTGGTCGAGCTGGAAGCTTTTGAGTGAGAGGAAGATTCTGACTCTGAATCAAATACAGAAAGTGGGAATCAGATCATCGATGTTGAACATAGTTCCACTTTCGCTACCACAAAAGTCAAACCAAGCAAACTAGAAGAAGAAGAGGAAGGGGAACCCCTCTCTCACTCAGATATGTTGGTAAAGGGGACTCTGTTGCATTTCATCATCGATAGCGATAGTCAGAAGAACATGATTTCAACATAGGTTGTCAAGCGGATGGACCTATTGATAACACCACACCCTCATCCCTACACCATCGATTGGCTTCGACAACGATGAGATCTTTGCATCAGCCAACAATGGTGTCTTCCCTACAACATCAAGCACTTCAAAGAAGAGGTATTGTGTGATATTTCTCTCCTTTAAGTTTGTTATGTTATTTTAGGCTAGCCATATTTCTAGAAGCGACATGTTTTGTATGATTATATACCCCACAATGTTATTATTACTTTGGGTAGTACAAGATACCAGAGGTAGCACCACCGACCGATATATCTTTAATCTCTACCAAGAAATGCAATAAATTCATTTCACAGAATGAGAAGTTCATCTTCTTTGTTATCTGTGCTGGCAGTAAGTAGAAGGTCAGCTCCACATCTGTGACATCTACATAGAGCCCCTCTTTGCAGCAGAAGAAATTGGACGGGATCATGGAAGAGTACATAAACATCTTCTCCTCACCCATCGGGGTACTGACACACTTCCAAGTCAGTCATTCAATAGATCTAACCCTCGGTGCACCGTTGCCTAATGGAATATTATATCATCTCTCTCTGATGGAAAATGATGAAATCAAATGCCAAATCCAAGAGTTTCTTCAAAAGGGGCACATCCAACCCATATCCTCCCCTTGTGGAAGCTCGATTGTCCTAGTGTATAAGAAATGTGGTATCCGATGGATCTGCATTGATTACAGAGAATTAAACAAAATCAATGTCTGGAATAGGTACCCAATTCCCTGAATTGATGACCTTCTTGACCAACTCAGGGGGGTAAAATTATTCAATAATATTGACCTAAATTCTAGCTACCACCAAGTTCCCATCGAACCAATTGATGTATGGAAGATAATTTTCAAATCTAAAGAACATCTCTTCCAATGGCTAGTAATTCCCTTTGGATTAACAAATGCACCAATGACTTTCATGAGATTGATGGATGATGTATTGAGACCCTTCACTAACTCTTTTGTGGTGGTATATCTGGATGGCATCCTCATCTTCATCGGAACTTTGGAGGAGCACATGTAGCATATTCAACAGGTTTTGGGCACTCTGCTGCAACACAAGGTATATGCCAACTTGTAAAAATGCTCCTTTGGAATGAACAAGGTCCAATACTTGGGCTAAATTGTTGATGAACGTGGGGTACATGTGGATCTAGCTAAGATTCAAGTCATTCGTGACTGGCCAACCCCAACCACACTAACTGAAAATCAGAGCTTCTTGGGACTTGCCAACTTCTACCGAAGTTTTGTGTTGAGATTCTCCCATATTGCATGGGCCCTCAACCAAGTAACCAAGGGCGATGTAAAGGAAAATTTCTCATGGGGGAAGGCACAACAATGAGAATTTATTGATCTGAAGAATCTCTTGTGCTCAGCTCCAGTAATATCCTTACATGATCTACAACAACCATTCAAGATTGAGAGTGATGCCTCCGACTATGCTATAGTCACATTTATCACCCAGCATGGTCATCCAGTGGCATACCATAGTGAGACACTCTGAAATATTGTCCAAAAATACCTCACTTATGACAAAGAAGTGTATTCCATTGTGCAAGTATATAGTCAATGGAAGCATTACATTCTAGTAAATGAGACAATCATCCGCATTTATCACAAGCCTCTACAATTCATACAGACACAGGGAAAGTTGCAAAACGATTGCCATCAAAATTGGTCCACATACTTATAACAGTTCCATCTCAACATCAAGTATAAAACATGGAGCACAAATCATGTTGTTGACTTCCTGAGTCTCCCTCCCATTTCTCCACTCACCACAGTTCTCCATTCCTGTGGGCATGATGCATTTGAGTGGCCCCAACTTTATCAACGTAACCATGACTTCACAACCATCTATCATCTCTTGGGTACATGGGAAAATGTCACCAATTTTCATATCCAGGATGGACTATTACGCCATCTAGGCCACCTCTGTGTTCCCACAAGTAAGTGTGAAAATATTAGTTTGACGACTCACTATAGTCAGATGGTAGGACATGTTGGAGTGGAGAAAATTGTGGTCATTCTACAGAAACATTTTTATTGGCCAAAAATTTGACAAGATGTCATCAAGTATATGATTTCTTGCACTTCATGTGCCATTGACAAGACAACCATCAAGAAGAAAGGCTTATACAACCCTCTTCTTACTCCCTGGAGGCCTTGGGAATCCATCTTGATGGATTATATATATGGCCTTACATCCACCAAGAACGACAATGATTGTATATTTTTGGTGGTTGATTGGTTTTTGAATATGGCCATTATCACAACCTGCAAAAAGAGAATCACAGCGGCAGATACTGCCAAGATCTTCATCGAACTGGTGTGTGTCTATTTTGGGAGACCTCAGACCATAACCTCATATAGAGACAACAGGTTCCTCAACACATTTTGGTCCATTCTCTGGTCACTATTGGACACCAAGCTCACTAAATCCATTTCTTTCCACCCCCAAATTGATGGCCAGAAAGAGGTCGTCAATCATATGATTGTGCACATCTTGCGCATGTACAACTCTAATCATCTACGTACATGGGATGTGATTCTTCCTTATGTTCAAAACAACTACAACATGGCTCTCCATAGCTCCACCAACCATATCACATTTCAGGTTGGGTTGGGATTCCAACCCTTGGGTCACATTGATGTTGCACTACCTCTTGCAACCACACAGGTAGAATATTCCCATGTTTAGTTTGAGGTGGACAAATCTACCAAATTAATTGAGTGGATTTAACACATTCACCAACAGGTCCATGAGATTTTGTAGAAATCCAATTCTAAGTACAAGCAGTGCCATGATCAACATCAGGTACTGCACCAGTTTCAGGTGGGAGAAAAGGTCTAGTTACATTTGCAGAAGTAATTCCTTACAAGGCTCCATAGGAATCTCCACCCCCTTCTATATGGGCCTTACACTATCACCAAGGCTGTGGGTAGCAATGATTTTGAGCTCAACACTCCACCCTTCCTTGGTTTTCACCCAATGTTCAATGTGGACCTCCTTCGACCATATTTTCCACCATTATTGGACACCTTAGAGATCACATAATAGTGAACACCAACATATCTCAACCATGATTTCATGGAACATACATCCAATGATCAAATAGTGGACATACATGTCAAGGGAACTCAACATCAGAGGACCCCGCTTTATCAGCTTGTTAAGGCAAGGAAACTCCTACACCAAGGCAAGTGGCTCACTCAGGGCCAAATTCAGTGGAATTTTCCTCACGTGATGGGGGAACTCAATGCAATGGAGGCCATTGATTCCTAAGGTGGGAGGACTAATTTAGGTGGATATTGATGGCCACCCACCTATTCCAACTAGCTCCTCTTGATAGTTGTTACTTCAAAATGTTCTTTTGTAATTCTTCTTAATTGTTGGTTCTATGCTTTTTTACCTATCTGAATCCCTACATAACTTCCAGGTGGATATTGGTGGCCTCCCACCTAATCCAACTGGATTATTTTGGAATTTTTCATGTCAGTACATTTTTTTTGGCTTGCCACAGTCAAACTATAGATGGAGTCAAAGTTTGACGGAATAATGTGTAGTTCTTGAAAATAAATTTCCAATGGGCTATCTTGCACCTAAAATGGAGGTCATATGAAAAATTTACGACCCCAAGAAGTCGAGGTACCAACTTACCCATCAGGGCCCACATAACTTTTGGTGTTTCATATCCTAGGGTTAGATTTTTGGATATATAGGGTTTTGGAATTCATGAGTATTTTTAAAAAGGCCTCTGGAGCCTCATTGTAATCATTATTCTCAGATAGATGCATGTAGAAACCACATCTCTTCTCAGAGATAACTACCACCATTCGAGCAAGTTGTTTTCAGTTCTGCAGTTTTACAGTTTCGGCCTATTTTATTTATTCAATAGAATTTATCGTTCACTGAATATCTTTTGTTCTTCTCTATATCTCTATGTTATTGTATTGATTTTGTTATTCCTTTCATTCCGCTAATAAATATGGATCATTTGTTGACGAAACTATCGACATAGATAGAGTGAGCTATGCATATTTCAAATATATAATTTAAAAATAATAATAATATTTTTACTATTTTTAATTTATTTTTGTCTTCACATATATCAAAATCCTAGAATACATATCTCTCTTATTTATGCTATATCTTTTTCTCGTCCTAAACATTTCTTAAATGATTTATATGTGACACTAGAGGAGATTGATACCTACGATCTAAAAATAAAATAAAAATTTGATCATGTTAAGACCCTCTTAGCTTGCACAAACAAAATACATTGTAATTCCAGGCATATGTTGACTTTGATTTTTTTTTTTTTAATTATAAAATTAATATTAAAAAATTCCAAAAAATACACGACACAATGAAAATGGGTTCTCTACAAGTATACAAGTTTTTTGAATTAAATTCCTACACGAAAAAAAAGCATATACCTTATATTTTGTTCGAAAAATAAGATACCACTATTAGAAAAAAATAAATTTGACATATTTATTCACAATGTATGTGAATAAAAGTTATCTATTCAGAAATCTAATTCAATTTCCTACATTTCATCTTCTTACACCATATCCAAATTCATTGTAAAACTACCTTGAATAATCCCTCCAAGTTAATAGATTGTTGTTTTTCCAGTATTTCATTTCCACTAATGCTTCATGAGACACCATCATTAGCTTGCACATACCCATATATCACGTTGGAAAATTGATAGGAAAAGGATTAGTCACACATGATTGAGGATGAAGGTAAGATTATTGATCAACCTATTGCAATTTTGATTGGTTGAAGAGCAAGTTATATTTACATTTCCCTTGATTTGGTTGAAATATTTTATTTCGAAAGAAGTAAGCATGGGAAATCATGGTTGGTTCAATTGACTACTAGAACTAAAAGGAAAATCAATGAATTTTTGAAAGTATGCGCAATAGATATGGATGGTGTCAACATTGTTGCAACCTGGAACATAATGCCACTTGATTCATATGGTGTTCTTATTGTAATGAATTCATTGGATTCACAATCAATGATATTATTATGGAATAGAGGAGTCAATAGTGATGATTAACGATGTTCTAGAGCTTAATATGTATTATGTTTTCCAAAAAAAGGAAATATCAGTGCTATTATATTTTTTAATATAGTTATACAAAATTTCCAAAGATACAAAAATAATGCATTAAGTATAGTTATTTCAATTCAAAGAGTGTATGTTGTATAATTCTTTAAGTATAGGTGGCATTTGTCGTTATAAGATTGCTAAATGTGGTTGAACTCAAAATTAAATTTTATAAGATTGCTAGATGTAACTAATACATTTCACTAAAAGGTGCGGAATTTGAATCTCAATCCATACGGATAAAAGAGGATGTTAATTCAATTTTTAAATATAAAATAAATTTAGAAGATAAATTGAAACTAATTCATATTGGTTAAGTTTTGTAATATGACCTTTTTCCATGATGTAAAAATTTATAATAACTTGGGGAATCATAAAAGTGTTGTTGATTATGCCATATTTTCTATTTTTTTTAATACTATTGATTACATTCAAAGAAGCAAGGACAATAAATTAAATGAAATTAGAAACTTTAAATATCCAAAGTGGTTGAGTTTATATAATCCAAGTGCCTCAGTGTTATCAACTTATGCATTCATAAATGCAATTTAAACAATGATTTTGTCCAAATTTACATCCACGAATTCTGGAAAAAAAAAAAACCCAAAAGGTAGAACGTTTAGCCATGGTATATATATATTTCGTGCAATGACGATAGTACAGAGATATACTATGAATTTGAAGGAGACAGAACTGTCAAGGTGGGAAGGTACAAATGATGCTTAAAATAACCATGTGGCATAACCTTAAATGTATGTTATAATACAGTAAAACTTCCCCCCATAACAACCGTGGAAGGTCCCAACATGGTCCCGAGGATTATTGGAACTTACGTAGGTTACCACTCACTGGATAATGTGATTAATTCTTTGGTTCCATCCTTTAGGGAGGATTCTAGTCCTATACCCATCCCGACCTTCCTGGGAAAGGAATTAATTAATCGAGATGAGAATAGTGGAGCTTTAGGGTATTCTTCTAGTATAGGGGAGGTATCTAGGAAGTACTTAGCATGGTCATTGTAATTTCCCCGACCACCAAACATTTCCATGTAACACTACCCAAAAAACCTTAAAATTTCCTTTACTGCTCTGATACCATTCATGTTACATTCCCATCCTAAGCAACAGGCTAGGCCATGTCACCGAGAAACTTGCGGAAATAATCACATATAAAGCTTAACTGAAAGATAGAGATAACATATGGTATTCACACTTATAAATATAAGTCTATATAATGAAATTAAACAAAAAACCCTACTCTAGTCATACACATATTCATGCGAAAGCAACATTTAACCCATAAATGTAGCATACATATAAGTATAGACATTACTCATTAATTATAATGCAAATACAAATACACAACATGCAACGAACAACAAAATGGTACTTATCTTTTAATAGAAGACCACTAAATACATACAAACCTTCCAAGAAATTTCCAACCTCAGATTGCGCTGCTCATCATGCTCAGCAGTGGTTCACGCTCGAGTTGGGACTAAACTCCACCAGGAAAGGCAATTCTAGGCTAGGAAAGGACAACAAGGAAGTTTCACAAAACAACAGGAATGATCTTTTATCCAGGGGCCACTTACACCCACAACCCACATACCCTCATTCCCCACACATTTGCTCCACCTGAGGAGGGTACACCCTCACTAATACAACTCCATCAGATACTACACCTTACTTACCTTAGGCTTCAACAAGAGGTTGGACTAGAAGTCCCAGTGTACTGTAGTTGCTACAAGACTCCCATAACTCTTCTACGTGGTTGGTCTACAAACAATAGTGTAATTTTATTAATGATGTGAGTACTTACATATACAAAAATCAGGCTCATTGGATTTAGCATCTGGCTCACCAGCCTAATAAACACATAATCCTCTCATATTATAACCACTCGACTGAACAACCTATAAACATAAGTAGAATTCAACAGGGGCTCGGCCTTGGGGTGTTACAATCTCCACACCTTATTTTTTCATTGTCCTCAGTGTAACTTATTTACACGACAATAGAAATATTTCCAAAATCTTTAAAAAGATGTGGGTACTCTATCCGCATAGAATATTCATGCTCCCATGTTGCATCCTCAGGACCGTACCATGTCCACTGGACTTTTACAATCCCTATGACTTGATTTCATAGTTTCTTTCTTTTCTGGTCTAGTATACGCATCGGATGAACCTACAATATTCCTTCTTGCTCCACTTGAATCACATTCCAATCAATAACATGATAAGCATCAATTATATATTTCTTAAGAAATGAAACATGACACACATTATGTACAGTCATGGACACAGACAATGCAATCCTATATGAAATTGGTCTAATCCTTTCTAGGATTTCAAATGGCCCACAATATATGGCTGCCAACTTGGAAGAGTTTCCCAGCTTCAGGGAACTTTTGTTGGCTTTCACTTTCAAGAAAACATGATCACCAACTTTAAAATCCCTGTGGATTTTGCCTTTGTCTGCATATCTTTTCTGCATGTCTTTGGCAACCTTCAAATTCTAATTAATCTTCTGCATTTTCTCTTCCATTTCCTTGAGAAACTCTAGCCCAATTTTTTCTCTATCAGTTGGTTTGTCCCAACTTATTGGCGTGTTTCACTTTCTTCCATAAAGTGCTTCAAACGGGCTCATGTTCAATGATGCTTGATACCCATTGTTATAGGAAAATTATACCAAGTGTAGGTAGTCTTCCCATTTAGATGGTTTGTCCATAACATACATCCTTAACATATCTTCTGTCACTTGGTTCACCCTTTCTGTTTTCCCATCAGACTTAGGGTGATAGCTTGTGATTAAGTTTAGATTCATTCTGAACCCTTTGAATAACCCTTTCCAAAACTTTGATGTAAATTTAGGGTCTCTGTCAGACACAATTGTCTTGGGAATACTATGCAATCATGCTACTTCCATCATATAGATATCGACAACATTAGCTTCCTTGTGAGTAGTCTTCAATGGAATAAAATGGGCATATTTCGTAAGCTTATCCACCACCACCATGATGGAATCATGTTTCTTATTTGTTCTAGGTAATCCTGTGATGAAATCCATTGTCACCACTTCCCAGTTCCACTCAGGAATGGGTAAGGGTTGTAGCAACCCAGCTGGGTGCCTATGTTCAGCCTTGACCTTCTAACACACCATACATCTGGTGATGTATTCTATAATTTCCTTCTTCATACCTTTCCAAAAGTAATGGCTCTTGACTATTGCCATTTTTTTCTAATATCAAGGGTGTCGAGAATAAGGCACATTATGCATTTATTTCAAGATAATAATTCTCAATTCTGAGAAATTAGGTACATAAATTCTATTTTTGTACAGAAGTGTTCCATCAGCTTCCAATTTATAATTTTCCACTTTTTGTAGCATCTTACCTTGTTGTAGATTTTCTACCAATTCCATGTACTGCAAATCTGCATTTTCATCTTCTGAAATTCTTCCTTTAATATTTGTTTGATACATGATAATGACAGTAGCATGTATTTCATGCACTCTTATGTTGAGTGAATCAGCCACTTTGTTCTCCTTTCCTTTGATATGCTTGATATCAAGGTCATACTCACAAAGGAATTCCAACCATCTACTATGCCTAGCATTTAAGGTTGGTAGATCAAACAAATGCTTCAGATCGTTATGGTATTTTCTCGATTCAAACCTCTTTCCCATGAGGTAATGTCTCAATTTATTTAGAGAGTGTACAATGGCTACCAACTCCAGATCATGAGTTGCATAGTTCTTTTCATGATCTTTGAATTTTCTGGACTCATAACATATTACAAATCCATTCCGAATGAGGACTCCCCCCAGTCCTTCTTTGCATGCCTCTGTACACACTACAACATCTTCATTTGATTATGCAATCCTCGGGATTGGAGCGCTGGTTAACAACTGCTTCAATTGATGGAAGATTCTCTCACATTCTTTTGTCCATTGAAATTTTTTATCCTTCCTTTGCAAGGAAGTGATGGGGTGAGTTATCCTTGAGAACCCTGAAATAAACCTTCTGTAATAGCCAACTAGACCCATAAAGGATCTAAGTTATGCCACTTTCTTCGGAACTGAACATTCTATGGTTGTTTCTTTCTTCTTAGGATCCACAACTATCTGATATTTTGAAATGATACGTCCCAAATAATGGATCTGCTTTTGATAGAATGAGCACTTGCTCAATTCAACATACAGTTGGTTCTCTCTTAGCACCTGCAAAACAATCCTCTGATGATTTTCATGCTCTTCCTCCGACTTGGAATACACCAGGATGTCATCCAAAAACACTATGAAAAACTTGTCTAGATATTCCCTGAATAAACCATTCATTAGGCACATGAAAACAACGGGTGCATTTGATAACCCAAATGGCACCACTGTGAATTCATAATGACCATACCTTATTCTGAAGGAGATCTTTTTGATGTTTTCATCCTTTATCCTTACTTGGTGGTACCCTAACCTGAGATCTATCTTTGAAAATATCTTGGAATCCTTCAACTGATCAAAGAGATCATCGATCCTTGGCAAGGGATACTTGTTCTTAATAGTCACTTTCTTCAACTGTCTGAAATCAATGCACAATATCAATGTCCCATATTTCTTTTTCATGAACAGGACCGAGGCACCCCAAGGTGATACACTTGGGCATATATGCCCCTTCTTTAGAAGCTATTCAAGCTACAATTACAGTTCTTTCATCTCTGGTTTACTCATTCTGTAAGGCATTTTTGACACCGGAGCTGCTCCACGCATCAGGTTTATAGGTAAATCAATATCTCTCTTCGGGGGTAGTTAGGGTACCTCCTGGAATACATCCTCAAATTTTTTTAATACAACATGGTCTGCAATATTTGACACCTTATCCTTAGGTGCCTCTTCCATATGAGCTGCAAATATTTGGTAGCCCTTCCTCTAACCCTTCTTCAATTGCGTTGTTGAGACTTATCTGACAGTAACTTCCCTGGGAATTCCTTGGACTATTCTCCGATTTCCTTCCTCATCCAGGAAAACGAATGCATTTCTACAATAGTCTAAGATGGAATGGTGTTGTTCAAACCAATCCATCCCAATTAGATAGTCACGAGAACCTAAAGGTAAGATTTTCGATTCGGCCCTTATGCTCGGTCCATTCATGTCCACTGGACATGACTTAACCAACTCAACAACCTTTCTCTTGGCTTGTGTAGCCAACTGCACTAACCAATATTTTACATGCTTTCCTCTTTGCAATTGCAAACTTTCCACCATTATAACTATGAATAGCTTCTGAATCAATTAAAATAGTAATGGTTTGGTTGTTGATCATACCTTCCACTTCAATCATATGTGACTGATATTTTTTCTTGTTGTCCAGGGTTGCATAGATATTTGGTACACTTATTCCCATGTCCTCCACTATTTATACCTATTGAACATTGTGGACAGCTCTCACTTTGTCATTTATGTGGGGGCAATCTCTGTACCTATGATTCCTTTACAACCCCAACATTCCATAGGTTATTGTCTTGGCCTTTTCCCACCTACTTCAACCTTTTCGGGCTGTCTAAAACCTAGATGTCCTTGAGGGATATTATTGAAAAATGGTGGTTTGTTTCCCATTTTCCCCTGCTCCCTCTTAAACTACTTCTTGTCTTCCCAATTGAATAAAGTAGGATTTTTGTTTTGTTGATCCTATAAGCATTTTTCTCTTATTATAGTTTATTCCATAGTTTTTGGGTCATCACACTGTATCTTGTCACTGATGGAAGATGGAGGCCCACTCAGATACCTTTGAATCTTAAATTTATCATCCTTGATGAGGGGAACATATTTCAACAACTCCAAGAATATTCTTTCATACTCATCAATGGACATACTTCCCATCTTGAGTTCAAATAACTCTTTCATCTTCTTGTCATAATACCTCTTAGTTAAGTACTTCTTTTCAAAATGTCTCTTGAATTCCCTCCATGTAACATTCTTCTCTCTAATGCGTTGTACTTTCATAATTTGATCCCACCATATAGATGCCTTTCCTTTAAGTTGGTAGATGGAAATTCTTCCCTCTACATGAGAAGAATAGTTATGCAATTGAAAATATTTCCTCATGCCTAGCAACCATGTCTCAACATCTTCATCTTTCTTGTGTTCTTCATCAAAAGTAGGAGGTTTAATCTTCTTCATTTCACCCTTTAGTTCATCCACTCCAGATCTCCTGTGCTTTATGGTAGGAGATGGGCTTGAACTACTATGTGCCCTCTTATTCGAATGTTTCGAGGAGTGATAGTGATGCCTACTAATGCTTCTTGATCTTCCTTTCTTCTCAAGGGTCCTATGACTCCCTATTTTTCTTGAGACACTCTCCTTATCCAACTTCTTTTAGGTTATGTCCAGGATTTGTATCAACTTTAAGTTGAATTATCCATGTTGATCCATGACTTTCATGAGCTTTTTGTTATCTACTCGGTGAGTCTGGACATCTTTCTACAATCTTTCAATGATTTTCATCATGTTTCCCTCCTTATATATCTCTTCTCTATGCCCATTAGAGTTCGATCCTTCAACTCCCAAATGGATATCTGATCCTTTAGCTTCATTCTCTGAACTGAAATAATTCCTCCATTCTCTACACTTTGTGACAGTTTGGTTCAGGTCTAACAATCATTAACTATGCAAACACAATGTGCAGTCAATCGAAATTTTTTAGGCCATCAACCCTTAACAATTACACAATATTCATAACCATTATGATTCAAAGAAAACTTTCAAGTTCTGAGCTATTCTCTGTTCTGCAATAATTTTTGGGCACTATCCCTTTTCTCTTAGAACCCAACCCATCCGACTTCAGAAGTTTTAAAAGTATATCACAAAAAATCTCTTGGAGTTATGAATTGATGAACTTGCGGAGTACTTTGGGACTTCGGAGCTTCAGAGCTTCAGTACTTCAAGCTTTGGAAGTTTTCACATTAGAACAACTCACTTCTCTTGAACGATTAATCTATGAACACTTCCATGTCACCTTGGCATTACAAAACTTTTGAAAGTTCCTCCTTTCGTTCCCTTATGAACCATTCTTCCATATTTTCAAGTCTTCGGACTTCTCAACTAGCGCCATGCATCCACTGGACCCACGGTTTCCATACTTGAACTAAGATACCAATAGTCCTCACTTAACACCTTTAAAATTGTGGGGGCATGCATCGATGGTTTGGAGTAACCCACCTTTCATCCTGCAATTCTTCTCACATTGACACGTAACCCCATGGTAAAACCATGGTTTGGATTGTGGGACCGCCTTGGGAAATTAACTCCAGTGCAACTTGGGTCCCTGCAATGGCCCCTAGTCATCGATCTTCATGTATCATGATGAATGCGAGTGTGGGTCTGCCGACTTTTAATTATGTCATGTAACGTCGGGGCCCACATAGTACAACTAACAACATTCCAGGTGGGGGCACATGGCAAGTATAAGAGAGGTCCATGTCACCTCTAGGTGATGTCATCATGATTCACCACTTTGTCTCTTCATGATTTGGATCTTTGGACTTCGGGAGTTCTCGCCTCCACACACACTAATTCTCCCGAACGCCAAAATCTCGAACAAGCCCATCTGCTGACACGTATCCCTCTTGAAGGACAGTCCGGATTAACTATGAACTTCATAGCTTCAAGCTTTGGCCCTTCTCTTATTTTTTCACCTAACTTCACTGAAGTCATGAATTCCGAAGAGATTCCAGTTGAACCCTCTTGCACCTTCTCCATATCTAACAGTCGTGAATTGTTCTCCTTCTCTAGAACAGATCCTATGGCCCACATTACTCTTCGGACCAATACCATGTCTGTCATGGTTTTATAATACCTCTACACCTATTGAGCTTCATAACACGACCAAGGTAACCTATTGGCACTCAGGAATGTTCCGAGATTCAGAATTGGTTCCTCCTGACACAATTTCCACCTCAAACCTTGGTTCTGATGACCACTTATCTGACCCATCCAGGCTTAGTGCTTCAACCATGGCTCTGATACCAATTTGTAACTTCCTCGGACAATGACCCTTGCTGGGTAACACTAACTAAACATCCTTAAACTTTCCTTTACTGCTATGATACCATTCCTGTGACATTCCCAGCCTGAGTAGCAGGCCAGGCCATGCCACCAAGTAACTTGCGGAAATAATCGCATATAAATCTTAATCGGAAGATAGAGATAAAATATGGTATTCACACTTATAAATATAATTCTATATAATGCAATTAAATAGACAACCCTACTCTACTCATACACATATTCATGCAGAAGCAACATTTAACCCATATATATATATATATATACAGGCATTACTCATTAATTATAATGCAAATACAAATATACAACATACAACAAACACCAAATTGGTACTTATATTTTAATAGAATACCACTAACTACGTGAAGACCTTCCACGAATATCCTATCCTTAGAACACACTGCACATCATGCTCAACAACGTTTCACCCCTGAGCTGGGACTAAACTCCATTGGGCAAGGGAATTCTAGGCTAGGCAAGGACAACAAGGAAGTTGTACAAAACAACAGGAAGGATCTTTTATCCCAGGATCCACTTATGCCTACGACCCACAGAACCTCATTCCCCACATGCCTGCTCCACCCCAGGAGGGTACACCTTCACTAATACAAGTCCATCAACTACTACACCTCCCTTACCTTGGGATTCAAAAATAGGCTGGACCAGAAGTCTCAGATTATTGTAGCTGCTACGAGACTCCCTTCTAGGAGAAATCACTTCCCACCAAAGTCTCTCACCTGGGAGAGATTCTCACAGGCATGACAACCCGCTTCTTCCGTTCACTTCCTAAGAAACAAGCAACAGTATTCAACTACACTCGGGTGATGGTAGCAACAGAAAACGAGTATGGACACCAAAAATGGAAACAACAAACACTAAGACACAACATGACTCATGAGAATAAAATTGCGTCAGATTCACAGGAAACACACAGGATAACTCAAGTACGACTACAGGATTCCAAAGGTGCATGCTAGATATAGGGGCAATGATGATGGATAACTTTTTCAATGCTTGAATTCCTGGTCAATCAGGAAGGTGACAAACTTCCAGAGAATCATAAGGGTCCTGAGAAAAGTCCCCATTGGTCCATATGCAAGGATGGGAACAATGCCAGAATGGGAAGCGAACCCCCAACGAGATGGATTTCCTAGATATAAACTGCATGTGCCTATGTTGACACATGTCTTCCTGAAGCCGCATGATTTCTACTTAGCACTCATTCCCCTTTCTCCTAGGAACTTAGGACAACATGGCTTATGTCAACTATATCCTTTGGGAAATAATAATAAAATATTATTCCCTTAGAGGTAATCCCTCTAGCTTATCCTCTAGGCCTAGACACTTATCCTCCCTCCCTTACCCTACCTAGTGGAGCTTATTCCCCCATAACTCTTCTTCATGGTTGGTCTACACGCAACAGTGTAATTTTATTAATGATGCGAGTACTTACATATACAAAAATTAGGTTCATTGGTCTTACCATATGGCTCACGAGCCTAATAAACACATAACTCTCTTAGTTTATAACCACTCAGCTAACCATCCTATAAACATAATTACAATTCAATAGGGGCTTGGTACTGGGTTGTTATAGTCACAGGGCTTGTGGATAGAGGTGTCTCCTATTAAAACTAGGAGTTCCCACAAGAAGAGGATGAAAAATATTTCTTTTTCTGCACAAAAAATGAAAACAAACCTTGAAAAGGGGGTGCTTAGAGGCATGAAATACCTAGCAAGGGACAATTCACGATCCTCCTCTCTCTGAATATAAGAGGGGTAGGAGGACCCCTAAAAGAGGCCTCGATGCAAAAACTTCTTTCCAAAACTACTCTAGATGTTATCTTTCTTCAAGAGACTCTGGTAGTCAAAGATAAGGCTAGACACTTCATGAACTCTTTCTTACCTAACTGGATGATATATGTTGTTAATTATTTAGGGAATTCTGGTGGAATTCTGGTGTCATGGGATCCAAAAGTATTTGATTTAATTCCTTTCATAAGCCGTGGTGGTATTTTATTGCAAGGTTATTGTTTATCAGATAAGAGAAGGATCACATTTTTAAATGTTTATGTTCTATACACTAAGCGCAAGCAATTCTAGGAAAAGGTGGATGGTAGGGGCCTGCTAGTACATGGTAATTTAATCATAGCAGGGGATTTGAATTTGAATACCAGTGTAGAAGAGGTATGGGGTGCGACAACATTATTAGATCATTTGGCAGCTTTTTTCAAAGAAACTTTTTGAAAAAACCATCTTATTGATATCCCTCCTGCGGAGGTGGTACCAATGTGGTAAAATGGCATATGTGCAGAGGAAGAAATCTTAAAGCGGCTAGACATAGTTTTTCCTCAGAGGATCTTATTTTATCGTCTTTTAGATATAGGAAATGGGTGGAATATCCATATATTTCCAATCACGCTTCAGTATTACTAAAATTGGATCATGGCTTCTTGATACTTGCTCATCCTTTCAAATTTAACCCTGCATGGTTATGTGAAGATTCATTTTCATCTATGGTACATGGGGTATGGAATTTTCAATAGGCCCAAACAAAAGAGGGCTCTCAGAGGAGACTTGTAGGGAAGCTGAAACTAATCAAGACCCGAGTAAAGGCCTGGTCAAAATAAACAAAAATGTAGGAACAACTATCATTGGAAAATATTGAAAAGGAGCTAGCATCGATCTATAATAAAAAGACATAGGGTGCGATTAGTTATGTTTTTTATCACCATTTTAAATATCTAGAGGTTGAACGCAATAAACTATTACTATCAAAAGAGGATCAGTGGCATCAATAAAGCAGGGCTATATGGATTCAAAGTGGTGATAAAAATAATAAATTCCTCCATTGCTTTGTTATTCATAGAAGAAATAAAAAAATATATGGGAGATAAATGATGAATATGGCTAGGTTCACACAATACATGTGGACTTAAAGGAAGAAGCGAAGAGATTCTACACCTCCTTCTATTAGGACATTGGGAAAAATACCATTGAAGTGAAGATAGCTATGGTAAGACTCTTTCCAAGAATTGTTATAGAGGATGAAGTTGTTACTCTTGAGATTACATGCACCGGTGAGGAAGTCCTAGAGGTTCTAAAGGGATTCACTAAGGAAAAGATTCCAAGGCTTGATGGGTGGACTTTTGATTTCTTTTTAAAATTTTATGAGTTGGTTGGGAAGGATTTGCTATATGTTGTGAAGGAAACAAGTCATAATGGCGAATTCATCCGGTCGATAAACTTGACATTTTTATCTCTTATACCTAAATTCAACTATCGTTCCTCCTTTGGAGAATTCCTCCCAATTCCTTTGTGTAATCTATTTTATAAAATCATTGCAAAAATTATAGCCAAAAGGATCAAACCAATTCTTTCTCACTCATTATCTGAGGAACAGTTGGGACTTCTTAAAGGGAGACATATTTTAGATGTTATAGGAACATCCCAGGGGTGTATGCACACTATAAAGGCAAAGAAGCTACAAGCCATCATTCTAAATCTAGCTTTAAAGAAGGAATATGATTGTATAAGCTGATATTTTCTCTGTTTAACACTTCTGAAATGTGGATTTGGCCTTCCTACAACTAATTGGATCATGGTTCGTGTTACCTCAACAACCTTTTCCATTCTGAGCAATGGAGAGTCGACTATGTTCATCCAGAGTGGAAGAGGACTAAGATAGGTTTGCCCAGTTTTTCCCCTTCTGTTTATTCTTTTGATGGAAGGTTTGATCCTTTCACTAAAAAATGACCAAGCTAATGGAAAATTGGAAGGGATAAAGGTTTCAATATTAATAAGGATTTTTCATCTTATAGTCGTGGATGATATACTCATCATGTCCAAAGCATCGTTAGAAGAATGACGAGAGATTAATAGAATAATGACATTTTTTTGTGGAGCTACAAGGCTTTTGATTAATGTTCAAAAATCCACATTTCTCCATTTTGGAGTGTAGCAAGACACTCTTAATAGTCTAAAATAATTCTTCCATTACAATTTTAATGCACTTTCGAAAGGGTTCAGATATCTGGGTTACTTCCTAAAACCAAACAACTACAAGCTGGAGTATTGGCATTGGCTCATTTCAAGATTTGAGAAGAGAATAAATCATTGGTGCAATTGTTGGATTTCTATTGAAGGTCGTTATGTGTTAATTAAGGCAGGCCTAGAGAGCCATCTAGTCTATTGGATCGCTATGGAACCATTTCTATCTTCAGTGCTTAATCAGATCCGTCAATTGGTTTAATTATCTTTCCTATGGTGAGGAGGAAAACAGAAATAGAGCTATCATTTGTGTAGATGGGAGACCATAGAAAGGCCAAAAAAGTTCGGTGACTAGGGTATAAGAAACATCTACATCTTTTATAGGGCCTTGACGACTAATACGTTGTGGAGGGTTTTGATGAAAAATGGCATATGGAATCGTGTCATAAAAGACAAGTATCTTCCACACGGGACAATAACGAGGTGGCTGAGATCGGCTATGAATGTAGTGGTGCATGGATCCCAGACATGGAGAAATATTCTCAAATATTTTCATATTATATATTACATTGTCTAGCATTGATTTTGGGTTCGGGAAAATCCATCATTATAGGAAAATATCTGATCCTAGGCATGGGAAAATTATTGATATTGTTTGAATATATGGTAACCAAACTAAATGAAAAAAGTTTTTATTACTTGTATCAGGATAGAATTGATCTACGCCCTGACATGATCTGCTCTATTTGGCTAACCAATGAAGAATTGGGTCTGGCAGGAGAATTGGTGATAGAATGGGAAATATTCAGAAGAGCCTTAATTGATTATGGAGTTCAGCTGCTAGACAGACTAGATTTTTTAAAATGGTCGTGTGGTGACTATTCTAGCCAACTTACAGTTAAAAACGTGTACGATGCCTTAGAGACAAAAAAATGGATTAAAACAATTGGAGGATGCACGAAAAAGTTGTGGTTATAGGACTGTCCTAAAAAAATTAAACTCTTTGGTAGGTTGGTTGTAGAAAATAAAATTCTCACTTGGGAGAATTTATAACTCAGAGGACATATAGAGCCAGGTCTATGCCATCTATGCAAAAGCAACTAGGAGTCTGTAAATCAGTTGTTTGTAAATTTCCCTTTTACTATTTCTATCTGGGATAGAATTAAATAAGAAAAATATCTTACAACTGGGTGGAACGGTGCAACAATAGCAGAGTGTTTTAAAAATTGGAATGATCAGAAGCGATCATATCCTACTATGCCAGCCTTTATTTGTTGGTACATCTGGCTAGAAATAAACTTCTCCATCTTTGAGTCAGGAAATCCTTCCATTCAGAAGGTGGTCCAAAAAACATTAGGTGCAGTGGATGGATCCAAGAAAAAGGTAAAAGAACAAATCTCGAGAGCGCGTGTTGGTGTAACAACTGATCAAAGTATTATTGGGCAATGGGTGGTTTGATGGGGTTGTGCAAAAAAATGGTGAACAAAGTGGGGAAGGTGGGGTGTTAAAGATCAATGATCATTCAACATATAAATGGACATTAAATTGTGGACATGGAACAAACACTAGAGCAAAGCTTATGGGGGTATGGGCATTACTAACCTTGGCATATTGGCTCTCATTCTCCAATATTCTTGTCCATGGAGACTCCAAAATAGTTATAGATTGTCTTAAGGGAAAAGGTACATTACAGGTTGTCACCTTAGATTGATGGAAGGAAAGGATAGTTGATCTTATCAAGCTCTCTAGGACTATTTCCTTTGCTCATGTTTATAGAGAAGATAATCAAGAGGCGAAAAGTTTATCCAAAAAATCTCTCCAAAATAAAACGGGGATCATTGCTTACTATCTATGTGAAGAGGTACATGAGGGTCCAACTATGTTTTTAAATTTATATTAGAAGTCTTTGGGGAGGCTACAATGAGATTTTTATGTGATTATTTTAGGGTGTCTTTTTGTGTAGCATTACGTTACGGGTAATATGTTTCCTTCTACATGATTGTGTAATTTTGGTTATATTGGAGTTTATTTGGAGTCTCTTCCGGGGATATAGTTCCCACAAAGTAGTTTGGGTGATGAAACAGTCAAAGGTATCCAAAGGATTTTTTGATGTAAAAGTTTTATATGTGAACAATTTATATTTCAATATAAATATGAAGTGAAATTTTTTGTGGAAAAAAAGTGATATGTATATATTCTGTGTGACACCAATTGTTGAGATATATATGTTGTGAGTATTATATATATTTCATGCAACACCAACCATGT
Source organism: Picea engelmannii (assembly GCA_009831015.1). Lineage (NCBI taxonomy): Eukaryota > Viridiplantae > Streptophyta > Pinopsida > Pinales > Pinaceae > Picea > Picea engelmannii. The sequence goes on along the minus strand of ML779248.1, from coordinate 1,233,190 downwards.
GGAAAAACCTTAAACATATGTTTTAAGTGGTATGCATATATTCCTTGAAAAGCCAATTGTTGAGATATATGTATATGTTGTAAGTGGTATATATGTATTCCATGCAACACCAACTAATGAGATATTTATTGTGAATCATAAGAGATGCTCTATAAAGGTGGCAGTGAATACTGCGTAGCAGACTGGTTAGTAGGAGTCGTAATCACGTGGAACGAAATTTCAAGGTATATGTCCCTGAAGCGAACATCAATCCTACCATCAACGAGATTGTAGAGAATGAAAATAAATAAATCAGTGATTACATTTTATGATTTAGCATCAGGTTTGTATA
>ML779248.1:1189969-1224798 GCA_009831015.1 Picea engelmannii | reverse complement strand
AAAAAAAAATCTTGTAATAAACTTTATTTATCTGTTTAAAAAAAACCATTATACAAAACATAATCTAATATCTCATAATATATTTGATTGAAAACATGATTCACTTAAAGAATAACCTTAAACTTTTTGTTTTGTCCATAAAATAATCCATTTAAATAATTCATTTAAAGAATAACCTTAACCCTAACTCTATAAGAATGAACCTATCCCTAATATTACAGAACAAAAATAATCGTTATTATGATTACATAAATATTTAAATAATTATTTTGATTTTTTAATATATATATTTTTTTAATTTTACTCTTCTTAAATGGATATTTATTGTATTTTTTTTAATAAACTATAATGATTTTATTTAAAATATATATATTAAAAAAATGAAATCTTATGATATTCATTATCGTATTTTAACACATATTCATAAGATAAAATAATTTATCTTAAAAATACAAAAATAAAATAAAGTCCTTAATACCTCTTTGAAACAAACTTTTCCAAAAAATTAGAGAACAATAAAATACACCAAAGAAATTTAACATGAAAATATTAAATTTTAGAGGATTCAAACGCTTTAAAATAATTTGTGGGCCTTATTGTTTATAAACTTTAGTTATGGCCGACATTGGTTTCCTTAGGAAGGGATGTGAGTCGATGAAAAACGGCTGCAAACCCTGTTTGGTACGCTATACATCATTTTTTTAACAAAATTTGTGGGTGTATTATGTTTCTATATTATAGATCACACCCAAATATGTTTTTATATTACAGATTACACCCAAATATGTATATGTGTGAGCCGACAAACATCTACCCCAAGGACATAAGATTGATCTGTTCGATCTTTTTTGTCATAAGGGTTGCTGAGGCATGTGCCACTCCCATTTGAGTGTAGTATCGCTCTGTTTTTTCCACTGCTTCTAATGAAATGCCAGGAATGCTTTTTCGTTTGGCACAAGCCTGTTGTAATATGATGTAGTTTACCGACAATGGATGATGTCATTTCCACTAGACGTTCCCTTGGGGTAAGGAGGATAGTTCCTTATTTTGTTTTGTGATTTCATCTTAAGTTGTCTGAATGTGTTCATTAATGTCCCGAGATTCTAGCATTATGTAGGTGGTTCCAGAAGGTAACGTTGTGTTCAACTAGACTAGAAAAGTTGGCAATGTGTTCCTTCCCCTTGGCCAATGCCTCTTATACGAACAACATCTTGATCTATAAGGGAATTTCCTCCAACAAACGTTTTCGGTGAACTTCAACAAATGTTCTTTCATCCTTGCTAAAAGAATCATTGTATTCAATGGAGAACTCTACAATATATCTTTCCTTCACTTGATGGAACCATAAATCAATTTCTTGAGTCCACTTATTATCCACTTATTTCAGTATATTGACTATAGTCTCGTCCTATACCAGTTGTTCATCAACTCTCAAGGCACTCTCAAGACACTGTTAATGGTTGTCTACCTCTTCAACCATTCATACAACAAACAAGGAAAATGAGCAAAGAAAATTTCATAAAAATATGTGTAGATATACCTTTGTTTCCATGATTTGACATTGGTTACCATATCCTTTGTCTCCCATTGTGAAAACTCATCTTCCTTCTTAGATAACCAGTCTTGGATATCGTAACATTCCCTAGCTTAGTTGAGGACCATTACATGCAAAATCTTCTTAAAAAATTTAGTTTCTCTACAAATTAAATTCATGTAGCTTACCAGCTACGATTTACAACAAGATTTAACTATTGTTTGGTACCATTAATTAGGTGCATCTACAACATGCTAAATCCCATATGAATGTAGTTCAAAAAACGCAACACAACAATATATAAATCATTCTTAATGATAGAGTTAAGGCACAAGAAATAAACTCATAATGCAAATAAAAACAAGATAAAACACTTTTATTTTAGAAAAGGTTGTGCAACGAACTTCTTGGGAAAGACATTCCACACAACAATAGACTTGTTGTTCCAAATGTCAATAGAAATTCACCCCGAAGATGAGGCTATTAATCCACAAAAGAGGGTGGTCTCTCACTTCCCACTCACAACTCATAAATCCCACAACTCACTGGTATTATCTTACATCTATCTTAATTTTCCACCATCTCTCTTTCTCTCGAGATTCCAAACCCAAGGAATGTACCCCTTCATCGATCCCAATCCTATGGGCATCCCAATAATTTACCAATGTCTCTCTGGCATAGGTAACTAGGAATATCTCTACTGGGAACTCAAGGGAAATCACTGCTAGGAACACTACTAGGAAAAACAATAGAAAACACTTGTTGTTATAGTGAAAATCACATAGGAGTTCACACTTCAGTCCTGACAACTTGTCTCTTTAGTATTGAGCTCCAAAACTCTCCAAAATTTTTCCAGCATGCTCTATATTTCCCTGCATGGTTACTCCATCTCCATGCTATGTTTTCTTATTCTCTTCTTGTTGTTCATGCAAAAACAATGACGAACTAAAACTATTGTAACTTCCCATACACATTTTCTTCTCTTTGTCTTGCTTGATTGACTCAGACACTTCCCCATAATGATTGTACTTAGTCCTCATGCTCCCAATAACTATGTGATGTGACTTCTCACACCCACCTTACATGCATTCAATGATTGGGTTTAGGGACACTCAATCAAAAAATAGAGTTAAATAGATAATGATAATAAAATTCAGGAATGTAGGTGGAATTAATAGACATGAGTAATTCCCCTTTGGACCCCTCTCTTAGATATTCTCCTAGAACCTCCCCTCTCTTATGGACTAATTTAGGCCCCATCTCTTCCATGTTCCCTTAGCAACTAGCATCACCTTTTATTATTCAAACATAGAAATACATTTTGCATATACATCGCTTGGCCATAGGCACACATTATATCTACATTGAGCATTGATTAAAATGAGGATTATAGTTGGGACGTTACATATTTTATCCCGATATGGATTCCACCTCATTCTTTCCCTTCATCATGTGATACAAAACCTTCAAGTCTCTGCAACATAACCATTTTTCGGGATTTTAGCGCATCTCTCCTAGCACTGAGAGGTTAAATACCTAGGGTTCGTCAATATATGACTAACAAAACCTAAAGGTGTCAGTGTATTTAGTATTCGATTAAGGACCAAAGAATTTATCATCCAAGATGTGATGAGAATCACAGAGAACATTTAGTCTTGTCTTGGGGGTGAAGGGACAATGTATACAAGGAAATCCTCTTGGGTATTCATTCATTCATTTAGAATGAAACACATATTTCTAAGCATTAACCATTAATATAGACATAAATTCAAGTCAAAATACACATACAAGATGACAAAGAGAAACACGACTTTGTATTATATTTATTAAATCTTTCAAAATGCATATATAAACATACACATATCACATAGAAGTGCACTCATGCACTCTGATTCATTTAATAGTCATTACATTCCTCTGTGTTCTATCTCCATTTCCACCCCAATTTTACTCTATTGCAAACTTTTTCTTACACTCAAACATGACTCCTCAAAATTTGATACAGAACTAGAACCAAAACTAGACTCAAAACTATACTCTTCTCCAACTCTCCTACACTTGAATCTAACTATATGTTTTGGTTTGGCTCTTTGTTTCTTTCTTCTCTACTCCACTCTATCTAGTGAATGCCATATCTGCATGCTTCTTATGTTTTCATGCTTCCCTTTTATCGTCATTAGAGAGTGGAAATCCTACCTAACTTGCCATATCATCCATAGTATTTCCCATGATCCTTCGAGTTATTCTTGTTCATCATTCAGGAAGATTTTCTAATATATTCTCTAATTTGGTCTACATGCATTATATTCTCGATCCTTTCCAAAGAGAGTACAAAAATGGGTTGGCACACGTAATGATCCTATGGATGGCACATATACAGATTCTCTTTTTGTCACATAGTGTATATTCGTGGGTGCACATGCCACTAACCCAAAACCTTGGGTGACAACAAGCATATACAATCACAAGGGGAACTAGCAAAGGATGATCATGGCAGGTTTATGAAGGATTTAAGGGTGATTCGATTCACATTATTTGGATGTGGGGTAGGTGGACAAGTGCATTCCAAAACCATTGAAAACACCACCAACAGGTTTTCATGTGTAGTGTGGTTCGTTGGATGTTTCAGGAACTTGCACAGGAAGGTGGTGGATTAGTCAAGCATCAACAAGATGACAAGCAATCAAACCAGGGGTAGAAAGGGGAAGAGTCAAATGATGTGAGGGGATGATGGGCCACCCTTGTCACCAGGATTAGTGGCCCTAATCAAAATGGCATGTGCGGCATGGGAGGTGGGGACCCGTTTCAAAAATCTATGAACCAATTCTAAGAAGAAGGAGGTGGAAGAAGTAGAAGTGGTGGTTCAAAAGATGGGATTGGAAACCTCAGATGAAGAGATATTGAAGGAGGTGAAGGAATCGGTTCCCGACCCAAGCTACTCATGCACAAGAGACACCAAATACGTTAAGATTGTGTAAACTTACTGTATCATGAAATCCTTGGTAGGAAAAGATTTGGAAAAGTACGAGGAGGAGAAAAGGGCCACCCTTCATGCCATTCACAATTTTTATGTTAATTTTGATCTTTATTACCAATTGTAGTTTAGGATCAAGTTTAGAGTCATACCATAGGGGGAGCAAGGAGCTTAGAGGTACTAGACAAAATGAACATCTAGCTATGCAAGGTCAAAGGATAAGCCAATCATGGTGGAATATGATCAACGAGTTCGAGGTTTGGACCAAGAATATGTGAAGGAGAAGGAACCTCCTACCCCAACAATTGAATATTGAGTTTGATTTTAGTACCCTGCATTATTTTGAAATCATAAGTTTATCAATCGTGATGAAGTTCCCTAGATATATTGTCATTCTTATATATTATATGTTTATAGTTTTTATAATCCCCAATTCTCATAGTTTAATTAGCCAATTCTCATAGTTTAATTAGCCACACAGTACTTATGACAATGTTAAAAAATGACGTATTAAATACTTAATGAGAGTCGGGTTTCCATTATGAAAGAACCCCAATGATATGGTTATAATTTTAGTTGTATATAATCAAAAAGCTTAGTACTTTGTACTTTTTTTTCTTAAATGAAAATAAAAAATAAAAAAATGCATACTTTATAGTTTCCTTCATAACATCCAAATATACTTTGAAATAAAAATGTGACACAACCTTTAACATATCCTTAAAAAGAGGTTTAAGAAAGCAAAGTTTAATTTATAGTTCTCACAAAATAGATTGATAATGCTATACACATGTCCTTGAATATATACCCACCATAAAGTGTCAAGTGACAGGGGAGTCTTGTCCAGAGCTACCATATCTCGAAAGTGTCATAAAGATTTTTTTATGGTTACATTTTTTTCCAACTTTTTCTTAAAATTTGTCTAGAAAAGGATTGTTGGAATTATAGATATCAGTTATTGAGATTGTATAATTCTAGTTTAGTAGAGTTTGTCAGGGCGTTGAATGCATTGATGGAATCAGACATATAATTTGAACAATGAAAAATTGCAATTTTAACAAAAATTACATAACCAAATTCCAATTATAATTATATGAAAAGATCCAAAAAATCAAATGTTTAAACTTCTGTGAATAAATATTAGAGAAAACATATTATACATATAAAATGACATGTATTGCACATATAAAATGACAGGGAAAAGCTCTTAAATGATCCATTTATCTTTAACATATGGTTGAGTGCGGATTTAGGAAAGACATATGGTTGAGTGCGGATTTAGGAAAGTGAAATACAATTTACAATTATGATAGAATAGATGGTAATTGTTTGGATGTAGGAAATGATAATAATTTTGTATCGATAATTTTCAAAATGATAAGGTTTTTAGTTTTGAATGGAGAGTTTGTATAGTAATGAATATTAAATTATTCTATAAGAACGTGAAAAAATGTTTTCTAAAATAAAAAAAATAAAAAATAAATTATTAATTTTAATGTAAAAAAATAAAATAACCATGTGACACAACCTTAAGCGTATGTTGTGACCATGTGTCACAAGCTTAAACGTATGTTGTAAGTGGTATGTACTCACTCCAACTATTGAGATATTTATTGTGAATCGGAAGATACGCTCTATAACGGTAGGATGAGCGTAATTAAAGAAATTTCAAAGTACAAGTCTGTGATATATATATCCGTAAAAAAGCAGTTTCTTTTCAATTCATTAATAATCAAAAGAAACTTTACAATACAAAGGATGAATTGAGAAGTTATTTTTGTCTATATATTGTATCTTTATTAATATAAATATTCTATATCAAAATAAAATATGTTTTTGTCAAAAATTATATATTGTATCTTTATTAATATAAATATTCTATATCAAAATAAAATATGTTTTTGTCAAAAATAACATAGATATTTTAGATATTTAAAATGCTATAATCTCTAAAAATGAAACTGAATGTTTAAAACCGAGAATCAAATATCATAGTCTTCTTGTTGTGTTGAAAAAATTCCAAGTTGATAGATCAAAAAATAAAAAAGGATCCAGTGCTAACAACTGAATCTTCAATGAATTCTTCATAACTCAACCATCCAACTCGACATCCGATAGTAGACTTTGACAAAGAATCTTCCATAGCATTGAACTGTCTATGCACATGAAAACATTGGACCCAAACAAAAAATTTATTGAGATTCATTATCTTCCTCATCCAAGGATGAATGTTTAAAGCATTCAAGTGTGACTTCCCATCAAACCATTCAAGAACGACTTTAGAGTCTCCTACTACCATTAATTCAAGAATTTGTTTCCTCAATGCAAAGATCAAGAGACTCCACAACCCAAGCAATTCTAATTTAATATTTGTACCTGAACCAACAACAAGATGAATCTTAAAAGAATGTACCCCACTCAGTTTAAGAACAACTCCAATACCATAGTTTCCTCCAACAATAGCTCCATCAAAGAAACCTATCGGCCTATCTCCAAAATAGATCGGGTTCAAGATATAATTAAAATTCCCCCCCTCGAAGGAACAAGGCATCTCCTTTACAACCTTCGCAATCCTTAAAGAAATTTCAAATTCATTTCTTGGACAATTTTCAAAAAAAAATTATTTCTATACTCCCAAATTCCTCACAAAACAAAGAGTGGAACCATCTTATGATTTGGAAAAACTAGAAACTAGTTCATTAAGTTATCCTTCAATGGAAGCAAATTCCAGTTACCATTTATTTTCAAAAGTACACATACCTCTTTCCATATTTGTTGTGTAATCTCACAGGTGACCATCAAATGTTTTGTTTCGTGGTGCCTTCATCATGTAAACAAAAAGTGTATACAGAAGTTCTACTACCCCCTCTACGCCTGAAATACAATCATGTAAACATAGACACATGAAGAGAATGAGTTTGATAGGAGACTATAGTTTCCATAGACCACGAAACAACCACTCAAGTTCCACCTCCAAGTTTTGATCAACCAAAGAATTGTAAGATGTTTTTGTTGTTACGACTCCATTTGACTGATTCCAAGTCCAAATGACCATATCCTCTTCAATGTTGAGAGAGATCCCACTACATATCAACGTCATTAAATAGGAATTCCACTATCTTTCCAGAACTCGATCTAGACCAAGATCTACAGGAGATAACCAATCCCGAGATCGAGATCCATTTAAACAAGATATATGACCAATATGAGCAAGAGTAAATACCTGTAGAGATTTTAAATGTAGAATGAGAACATTTGAGATTTTTTAGTGTGAACCACAACCAACAAAAGGGTCCTGACCTACCAAAAACCGAGATCCATTGCCAACAGACCATGCAAGCCACCTTTTCAATAATGGAAGTGAATTCAAGAAATTCCTTCATAAATTTGAAGCTACAAAGAATTTGTAGTTCTCCAAATGCAACCAAAAGACCACATATGAACCCTTCGTATTTTTTTTGTTAATATATTTTCTCCATAAACATGAACCTAACAAATCCCTCCAGAGAGATTTAATTGCTAAAGCTTGTGCAAACCAATGAATATTTTGAATACCCCAACCCCAAGAGATTTGGGCCTATAGATCAAGTCTCATATGGCTAAGTGAAACCCAGAGGGTTTCGTGACCCCTTTCCAAAGGAAATTGGAGAATAGACCCCGTATTTTTTATAGTTTTTTATTAGGAACCTTAGCTAAAGAGAACTAGTATACCAGTATATTTTTAAGGAAAGACTTTAATAAAACCAATATACCACCCATTGAAATCCATCTATACGTCCAATGTCCAATTCACTTCTCAATATTCTGTGGAAGTCAAATCCAGTCTGAAACCCTGTAATCATTTTCTTTCAAATGAAATCCTATGTATTTCAATCCACAGTCCATAATGACTAAAGGGATTACATAACTTTCTTCAATCTAAAGTAACTTCTCCTCATCAATATTGTTAAAAAGAAGGCATGATTTTTGACAATTTAAGTCCATCCCTGAAGCTTGGGAGAAAGAAGTTAAAATATGTTTAATCTTGAACCGCTCATCAAAAGAACCAATCCCGAGGATTAAGATATCATCGACAAAGAATACATGAGTTATATATAGACCTTTTGCAACCTTGATACTTGTGAACTTCTCTTCTGTGCTATCCGTTTTCACCATCCTTCTTAATTCCTCCACCACCAAAAGGAACAACAAACGGGAAAGCATACAACCTTGTATTAAACCTCTATAACTTTTAAAAAAATCCGTCGAAGAACCATTTACGAGAACAACAAATTTAGCACTTGTGACAGACCCCATTATCCATTGAACAACCTCCCATTTATGTCCAATTTGAACCAACATCATCCTAAAAAAACTCCAACTCACGCAATCAAAATATTTCCTTAAATCCAGCTTCAAAATTAGTGATTTCATCATTTTCGATATTGTTGAGTGCAAGCATTCCCAAGCAAGACCTACAACACCAAAAATAAGTCTATCCTTCAAGAATCCAAACTGTTCCTTTGATAAAAAGGAAGCCAATTTATCTTTTAACCTGTAAGCTATGATTTTTGAAATGACTTTGTGGACAAAGTTACATAAAGAAATAGCTCTAAAATCATTGAAAGAAATTGATCTTGATTCTTTTGGAATAAGAGCTACAAAAGTAGCATTCAAAGAACCAAAAACCTTACCAGTAACCCTTGATTCCTCAACTTCCTCCAACACATTTCTTCCGATAATATTAAAAAAATGATGAAACAATTCTTGGGTCCAACCATCTGGATTGAGACTTTTATCCTTAGACATCTACTCAACAATTTTTTCAATGTAGTGTAAGTTGACTTGCCTCCCCAAATCATTACTTTCCTCATGAGAGAAAAATATTAGGACTTCTTTACTCACTTTTATTTGTTTAAGGGTATCTTCCTTTCCCTTTCCCTTATATATATATTTTTAAATGTTATCAGTTGCTACCCCAATATGAAATTGTGTAGAGTGTATGTTTCCTTTGAAATCCTATATGTCCCAAATAGTGTTGATTTTCCTTCTATGTTTTACAAAGTTATGGAAAATTTTCATATTCCTATCACCACTTTTTAACCATACAGCTATGATTTTAAGGTGCCAAGCTTCTTCTTTTAACTTAATAATCTCAAGTTTCCTCTTTTCATAAGATATAATCAAATCCTTTTCTTATGCAGAAAAAAATTGACACCTTATAAAGAATTTTTCCAATTTCTAGTTAATATCCCATAAATCTTCTTGAAGATTCTTTCTTTTATATTTCTTCCATACAAACACTACCTCTTTTAACTTATTAATTTTTTTCATCATCAATTTCATAGTTGAAGAATCCTGTCAAGCATTCGTAGTCCTTCATGTTGTCCTGACCGGACATTAAAATCATCCTTCTAACAACCAAGCATGATTGAATTTAAAGGGATACTGTTTCAAATCCTTTTTTTCATCAAATCTAAGGCAGACAAGATTATGATCTATCAACGAAGAATTAATAACTCAAGACCTACATTGATTTAGACTCTCAAACAAAGTTTTACTCATAAGAAACGTGTCAAGTATCTTTGATATACCATCATAATAATAGTGTCCATTCCTCCATGTTGGACTAATTGTGCTTGGAACAATATCCACTAGGCATGCTATAGAAAACAAAGAGGAGAAAAAGATATCCAATGGGTAAGGCCTTACATGATCCCCCAAAGATCCCTTGAAGATAAAGTAAGATTTAGGTCACCTCTTATAATTAAGCTATCATCCCTCAAGAAACTACTATTTTCTAAAGGATTCCAAAAGGAAACTCATCTTTATAGGGTCCATAACAATTTAAAAGATTGATTGGCTTTGTAATATCCTTTAGACGAACTTCCAACAAAATTCCAACATAAATTTGATAAGATTTAAAATCATCTTTCACTGGATTCCATCCCGAAATTAAACACCCAGAAAGTCCATTTGAATCAATCGCCACACAATCCCAATCGAGATAAAATTTCTTGAAGAAATATTTTCCTTTTTCACTATCCACCATTGTTTCCTGAAAGAAAATGATGTTAGAGCTAATACTAACCTTTTCAGGGTTACGAGTTTTTGGGAACCCCCACCCCACACAAGTTTAAGGAGAAAATTATCATTTTAACCCCATCAACATGAGTCTATCTAAGTGCCCTCGGGGAAGGATGAGGAACAGTTTGAAGTAAATCAAAAGAAATATTGAAGGGTGCTAAACCTCCCTCAACAACACATAAATCCTTTTTGGAGTCTTTCTTCATGGGTCTCTTCCTAATTGTAATGTTGTATCTGTCACAATTTTTTTTTTGAAGATTCCACACTATTATATACTTGAAGAGGGGTTTTTGATAACATTTATTTTTAAGAAGAGGAAGAGTCCCAACAATATTCATTGTTATCCTAAGAGTCCCCCTACATCCTCAACAAAATATTTATAGCATACATTTCCTTCATTTAGACCAACAACTGGGGTAACCCTAGGAAGGGATTAACACTTAGGTGTAATATTCAAACCCTTGTAAGACAAGGGAAACCCGAGAGAGGAAAATTCAAATTTCTTCAAAACCAAATCCCATAAGCCACCAAATATTTCCACAATCCAATATTCATGCTTAATAAGGGAACTTAAATCATCCTTTGATAGAGAATTGAAGAAAGACGGAAAAAACATCTGCATCTTACCAAGAAAGGAATCTTGAGCCAAAAAAAAAACAGAACATGAGTCCAAATTGGAGGGAAAAGGTAACTTTAGAGGCAAGTCGTTGAATCCGTGCAATTCTTCTTCCTCCTTTGATAAATTTGGTCATTTTTATTTAAGATTCCATTTCTGCCAACATTAATGGAAACGAAACGGCTCCCTCCAATAGTCGAAGGGCTTAATGAAAGAACTATTCTCAGTCATAACTTCAATTTCCTGAGGAAGCCCTAATTCCAGGTAAGCCTCCACTAATGTCCAAACCAATATTTTGTTATTCCACCTAAGAGTTTGTTCATCAAAAAAACAAACTTCCCATCTGTGTTAGCAATTTCAACAAAAACCTGTGTCACCCGGTATTCTATAGGGAAGTCTGGTAAAATCATCCATACACATATTTTCGAAAAGGTCTCCCTGAAGGGATTGAAACCCGGTTCACATCTCTTCAACATTAACACTCCTCGACCAAAGATCCAGGGGACTTCCAACATCTTTAATAGATCCACCTCCGACAGAAAATGGAATACTATGCAATGGTTTGACAGTAAATTTACCGAGGAAAATAACCCACCATAGGGTTCCAGAAGTCCTGTATCCACTGCTTTAACCTGGGTTTTGACATTTTTGCGTAAAAGAATTTTCCAAGTAAATCTTTTGACAAGAATCCTGCAAACCTGTCAATTGGAACATCCTTCCCCAACACATACGGAGGCCTACTTCTTCTCACCTTCAGGATTTTCTGTAAATGCTTACTTCTTGCAGAGAAACCTTTCAGACTGCGCCCTCTATTCTCATTTCCATAATAACCAACGTTCTCATGTGTAAACCCTAAGGAAGTTTTCATTTTAGTGGGTTTGTTCGAGTTATTAAACCTTACTCCCGATTTAGGTTTCGCAACCCTAGTCTAAGCTATTTCCCCTACAACTGTTGTGACCAAGGGCTGACTATTGATCCGAGGCGAGAGAAAATATGATTTCCTTGCACGTGTCGTCTTGAAACCGAACCACACTGCTTGTTGTACATGTCTCTATAAGTCTTCCCGGTCCAAATCTACAAAGTCAGCCATGCCAGCCTTTGAGAGAAAAATATGGCATCCATATTATACATTAAGACTCGAGTACCTAAAACTGCTCCATGAAGGACCATTTTTACCCTAAAAAAATCCCTTCTGAAACCCTACCCTCTTGCAACCACACACCATTTTCAGAGCCATTTCGCTTAAACTATTTCTCTGTAGTTAACATCAACAATATTGCAAAGAATGAAAATAAATAAATCAGTGATTACGTATTTATGAGTTAACATCAGGTTTGTATAGTCCTTAATGCATGATGCCACAGAAATAGAAAGTTCAGTTAGTTTTATATATATAATTGATGATTTGCATATTCCTTGGTATATAATGACAAAATAAATCAACATTTAGTTGAATATCATATATATATATATGACACATGGTTTAAAACAGATTCAAGACGTGTTATGAATCTTAGGAATTAATCCAAAGAACAAACAATTAACAAGCATGCAAACAACCTTTGTATTTGTCTTCCACTAGAAAAACTCCTTGGGGACAACGCTTTGAATTGATGAGTTGGAGTTCCAAACTAGCGATCCTATCTACTAGTAATAGTTTTGTAGGTTTAACACAACGATTCTAACAATTAGAAATCCTAAGGATTACTCTCGGTGAAACTCCCAATGATTCAAGATGTGTTGGGGATATTATGAATTAAACAAAAGAACATAGAATTAACAATATTGCAAACATTTCCTAGGTATCTTGCTCCACCAAAAACCACTTTGAAGAAATCTTGGGAAAATAATTAGAAACCCTAGAGATCGTTCTGGGTGAAACTCCCAACACTTACACAGATTTAATCATTACACAGATTTAATCAAGTAGAGTGTGAAAAATTCTTGTAATACCTATAGTGGACACTTACACAGATTTAATCAAGTAGAGTGTGAAAAATTCTTCTAATACCTATAGTGGACATTGGGGATTATCATACTAGTGAGTCACTAATTTCCCATCCTCATCCATTAAATAAATTTTGGAGTTGTAGATATCATTAAGACAAATCAAATTGACAATATTGAAAATGTTGAACATGCAACTCGTGATTTAATCAACACAATTAGACAACAATTAAATACATAATGAATAACAATATTTATATTTATACTCGAAAAATAGCATTTAATATCTTTTACACATTCCTAGGAATTTACAAACGGTCTTGTATATTCTCAGAGATTTCATGTATTTTGAAGGTATTATGCAAATCCTTTTGGCTTAGAGATATTATTAGTTAAATAAAAATTTAAAATTTAAGAAAAAAAGTAAAACAATATTAAATGATAAAGGTGAGTGCAAGATAATAATTGTTCTATTGCAACGGAAACAAATAGAACAATATACAAGCAAATAGACAAACACAGAATTTCACGTGGTTCACCCAAACATTGGGCTACATCCACCAAGGATAGGCATCTGTTGTCTTATTATTCAGATCATGGAGATTACATCAGCTCACACACACTCAGTCATTTTGCCTCTACGGGCTTACATGAATTTATACATTCACACAAGAAATTGATTAATAAATACAATCCCTATCCATATTCTAACTTGGTCTATTTGGTTGTAACCAATGCAAAATAATAGGATCCAAATATGTTCTTGGTAATTTGTTGTCACCAAATCCCAACAATATCCACCTTGACAACAATTAACCTCATACCTTTCTCCTTCCTTTTGTTCATCACCTTTCCTACAAGCCAAGAGAATCCAAGCACCATTGCAACTTCTCTAATAAAATTGATTTCATGATCTCGCCTGTGTGACTTGCACGAGTTTGGAATTACTGAGGGGTCACTCCACCTCCAACATGTCTTCCACAACTGTGTTGTGAGACATATTTAGTGATATATCTCCTCATATCCAAAACACCTATAAAATATACATTACAATTATCATGGACCATCTCAGTGTAACCATTATAGGTGACATTTGTGCTTCTCAAATGTTGAAGCACCCATTTCACTGTAGCACCTGAATCTGTAACATATCTGATAACATCATTAGTATGTGGAACATATGGTTTTAACCATTTCATCATATACACCAGACCTCCTACTGAACTTACACGGGACATAACCTTTTCTTCTTTATGGACATACCCTATGTTTGAAGAAAACTTATAATGGAAAGAAAGAGGGATAAAAATTGGTTTTACAATGTTCATATTGAACTCCAACCATAGCTTACCATTACCATCTTTGTGTACTTCCATGCCCATAATTTGCTTTGCTTCTCCTTGATCCCTCATCTGAATTGTCCTGTCCACTTGAGTCATTTTCTTACTGATTTTATCCATGCTCTGGCTTGCATCGAACATATCATCAGCAAAGAACATCAAGACTGTGAATGTACTATAAACCATATAGTCATTCGTACCCTTCAAAAAATTATGACGCATATGCAGGATTCAAACCTCTTGTATATTTGCCTGGGTACCAATAGGCCATACAATGAATTATCTAGCATGAAAACAAATTTACCATTGTGATCTTGAATCAACTCTTTTGGTTGTTCCATACATACTATATCTTTGTCAATGATGACCTTGTGAGAAGTAGGACCCCACACATAACACCGCTTTATACCATGATCATAACTTGCAAAGATGTAAAACAAGCAGGAATTTAGAAACAAATCTTTTAAGTCTGGAAATGATTTACCGGTTACTAGTACCTGCAATTATTTCTTTCTCTTATGACCTTGATGCTTCTTCCATAAAAAAGAAGATACATCTGTCACTTCAGATGCCACTTCAGTACTCCCTTCCATCTTATAAAGGTTATCAACCTTTGTTTCCTTCATCACTACTAAATTCCCTTTCGACAATGTGAGAGCTCCACCTTGACCTGTATACTTATATCCATAAGAATCCAACACTCCTAATGAAATCAAATTTGATTTAAGCTCAGGTACATATCTAACATCCATAAATTCTAAAAAAATACCATCAAACATCCTGATTCTAATACTGCCAACCCCAACAGTTTTACAACGAATACCATTTCCCATAAACACTGCACCCTCATCAATAGATTGCTAAGAAATGAACCAATTTCTATGTGAGCACATGTGGTGGGAGGCACCTGAATCTAACTGCCATTCTTCTTGATGTTGTAAATTACTAGAAACGGATAAAACTTGATCAATCATACCTGAATTTGTTACAACTAAATTTACTTCCTTCGTAGAGTTTTCCTCAGATTCCTTTCTCTTCCAGCAATCTTTCTTGAGATGTCATGTTTTTCCATAGTACCAACATTTTGATTTACCCTTTCTGTTTCTTGACTTAGATCGAGAAAAAATTCTCTCATTATGCTCTTTAGTTCGACCTTTGACTAGCATCGCCTCTGAAGTTGAGGTTTCTTTACTACATTTTCTCCTCATGTCCTCAACCAAAAAAGCTCCCACAATAGAGTCGTAATCTAAAACATCTGTTGAGCTAAAGCTAATAGAGGTGACTAGATTATTCCAAGACTCAAGCAACGAACACAATAGTGTAATAGCCTTATCTTCATCTTCGAATTTAACTTCCATACTAGTCAATTGAACTACAAGGGTATTGAAGGTATTTAAGTGGTCATCAATTTTTGTACGATCTTTCATCCGCAAACTGTATAACTTCTCTTCAAGTAGATTCTACTCGTCAAGGACTTTGTCATATATAGACTTTCCAAATTGTTCCAAAAGCCTGATGTTGTATCCTCTCCTACGATATTAAACAAAACCTCATCCACCAGACATAAACGAATGGTACTAAGAGCTTTCACATCCAGATCTTCCCATTCCCATTCTGTCATGGCTCTTGGCTTCTTTGACTTGCCTGCCAATGATTTTTGCAACCCTTGTTGCACCAGTAAATCCCGCATCTTGAACTTCCAGAGCTCAAAGTTGCTTTTATCGCCGAATTTTTCAACTTCAAACTTCGAACTCTGCATCTTAGCCATTAACACAAAAAATCTCTCAATACCCACTGCTTATAAAAAATCCTTTTAAATGTGGAGGAGTAATAAATAAGGTTGAATGTGGATCCTTAATAAATAAGGTTAAGTAATAACCCCAAAAGGTTTAAAAAGTAATAAAAAACTTATGTATACCTTTTACATCCACTCTTTAACCTTTTAACCTTTTCTTTGACTTCAACAAAACATTCATGTGATCCACCTCACAAAAAACTACTCCTTCCAATATTATATTAGATTCAAAATAAAACAAACCTTCATTCTTTTCCATGGAAAAACAAAAAAAGCTCGAGAAACCCTTTAATAATATGTGGTGTCACCTTTGTAAGGGAGAATTAATTCGTGACCGAACAAAAAATGGTCGCTCATGTGCAATGGCGAACCCTGACAAGATAATAAAAAAATAGGTCTCTCTTGTGCAATAGAGAACCCGTGACCAGTCGAAACGTTTACCAACAATCATCGCTCCATCTGACAGAGATCACCCATGACCATGCAAAATAAAAAACTCCGTTCTCGGTTCATGAAACAAGTTTCTTTAGTGATAGATCTCACCCATGAAAACAAATCGCATGCACAACCATATCTGATACCACTTGTTGTACTGCAACAAAAAACAATAGCAAGATACAAGAAAATAGGCAAACACAAAAGTTCACATGGTTCACCCAAACGTTGGGCTACGTCCACCAAGCATAGGCATCGATTGTCTTATTATTTAGATCATGGATATTACATCAGCTCACTCACACTCAGTCATTTTTCCTCTATGAGATTACATGAATTTATACATTCACACAAGAAACTGATTAATAAATGCAATCCCTATCCATATTCTAACTTGGTCCATTTGGTTGTAACCAACACAGAATAATAGGATCCAAATATTTTCTTGGTAATTTTTTGTCACCAAATCCCAACAATAATGGTCTCACATGACTCGTTAGTGGCAATGAAAACATGGGAAAACAACAATTTTTTAACTTGGAAGGATTATTCAAGGTACTTTTACAATGAATTTGAATATGGTGTAAAAGGTTTAACCATAGGAAATTGAATTAGATTTCCAAATATAAGGTATATCTCTCTATTCGTGCACATGTTCAGTACCTTAACGATGTAATTGTATTCCAAAAACCTCTATGATTGTATAGAACCCATGTTTGTGCATGTTGGTGCGAATTTGATCAGACCAGGGTCCTTCTCAGGTTACCAACAAAAGGTACCATGTAGTCTAGAGCACTGGCATTTTCATTTCCTCATAAGACAAGAAGTCTCACCCGAAGCAATGTTGAGATAGATAGATAGGGAAGGGTAGGAAGAAGGATAAAGAGGATCCATAGAGCATTCAAAACTCATTCATGTTCTTGCGTGAGATTCATTATCAGATCTGAACCATCTAAATGCAAGAATTGAACCTACTTATGTTGCGAGAAACAATTAAGAAAAGAACCATCAAATAGAACTCATAAGCCATAAATAAATGTTGTAATGCATAAGTAACCAAACAAAGACACATCCTATTTTTAAATTTTGTCCTTCTTCATATTACCTTCGAGATATTTCTATGTTTACAGACTCAGAATCACATAGTAGGGCACATTACAGATTCTTGGCTCTGGACTCATATCTCAGAGCTCCAACTCTCCAACTGATAGTTCTAATTCATTACAGAATCTGACTTGTCTTCTCTCAACTTACAACAGGTATCAACAACTAATCCCAGAACTTGGGTGACTCTAATCAACATGACTCAACTCAACTCTATCGACCCACGATGACTGAGCTATAAACAAATGAGTGCATCCGCCCATGAACGAACCAACCCAACCTAACCCTTTTACAATTATATTTAGCCCTATATATATGGGTTGTGTCTTCTTTCTCAACTTGTGTGCTTTCTTGTTCTATTGCAACTGTTTGTTTCCTGGTTGGCATTGCGGTGACTTCCGCAACTTCTTTTTGTTACTCTTTCTCCTAGCCTCTGATGAATTTTGTGAAACTCGTGCTTAGTCAAAACTTGTGTAGTTATTTCCCAATAACAAAGGGCCCAACAGGCTCCATCCAAAATCCTTGACTCATCCTCGAGTCAAGCAATTGGTTCTTTCACATCCTCTAGGAGCAACTGTTGCTTTCCCTTGTCCGACTTTTATTCTTCTTTGGGCTCTTTTGTTTGTGCCTTTTCTTCCTTTACCTCCCAAAATGAAGGGCCCAATTTTGGTGCCAACTCTTGATACAGGTGGATATCGGTGGCCACCCACCTTCTCCAACTAGCCCAGAACATGTTTCTGGCAATTTTGGTAATTTACTATTTTTAGCAGTTTTTAACTTTCGGGGCCATTTTGAGGCCCTAAACGATGCTTTTTTAGAAAACGGGGAGCAAAATGGATCGTAAATCATGTTGCTCACCCAAAATTTGTATTTCTCAGATAGATCTTTCCAACGATCTATTGAGCGCCCCAAACAAATATCGTATGCAAAAGTTATGGCCCTGGGAAGTTGACGTATCAACTAATCCCATCGGGGCCCACAAACCTTTTGTCTTTTCATCTTCCAGGGTTAGGGTTTTGAATTTTACTTATGTTAAAAAGGCCCTTAGAGCCTCATTGTAATAATCATCTTCTCACGGATGCGAGTAGCCATCACATCTCTTCTCAGAGATAAGCTACCACCATTCTAGTGAGTCTTTCACTCTGTATTTTACAGTCTCTATACATTTATTTCGTTAATAGAAATCGTGTATTACTGTATATCTGTGACCCTTGTTATTTCCACTATATATCTATTATATTGTTGTCTCTCTTACAATATCTCTAAATATTTATGTGTTATATCTCCACTCTCATTTCGTGCCGAAAATAATCCGGATGAGTGGTATCAAAGCAGGTTTCTCTTGATCGTTTTCAGTGCATGTCCCAAACGAGGTCTGAGCATAGCAAGTTGGGTCTCGATCTTTTCTCTCTTGATTACAATCACTCTCAAACACCCAAGAAACCCTCAATGGCAGAAGAAAATAAAAACGACGGAGTAGACGATCCTATCCGTATGTTGCTTGAGAAAGATCTCACGTGACAGAGGGATGAAATGAAGGAGAATTTTTCCCACATCCTTCAATGCCTCCCGATAGAATCAGTCACATCTTCATCAACCGGCCACTTTGGAGGCACATCCCCTTTCAAGGTATAGGTTAATTTTTATATTCCTGTATTTGAAGGTCAAATAGATGCAGATGCCCTAGATAAATGGTTAAATCTGCTAGAAGGTTATTTCTCTGTTCATAATTTTTCCGACAAGGAAAAGATCACCTTTGCATTCCTTAAGGATCTCCCCCATGTAAAACATTGGTGGGAAACTTACTGGGAGCAGAGTTCCACAGAGGGGTCTGGAATATATGGGGTTGAGCCCACTTGGGATTTTTTTGTGGATGCGGCAAAGGAACAGTATTACCCTGTTGGAAACTATGAGGACCAATACATGAGATGGACCACACTGCGGCAAGAGAGGGGCCAATCAGTTCCGGAGTTCACCAATAGCTTCTATACCTTGCACACCAAGATGGGTATTAAGGACTCTGAACAACATTTGGTTCTGAAATACCGGGGGCTCTACACAGATACATCCAAACTGAAATGGATTTTCTGGACATCTCATCACTCGGTGCTACCTATTGATATGCTATTAAAATCGAGTAGAAATTTAAGCACCAGAACAAATGGGAGTTCGAGTCTACAAATCCACAACAACCAAAGTATGATAAAGACAACCCTAACAAACAGTCTCCCAAAAACCAGTCCAAGCCACAGGAAAAGAAGGGTCACGGGAAGACAAAGAAGGACACTGGAAAATGGTGCAATTTCCACAAAATCCCCTAGAACAACACCGATGAATGTAGCTCAAAATAGTCATTGGTGACCAAGATCAAAGACAAGGACCCAAACCCTGATTCAGAATTTGATTATGAAAATATTGGTAAAAGACAGATCATCGACGCAGACCCCACTGCTATTGTCGCGACCGCAACAATTCAACCAGAAGAACCAACAGATCCAGAAGAGGGGGAGCGCCTTTTTCATTCACAGATGTGGGTGAAGGGGACCCCACTACATTTTATTGGTGATAGTGGAAGCCAGAAGAACCTCATCTCAGCAGAGGTTGTCAAATAGTTGGGATTGTCGATAACACCACACCCGCAACCATACAACATCGGGTGGCTTCGCCAAGGACGAGATCTTTGTGTCAGCCAGCAGTTGCGATTGTCATATGACATCCAACCCTTCAAGGATGAGGTATTATGTGATGTTGCCCCACTAGATGTCTGTGATGTTCTCTTGGGCCAGCCATATATGTGGAAGCGCCACGCTATTAATGAGTCTCGACCCTGCAGTGTCATTGTTACTTTGGGGGGTCATCTCTACAGAATGTCAGAGGTAGTTCCAACTATTTCCCCACCTAAACAGTGTCGCAAGGTAGTATCTCATACTACAAAATTCAGCTTCTTCACAATCTGTTCAAAAGGTGAATAGAAGGACACTGCAACCACCACAGCTTCGGCCCAAGCATCTTCTATCCAATAGAAGTAGGTCAACAAGGTTGCATCAAACCACAAAGATTCCTTCTGCACACAGTCATCTCATGTAGCCAGACTGGTTAAAAAGGTCCAACCCTTCCAACCACAAGTTCATGACAACCTTCAACAAACCAAGCAGCGCGACGGTTCCAACAAGGCAAGCAACTCAGCAAGATTCAGATTCAGCAATCACTTTCCCCTCTCCCCCAGGAACTCAACGCAATGGATAACATTGCTTCCTAAGGAGGGAGGATTGATCCAGGTGGATATCGGTGGCCACCCGCCTTCTCCAACTGGCCCAGAACATGTTTCTGGCAATTTTGGTAATTTACTATTTTTAGCAGTTTTTAACTTCCAGGGCCATTTTGAGGCCCTAAACGATGTTTTTTTAGAAAATGGGGAGCAACATGGATTGTAGATCATGTTTCTCACCCAAAATTTGTAGTTCTCGGATAGATCTTTCCAACGAGCTATTGAGTGCCCCAAATGAAGATCATATGAAAAAGTTACGCCCTTGGGAAGTTGACGTATCAACTACCCCCATCGGGGCCCACAAACCTTTTGGATTTTCATCTTCTGAGGTTAGGGTTTTGAATTTTTCTTATGTTAAAAAGGCCCTTAGAGCCTCATTGTAATAATCATCTTCTCACGGATGCGAGTAGCTGTCACATCTCTTCTCAGAGATAAGCTACCACCATTCTAGCGAGTCTTTCACTCCGTATTTTACAGTCTCTGTACATTTATTTCGTTAATAGAAATCGTGTATTACTGTATATCTTTGACTCTTGTTATTTCCACTATATATCTGTTATATTGTTGTCTCTCTTGCAATATCTCTAAATATTTATGTTTTATATCTCCGCTCTCATTTCGTGCTGAAAATAATCTGGATCAACTCTAAATCTCATTGCTTTACTCCGTGAAAGATTTCAACTTTGTCCTTCCATTTACGGAAAATGAGTGATGCTTCTACAAGGAACTGTTGGGTCATTTATTTGTTGTATTCATTTGGCTTGGCCGCAACCAATGAGTTCCACTTGGAATCTGTTGTTGTGTTGACCTGATGCATTTGCATGTAGCCTGTCTGGATTGATGGTCAGAAGTCATGCAACTCTTTCTTGGCTATGGACTGTGCCTCATAGAGTGTATTTAGTTCGGTGTCGACCAGCTGAATTTGGTCAAACTTCTGTTGCTTCTCCATAGGGTCCATTGTGACCACAACTTCTTCATTCAACACCTGAATTTTTGTTTGGAACTCCTCTAAAACTTGATTTCGTCGAGCGATGATTCCCATCCAGTCGTTGACTTCTATGAAGATTTTAGTGCAGTCCACGGTGTGTTTGTGCAATGTTGCTCTGGCATTGTTTCCTTGCAATATTATCTTATGCATTTGATCTTGGAGTTGTTGGGGCTGTTTTTCTGCTTCTTGTTGGACTTGTTGTAGCTTCGCTTGTATCTTCTCAATGCGGGTAGCGAGTTGTGTCCATGCTTCTTGTAACAACTTGATATGTTCCTCTGGCTCTCTTATGTCGCTCACCTAGGGTAGTTCAAGTGCGACCTTCTGAATCTCCGGCTAGGATTCTACAAGTTTTGCCTACACTTTTCCCAGTTTGCACTAGACTTGGAGTTTTTCATGTGCTTCCTACATTCTATACATGTGCTACACAAATTTTTCTTTTCTTGCAATCTCGGCGGATCTCTCGACCTCCTGGAGCCTCTGCTCCAACTAGTCCATAGATGCCCTAATTTGGCCAAATAAGTGTGGCGCCGGCCACTGTACCAGATTGGTGGATGAAATAGTTGTGTTAGTGGGTACTCGGCACTGTAGTGGGCATCCAATGCCTGTTAAATGGTCTGAGCGAGTTTCTACCTCTTCCTCCATTGGTGGGACTGGTGCGATTCTCAACCTTAGCTCTGCTGGAAAAAGAGTCAGAACCACTATTTTGGCTATGAATACTTGCATCAATTCCACACACTACTTTGGGCTCTTGAGAACCTGCTCCATTTGAGCTCGCATGGTTTTCATATCTTGCTTTGTTGTTGATTCTGGCTCATTGTGTGCATCTGGTATCTCTGTATCTTATGGTGCTTCTGCATCATGTATCATGATTTCCTGGGCACCCTCACCCTTGGTCGGTGAGGTGATTTGTTGGTTGTTGTCAGGTTCCTACTCCTCTCTTCTTCGGGCATCTTCTTTATGTGGGGAAGACTCAGGTTGTTGTTTCTGGGTGTTTGGATTCAGAACATCTAGCATCGTGCTCTGCTCTAAGGCTTTGGGGTCGGGATCGGGAATTTATGATCTTGGCTTGGGTGCTTCTCTGGTTATTTGTGGGGTTCGTCGTTCCTTTGTATATAGGAGATCGAGCTGCATCGACTCTGATTTTGTGGTCTGATGTGGACTGGAAGTGAGGAGGTTTGGTAATTGGAGTGGTGGTGGAGGGTGCTCAATGATGAATGTGGACGAAAGTGTTTCTGGGTTTGGGTCATCTTGAATATCAATGCTAGTGGTGGCTTTGGTCATGGCACAGGTTCAGGGAGCGGCATATGCAATAGGTTGTGGGTTCAGGGGTTTGTTCAGCGAGACCCCGATTATGGGCCTCTTCACTAATGGTTCGGTACTAAGCACGATGCCCAAGATCTGGTTAACCTGCACCCCTATCATCACAGCATCATCTGGTAGCTGTCAATGGGCTAGTCTTTTTCTCCACTCTAGCTGTTGTTTTTCTTCTTCCCCCTCGGAGTCTGTTTGTGTAGGAGTGTCTGGCTTCATTTGTTGGGGACCTGAACTTGGTCCTTTTTCTGGTTCGTTTTCTTTCTTCTTTAGCATATCCACAGGAAAAATGTAATGCATTCCTGATTTACACTGGTCGCGTTTGACTCCTGACCATGACATGACTTCCTTATCGAAGGCTTCCTCATACAAATAGAATGGTAGCATTCGTTTGTGGAAATGTTCCCTATTGACATGCCTCGGCCAGATGAATGTGTAGTGTCAGTTCATGTTGAATGCGATATTCCTTGTGTTAGAGTTGAGGAGCTCCTGCAGGATGCGTAGTCTCTGTGTTGCATCTATCATGGAATTATACCATTTGGAAAATGATGCATTGTTAAGTGTTGTATTCTCCAAGTCTGGTCTAGATTTCCATGGCTCAAACATCTTCTCCATGCGCTCCTTATATGGTATTGTCGGTTGTCTTCCCACAGGTGGCTTCTATTTGAGCATTGTGAATGCCACAAGTAGGTATCCATAGGTGAATGTTTTGCCCTTCTCTTGTTCTTCCTCACAAGCTACTAGTAGTTCCTCTAGTAGGAAACTACATCAATTGAACAATTCTCCTTGTGCACAAAATTCGACGACTGATAACGCATCTAGGGTGCATTCTCCCTTATAGTAAGACCTCATAACCTTGTTGGATATGATGTAGTAGCTAGTCCAGACTGTTTCGGGTAGTATTGGTTCAATGACTGATGTGCGTCCTCCTCTCTTTGTGTTGAACTTCTCGTATAGGCTAAGCTCGCCTTTCTTTTTCCCGTGCTTGTTGGGGCCTTGAAATATATTTGACACATCCTCTCCTTGGGTGGATAGTCCTATGAGATGCTAGATGTATGGTGCATGGATTGGATATCACTTATCCAACCATAGACTTCTGTCATGCACTCTTCTTATCAAGAATTGCATGCAATGGGCAATCTCGCCTGTGGTACCAAAGACTAGTAAGTCTCTCAGGTTCATGACGGTGGAGTTAAATAAGTTGATGAACTCTTCTCTCAGTACAAATTTCATGTCTGTAGTTCCGTCTGGAGCTATCTCCCAAAAGACATATGTGTGCATCTGTGGGAACAAGGCTAAGTCCGTGAGATCAAGGTCGAGTAGCTTAATGTGCACTACCTTCCCTTTGAGGTCACCCATGATCTCAACCTGGGGGTTGTAGGGCTCATCTGGCACAGCTTCTTTCATCATGGTGCTTCGGCTTGTTGTGGCTCTCGGCATTCGTGCTTCTATGGTAGATAAGAACTAGGGCTACGTCTCCGAATTTTACAGTGGTCCCAACTGGTTGACGTTTCTAAATTCAAAAATGGCTATGCTCATTTTTAGAAACAATACATTCTCAACAAAGTTATGAGAGACTTATACCTAGATTAACTGGCAAGTTTTAGCAGTAAATTCTCTTCCTCGTGACCGTAGAGACACAATTGGGTGTGAGTGTTCCGGCGGGACGGTTTAATCAAGGTAAATCCTATTGAGTGATCTTGGCATTTACTTATTTGAGTGGAATAGGGATGTGGCCAAATTGAGACCTTTATGTTTGATGGGTGGGTGTCTCGGCATGAACTTCGATGGCATTTTGGCATAATGTGGCTTTATGGATTAACGACGTCAGTTGGGGTATCAGAATTGAAATAAAGGTTGTGACTAGACTAGGTTTGTGTGGCCTATAACTCAGATTGGATTGCGATTTCTAGTGCCTTCGACCAAAAAGGTTGTCTCCATCATCTTTAGTGACTGTCATTAATGGAATTTTCCATGCTTCAGGTCCTGTACTACTGAGTCATATGTTCTGTAGCAACCAACACATAAAAAAAAATGAACTATGTGTTATGGCACAATACTACGCACATGGACATTATTAACTATTTACAACATTTCAAAAAGAAAACAAAACTCAAATATAACTATTGTACAAGCTACATCGAATTGGATCGACTATCCTTATTTCTCAGTTTTGAGATAGGTAGGGCTTCAGGTCAGCGTCATTCACCCATCCTGGTCATAGCACACCATCGATTTGCACGAGTCTGACTCCTCCTAAGGGTTGGATCTCCGTAACTATGAAAGGTCCCAACCAGTGCATATGCAACTTGCCAGGATGCTTCTGGTATCAACTGTAGTAGAGTAACACCTTATCTCCTTGTGGAATATCTTGGTCTTAATGTGTATATCATGACAAGATTTTTGTCTTCTTTTTTCAACCGACTGATGGAAGTCTGCTAGAAATATGGTTTCCTCGAGTTCTTATAGCTCCACAAGTCTATGCGCCACTAATTCCTCTTCTGTCATACATGTGAATTGCGCAATATACAAGCTTGGAGTGATGAACTCTGTAGGCACCACTGCCTCTCTTCCATAAACTAGCTGGAATGGTGTGTATTTGTGGAATTTCTTTGTGGTTTTTCTGTAGGCCCATAATACTGCTAGAACTCTATCATCCCAGTCCTCTCGGTTTGCGCAACAGATATTTGTTAGTCCCCTTTCCAGGATTTTGTTGAAGTCTTCGACTGTTTCATTGGCCTATGGGTGGTATGGACTATTCTTGTGATGTTGAATCATAAATTCTGTTGTAAGTGTTGCTATGGTGTTGCTAATGAAATGAGCTCCCTGAACATTGGTTAGGCTCCTGGGACATCCAAAGCAGGTAATGATATTTTCGAAGATGATCTGGCAATAGTATCTGTCGAATAGTCCTGTACCACTGTTGCTTCTACCCAACGGGTAAGGTAGTCAGTTGCGGTAATGATGTATCTATCCTTTGAATGTTTCATTGTGGGGTTGATTGGTCCAATGAAGTCAACTACCCATTTCTCAAATGCCTGTAGATACCTAACTGGTTGTATTGGTAGTTCATTTAGGTGTGACCGCTTGCCCACAAGTTGACAAACATCACACGATCTAGCATATGATTTTTCATCCTTTAATAATGTAGCCCACCAAAGTTCTGCATGTAGAAATTTATGTGTCATGGCCTTTCCTCCTACGTGGCCTCCTGTAATTCCACTATGGAATTCCCATAGTGTATCATGTCATTCATGATCTAGGATGCATCGTTTGAGGATTCTATGTAGTCCTAGTTTATATAATTGTTCGATGATTAGTTTGTAGTATGTGGCTCTAACAAACATATGGCATTTCTGGGTTGCAGAGTATGTTTCAGGATAGGCCCCTGTACTGAGAAAGATTTCTATATCCTCCAGATATTTTGGTATGGCCTCAATCCTGAAAAATTTTGCATCTAGGAGTTGATCATCCACTGCTCTGCCACTTTCTCTTGACTCTAAACTGGATAGATGGTCAGGTATGAAGTTTCATTGTCTCGACTTGATGATAAATTCGAAGGAAAAATCCTAAAATAGCAGCAGCCATCTACAAATTCTCCATTCCAACACAGGTTTGTTAACTAGGTATTTTAGTGCGGAATGGTCTGTAAAGAATTTGAAATGGGAACCTAGCAGATAATGTCTAAATTTTTGTAAAGCATAAATCATTGCTAAGCCTTCCCTTTCTGTCATTGTATAGTTGTGCTCTACTTGCGACAGCTTCCGACTCGCAAAGTAGATGGGGTGATCCATAGCTCCATATCCAAGTTGCATTAAGATAGCTCCTAAGGCAATTCCTGAAGCATCTACATGGACATGAAATTCCATCTCCTAGTTTGGGAATATCAGAATCGGTGTTGTAATGAGATTTTCCTTAAGTGTATCAAATGATTTATCATATTCAGGAGTCCATTGGAATGTTTGAGCCTTTTTCAAGAGGTTTTCCAAAGGTGCAGTAATGATATCATATCTTCGAATGAACCTGCGGTAGTAACTTGTGTGTCCTAGTGTGGAGCACAACTGTTTAGAACTCGTAGTGGCGTCATATTCGTAATGACCGCAACTTTAGTTGGGTCTACCAATACTCCTTCTCGACAGACTATGTGGCCCAACAAATTTCCATGTGGCACATAGAAGATACGCTTTCTGAGATTTAATAAGATTTGCAACTCTCTGCATATGTCAAACATTAGCCTTAGCAATGCTACATGTTCCTTGAGAAGGCTATATATTGTCCAATCATCCATATAGACTTCTATAAATTTCTGAATGATTTCTCTAAAGGCTTCTATCACAATCATGGAAAACATTACAGGGGAGTTCTTTAAACCAAATGGAATTACATTGTATGTAAAAGATCTCCATTTGGTAATGAAATTGGTCTTTCTCTTGTCCTCTTCGACGATCTTGACTTGATGGTATCTTGAAAATCCATCTGTAAATGAGTATGCTTCCTTCCCCACAACCTGTTAGAGTACCTCATCGGTAAAAGGTGTTGGAAAAGGGTTGTGTACATAGGCAGAGTTGAGGATCATGTAGTCTACACAGACTCTAATATCCTCTGTGTCTTTCTTTCTTTGGATGACTATCGGGCTGACCCACTCTTCTTCTTCTACTGGAAAAATGAGACCTGCTTCTAACATATTGTCAATATCCTTATTGAATTTATCTTTTATCCTGGGGTTAAGACGGTATGGTCTATGTATAACAGGCTTGGATCCTAGTTTTAACTCAATCTTCATTTCTCCCATGACTCCTTTGATTCCCTTTAATTATGAAAAGGTCTTCGGGAATAAATCCTCATATTCCCTCATTAAAATCTGTATTTCCTAACTAGTTTTCTCATCCCAGTAATCTCCCACCATAACTATCTTGGGTTGTTCTTCGGTCCCTATATTGAGTTTGCGCAATTTCAATGGGTGGTTGTAGGAACTGTCGGTTTGGATAGGTATGGAGTTTTGGATTTCTATACTCCCCTCTATCTCTTTGATGGCTAGGTTTCTCAGTCCTTCTAGTTCATCTAGACTTTATGAATCTTTGCAAATCTGATAGCATTGTATAGGCTTGTTAATCATGGGTAAGTGGAATTTAGTTTGAAGTTCTTAGGTATGCTTGGGACACACTACAAGGTTTTATTTCTTATTACTATTGGTTGTAAAAAAAAGTTCTTTAATATTTTGCAGGGCTAGTTCAAGTTCAGGGTACTTACTTGTGAATGAGAAGTCTTTGCAAAATTGAGCTACCAGTGTTTTCCAATCATTGGTCTGTCTTATGGTTTCCTCATGTACAAACCAAGCTTTCGGGATTGGGCCTAGAGAATGGGGAAATACCTGAACCCAGAAGTGAGAGGGTATCTCTGCGGCCTGCCACTATGTTACACATTGTTCAATGTGTATTCTAGGGTTCGATTCTCCACTTAACAGTTGCACAGCATGGAGAACCATTTGCATCCCTAATTCCATAACCTGTACTCGATAGATTGCTTCACCTCGTCCAAAGTTCTAAGTACATATTTAGGAGTGGCCCACCATCTAGCAGGGGTGCTCTAAAAATCTATATCTAGTACCATGATTCTTTGATCTTCTCTCACATTCGCTTCCATGTTTTGAAAAAAATTGTCTAGGTCTAAGGTGCCATCATATAATAGGTGTTCTCTAGCTTCAGTCCCAATCCATCTGGTTGTTCTGACAGTTGTGCATCTTCTTGAGAATCGTTCATGCGAGCCTTGTTGCCAACTATCAAAATCCAGATCTGAATCTTCATCTGTTGACTGTATACTTCTCCAGCTTACTGATCCATCACCAGTAGGGTTTATGTAATCGTTTCTTGTCCCCATTGTTATAGTGTACAACTGGTCTAGGTCTTCTTCCTCCATATTATTGTATGTTGGTTCTATGTACCTGGATCCTACATATGGATCCAAAGGTTGAACTCCCTTGATTCCCTCAGCTTCAAAATTCATGGTGTCTTTCTTTAAATCGATTACTGCATAGTTTTCATAACCCAATCGATGCCAAGTAGTGCAAGGTAGGGGTCCTTGTCTCCCATGATCTCAATGACTTCAAATTCGGCCACTATTTTTACTCCTGCTACATCAATTTCCACATTCTCCAGTCTTCCTATGGGAAAGATATAGTATTGGTTTGCCATTCTTAACTGAATTGGGGAATATTTCAGTCTCAGTTTTCCCAAGGCGTCCCAGGTCTTCTTGGGTAGAATGTTCACATCTGACCCTAGGTATAACATGACATCCTTTATAATTGGCCTACCAGTCGGAATTCTTTTACGGTTCTTACTTTTCTTCACTGCACTCTCTGAGTACTTTTCTTAGGAAGGTTAGCCCTTATCCTTTCTTCTAAGTTTTCTTCATTCCCTAATATTAGGTACAGTGCATTTCCCAAATTTTCTATTAGTTGATCATTCCCTAGAATGTTAGAGAATAATTGAAACTAGAGGTCAACTGTGTTTTGAGGTTGCTCAGGCTGTCTTGGTATGACTACAGGGTTTCTGGGTGCAGGGGGTGAAGCAGGGGCTTGTTCCATCTTAGGGTAAATAGTTTGTTGGGGGGGATTCTCTTGTATTTCATGAGTAGGAATATTATGGAATACTTCTATGGCATATTTAAAGAACAATTTTTTCTTTAGGGGGTCATACCTGTCTCCCTTATGTGATTCTTTCTGGATCTGAGGTAGAGTATCAACATCATCTCCTGTCTTCGCTCATCTTTGAGTAACGATATTAAGGTTGGGAAATTGTCTCTTATAAATCCTCTTGATCTATGAACTAATAAGGTTAGTTCCTCTTTGTCACAGTCTATCTTCCCACTTTGCGATTAAATCTAGATAGTCTTTCGTTGTGTGTCCAGTGGTTCTTCAGTGAGAGCACCATGGCCGCGTTGGATGAGGACAATCTTTGGCCAAGTGACCTTGTTCATCACAGTTATAACAAATTCTTGGTCCTCTTCCCCTAGTTATTCCTCCTTTGAAGTCTCCTTTGGCTCCACCTCCTTGACCTCTTCCCAGTACCTGCGGGTTTTCATTCACCCTGAATGTTGTTTGGTCTAGCCTGTCTGCGAGTGCATCCAATTCTCTACATTGATTTGTAGTATGCGTGGTAGATGTGCAGAACTTGTAGTGTATTGTTTTTGGTACTATCGAATACTTCTGCATGATGGGGCACTTTCTTGGTCTATGCCCATGGATTCGATAGATCTCATAATATTCTACTGTTGGTGTTGCTTGGCCTCCTAGGAAAGCATGATATGGGGTGGGGTGATGGAATGGTGACTTCGTCGATACTTGCGCAACTCCTCATGTGGGTCCTATTGGGGGTACCATCAGATTCTGAGGAGGTCCCAGTCCCCTCATTCACGAACATTCATTCACAAAATGACCTTCTTTATAACATCTCGTGCACCAAACCTGTGGTCGTCTTGGTCTAGATATCGTCAGCTCCTGAATATTTTTTGTAAGTGTCAATATCTACCCTTGTAGTTGTGCCAAATTCGCATATACCGGGAGTTTGGTTACTCTCAGGTTCTCAGGGTATCCCACCATGGATTCAATCTTAATTGAGTGTTCTAAGGTATCTGTCAACGTGGCTATCTGTTGTTGCGTTGGAAGAATCCGAGTCAGAGGCAGTAGCCCCTGAATGTACCATTCCCTTTGATGTTCTTCATGGATTGGATGTGCCAACCTCCCTATGGCATATTTAAAATTCTTCTAGTACTCCTAGGTTGATTCGCCTTCCCTCTATTGGATTTCGCGCAACTCAGACAGAGCCTATTGTTCTGACTAAGGTAGTTTGAATTCTGCTATAAACCTTGTCTGTACTTGGTTGAGTGTGAACGCTTGACCTTGCATCCCTGGCACTCCTGGTTCAATGATCTTCATGTACCACTTGAGAGTGTGACCTATCAAGGTAGTATTGAACTCAACCAGTTTATTTGCATCCAGAGTCCCTCTCGATCTCCAGATTTCCTTGCACAGGAACCAGTGTTGCTCAACGTCTTTATCTCCCTTACCCCAAAATTTTGTTTATCTAGCAATCGAACCTCCCGTATGGTTGGCCATTGCTGAACTTGTTGTTCCTATCAATATGAATCTTAACGATCCTTCTTGCAATTTACCAGGGGAGCCTAATATCCTCCATGTACTCACACTTCCTAGTTTTGATTGACTAATTAATTGTACCGGAACAAAATGAGAAGGTAGTATTAGACTTACTGCTTGTATGGGTGATTCAGGGCTGGCACCACTGGCTTTGAGGAAGTTTTCTTTGATCTCAGGGTTCTCATTAGCTTCTAGTGGGATGATATCTTCGGCCAGATTCCTGATTTCTCCTATTATCAGGGATAAATCTTCTCTTTCTCCTCCAAGATTCATTCTAGCTTCCGCCTCTCTTACC
The DNA here is from genome assembly GCA_009831015.1 of Picea engelmannii. Classification (NCBI taxonomy): domain Eukaryota; kingdom Viridiplantae; phylum Streptophyta; class Pinopsida; order Pinales; family Pinaceae; genus Picea; species Picea engelmannii. Next base: position 1,192,973 of record ML779248.1, on the reverse strand, counting down.
TCTGCGCTTTCTCCTTCTTGTCCCACTTACTGGGGACTTCTTGCTCTCCTTTCTCCACTCTTGTTTAATCTTTGACTGTCTAGTTGTTCATGTCTTCTCATCCTTTGAATTTCTTCCATCTGTCTTTCCTCTACTTCTCCCGACCCACCTTCTTTCCTCAACTTTTCAGACTGTCTTGCAGCTTTCTTGATATTTTTCGTTCCACCACTTCTCAACTATGGTGGCTCTCTTCAAGGCTCATTCATCTCTTGAGTCCATTTCTTGTTGTTTCCCCCACATTTTTCAAAGAACCCTTCCCCTTTCTCGTGCCATGACCCTCACCCCGTCTCGCCCTACCCCAAGCAAGGGTGTTTATGTTGCCATCTCAGTTGGGGGCATAATCAACATCCCCTCCTCCCTCAATAAAGCCTTAATCCACAGGGGTATTTCTCTCAACAGCCTTCCCCTTATGCCTTTATTGAAAATTTCCTCTTCCCACAAGACTTGTGGTTCTTAGCTGCAAATTTGATTATGTATCCTTCTAGTGTGGTGCTAACCTAGAAATCCACATCTCGTGTGACTGGGCAATCCAGCCTCTGGAGTGCTGCTAAATTTGTGGTATCCCAAGCACAGATCTTCTTGGTTTGACCCTATAAATCTAGAGCTTCTTAGAGCCTCTTTATCCAATGAAAAAATTCTTCCAGGAATTTAACCCTAAAAATATCATACTGGTCCCTTGATCTTTCTGAATAAACGATTGCTTCGCGAGTGTTTTCCAACAATTTTCTTATTAGTTCTGCTTCTTTCCATATGAACGTGTCACAGTTCCTTTCCCACAATTGGTCAATACCAGATCTATGGATTGATGACAACATTCTCCCTACATGTTCCCTTTTAACACAGGTCCCGACAATAGAACCACTTTGTTGGTGCAAATTTGATCAGACCAGGGTCCTTCTCAGGTTACCAACAAAAGGTACCATGTATTCTAGAACGCTGACATTTTCATCTCCTCATAAGAGAATAAGTCTCACCCGAAGCGCTACTAAGATAGATAGATAGGGAAGGGTAGGAAGAAGGCTAAAGAGGATCCATAGAGCATTTGGAACTCATTCTTGTTCTTGCATGAGAGTCATTATAAGATTTGAACCATCTAAATGCAAGAATTGAACCTACTTATGTTGTGAACAACAATTAAGCAAAGAACCATCAAATAGAACTCATAAGCCATAAACAAATGTTGTAATTCATAAGTAACCAAACAAAGAGACATCGTATTTTGAAATTTGGTCCTTCTTCATATTACCTTTGAGATATTTCTCTGTTTATAGACTCATAATCACACAGTAGGGCACATTACAAATTCTTGTCTCTGGACTCATATCTCAAAGCTCCAACTCTCCAACTGACATTTATAATTCATTACAGACTCTGACTTGTCTTCTCTTAACTTACAACAGGTATCAACAACTAATCCAAGAACTTGGGTGACTTTGATCAACATGAATTAACTCAACTGTATCGACCCACGATGACTGAGCTATCAACAAATGAGTGCATCCTCCCATGAACGAACCAACCCAACCTAACCCAACCTAACCCTTTTAAAATTATATTCAACCTTATATATAGCTGGGTTGTGTCTTCTTTCTCGTCTTGCATGATTTCTTGTTCTGTTGCAACCATTTTTTTCCTGGCTGGCATTGCGTTGACTTCCCCAACTTCTTTCTGTTACTCTTTCTCCCAGCCTCTGATGAAGTTTGCGCAACTCGTTCTTAGTCAAAATTTGCACAATTCTTTCCCAAAAATGAATGGCCCAATAGTGCAGGCTAAGACGGTCTTAACATGATCAAAATAATTTCTTTTTTTAGATGGTAGATATCGATCTCTTCTAGTTCACCATAGAACTCATTTTAGAAATGGTTAAGTGAAAAAAAAGTATAGCATAAATAAAAATACATATATATTCTAGGATTTTGATATATGCAAAGACAAAAATACATTAAAAATAGTAAACAATATTAATTTTAAAAAAAAGTTGTATATTTGGAATCTACATAGTTGACTCTATCTATGTGTAGCTTATATAAAAATAATATAAAAAATAGAGATATAGATATGTATTAAAAAAAATGGATTTATTTATTTATTTTCATACTGAACCACTAGTTTTGTCATCCCAAAAGTATATATGAGACAACCATGTTAGCATATACATACGCTAAAGTTTTGAATCTCGCCCAAAAAAATTTGAATTCAAAATAATAGGCACATCTTCCAGGAATGCACGCACCCTCATATATCATATTTATTATTTTCCACCCCCCCTTCCCTAATTACCCTGCCCCTCCCTCTCTCTCTCTCCTACATATACTCCTCTCTCCCCCACATTTTGAATCCCCCTACCCCTCTCTCCCCCACTCTTCCCGCTTTCTCTCTTTACCTTTCTCTACCTTTGTTCCCTCTCTATCCTCCCCTTCCTCTCACTCTCTCTCTCTACCCCCCCTTACTGTCTCCCTCCCTCTCCCTTGCATATTCCTATACATGGTAATACCTAGACATGGCAAGACATATATATCATAAGGCATGGAAACACCTAGACCTAGACTTTTCCATTCCATACCACATAATGTTACACCCACTCCCTCTCTATCTCCCTGCCCCCCATTTCTCTCTCTCTCTCTCTCATCCTGTTTGTCCCTCCCTCTCCTATTACAACGCCTCTCTCTTCAAACTCTCTCCCACCCTTTATCTCTCTCCTCGTTTTTAGTCTCAGTCTCAATATCTCTATCCACCCCTCTTTCTCTCTCTATCCCCCTCTTTTTCTCTCTCTTTCTTCCCCCTTCATCTCACTCTCTCTCTCTCTTACCCCCATTCTATTTCTCCCCCTATCTCCCCCCTTCTCACTATCCCTCTTTCTACACCCCTCTTTGTCTCCCTCACCATTCCTCTCACACTCTCTATATACCCCTCCTCATTGTCTTTCTCTATCCCACTCTAACACTCCCACACACTCTATCATTCC
>ML779248.1:1177056-1188543 GCA_009831015.1 Picea engelmannii | reverse complement strand
ATAGTGTTTTTTTCTCTCTCCCTCCTCCCCCTCTCTCTCCATATCACTCTCAAGCTCTCTTTTTCTCTTTTTGGCTCTTTATATCCCTCCCCTTATCTCTCTATCCTCTCCCTCTCTCTCTTTAATATGACCCTCCCTCTCTCACTCAATGTATCCCCTTCCCTTTCTCTCCCTGACTCTTTCCCCCTTGTTCTATTTTCCTCTATGTATACCCCACTTCATGTCACTCTCTCTCTCACTATCACTCTCCCTCATAGACTCTCTTTTTCTTTTTCTCTCAGCCTCTCATACTCTCTCACACTATCTCTACCCCCCTCCTCCCTCTATCTCCCCCCTTCCCTCCCACTATCTCTCCTCTCTCTCTCTCCTACATTTGCCCCTCTCTCCCCATCTGTTTGTATCCCCCTTCCTCTCTTTCCCCCACTTCCCCACCCTTTCTCTCTTTACCTTTGTCTATGCCTCTTAGCTATCCCCCCCTTCCTCTCACTCTATGTCCCTACCCTCCCTCTTTTTATCCCTCTCCCTCCCTCTCACACTCTCAAACACTCCCTCTCTTTCTCCCCATCCCTCCCATTATCTCTCCTCTCTCCCTCTCTCATAAATACACCCATCTATTCTCCTCACTTTGTATATTCCTCCCTCTCTATACCCAACTCTTCTCCCCTTTCTCTCTTTAACTCTTGCATATAACCCTCCCTCTCTATATCACTATATCCCCCTCCCTCTCTCTCCCCCACTCTTCCCCCGTTGATCTCTTTTCCTATATATACCCCCCTTGCTTCTCTCCCCACCCTTCCTATCACTCTCTCTCTCTCTCTCTATATATATATCTATATATCCACCCTCTTTCTCTCCCTCTCCCTCACTATTACAAAATCACTTTGTATTCCTCTCTCCCTCTCTCTCCCTCTCATAGTCTCACACAATATCTTTGTATTCCCCTCTCCCCCTCTCCGCCTCTCACACTCTCACACAATATCTTTGTATTCCTCTCTCCCCCTCTCACACTCTCACATTCTCTCTCTCTCTATCCTCCCTCCTCCCTCTCTATCTTCCCCTACATCCCATTATCTCTCTCTCTACTCTATCTACCCCTATGTCCCCATCACTTTATATACCCCTCTCTCTCTATCACCCACTCTTCCCCCCTTTCTCTCTTTACCTCTCACCCTCTCTCTATATACCCCCTCTTTGTATCCCTCTCCCTCACTCTCACACTCTCTCTATATATTCCTCTCTCCCCCTCTCTCACTCTCACACACTCTCTTTGTCTTCCTCTCTGCCCCTCTCACACTCTCACACACTCTCTTTATATCTCCCCTCTTCCATCTCTCTCCCCCTCTCTCCAGCTATGTATCCTCTCTCTCTCTCTCTCCCCTACATATACCACTCTCTCTCTCTCCTACATATACCACTCTATCCTCCTCACTTTGTATGCCCCTCCCTATATACCTTCCACTCTACCCCCATTTCTCTCTTTACCTCTCACTCTCTCTCTATCCCCCTTATATATCTCTCTCTCCCTCACTCTGACACACTATCTTTGTCTTCCTCACTCACCCTCTCACACTCTCTTTCTTCCTCTCTCTCCACCCCTCTCTTTGTCTTCCTCTCTCTACCTCTCACAATATCATACACTCTCTCTCTACCACACCTCTATGTCTTCCTATCTCTCCCTATGAGAATCACACATTATATAAAGTTTGGTACATCCCAAGGAAACAAATGGCATTAACCTAGACCTAGACCTAGATATAGAAATACCAAGACATGTAAAGGCATCGCAATACCTAGACCTAGACCATAGACCATGATATAAACTATAGACCATCTCCTAGACCATGACCGAGACCTATACGATGACCATGACCTAGACCATGACATAGACCTAGAGCTAGAGCTAAACCATGACCTATACCACTACATGGACCTAGACCACTACATATACCTAGAAATAGACCTATACCATGACCATAACCTAGACCATGACCTAGAATGAGACCATGACCTAAACCATGACCTAGATCCCTCTAGCTCCATATAGGCCTAGGTATAACCTATACTCAATGCTTAATCCACTCCACACCCAATCCCTAATTGCATTATGCATATACCTCTTTTTGAAGGCCTTGCAAACCTTTCACCTTCATATTGGTTCTCTAACCATTTCTCTATGATTCAAAACACTTTCAATGTTAATCAATGAGGTCCTAGTTGTTCTCAAACCCCTATACATATTTATTCATAAAAAAAATTGGTCTAAAATAAATTATATATATGTTTCATTAAGAGTGCGCACATGCTCTTGTGACTTGAAATCCATGAGGTTGAGTGTGCTTCGTGCCCATCCCTACCCAACAGGAACACGCACGTGTGTGCACTTTAGTGCGAACACATTCTAGGAAAATGTGTGCATTTTTTTTGGGTAGTTCTATATGTTGAGCACACTCCTCAACTTCATCTGTCTCTTTACTAAAAAAACCCAACATCTGTAGGAAAAAATAACAAGAATAGACATGTTTTTTGTTATTTTTGTCTTGTTGTTTAATTTGTAGACAATTTTGTGCTATTGGAATACAATTATCCCATTGGTATTGTCTTACTAGTGGTTGATTTTGCTTATAAATATACGCTTCAAATGAAAAATTATATTCAAATACAATATTATTAATCAAAGTAGATCAACATAATAGTCCATGCCACATATAGGAATGGGTCGAATAGTAATGAAGAAAAAATATTTATATTGAAGGAATATCACTTCTACATAAGCGATGATCGGTGCCATCACTTAGACTTTGTACAACATTGATGTCAATTGTTTTACAATCACATTAAGGAGAAGAACACAATGATGGATCAACATTGGAATTGATCAGATGGTTGTGCAGGCCAATTAAAAATTGCTCATGTATTTCAATGTTTATGTATGTTGCAAAAAAAACTCAAGGTACCAAATATTTGAAACTATTTCAAGTATGTGCATGGGAGAGGGGAGGATGACGGAGAAGATTAATCCATAAAAAGAGTGTTTTATAGGCATGGAATTAATTTCACAACTACTTCCCTCATTTGAGATGAAAAATCCATTGTTGAATGGTGTTCTTCAGTAATGGGAGAGGGAACAAGAACCCATGAAGACAAATCACCCAGGAAATTATATGTACATGGATGTTTTGGGAGGTGGTCAATGTGGATCAATCATAGTGGTATGAATGAAAAAAAATCCATGGCACTCGTGGATTCCATTCATTTCGAACATCAAACAATAAAATAGTTTAAATATGGATGAGAAAACTATCTTTCTTTCGTGGTCCACATTGGTAAACTTATAAATAAGGAATTATCCCAATTGCAGGAGGACCAATCAAATATTTTAGTAGATTACGATCACATCTCAGATCTCGTACTACCAGGTTTGGTGAAACCTTCTATTAAATTTTGAATAAATATCACCATTGTTTTATGCTTTGTTCATTTAGTGGACTCACGTGTTGGCAATCTAGTTTTTGTAGGGCACATATATACAGTGGTGGCTGAAAAAAGCAATGAATGGGGCACTAAACATTGGTTGGCATGTTTCTTAGAGGGAAAGTATATCCTCTTGCTATCAATAATAGACTTCAAAGGAATTGAATTTCTGATTGGGTTGATGGTTATTAAAGGAGAATATTTGACATAGGATGAAATAACACAGAACAAAGGTGGTTATGTGTTTTAATATTATAGACCATGTGAAGTTATATACCACTTTAAAAATTTGGTTGTTGGTCAATCCTCCAACTGCAAACAGTGTCAGGTAAGAACTCATCAAAGGTATGATACTTATTTCCTTACTCTGAGCATGAGAAGTTAATGGATACCATCAGTATTATAAGTGATCCTGATAATCTACCTGAATGACCATAGGTATGTAAAAGGAATAATTGAAAAAATATTTCATATTTATGAATGATTGAAATTTTGGATTCATTTTATATTTTTTATGGTATTCTTGTATTTTTTGGTTATTGTTTGTCATTAGGGAACTATGTCTACCCTTTCCTTGCCTTTCCTTGCCTTTCCCTAGCTTTTGTTTTCTTTCCTTGCCTTGTCTTGACTTACCTTTACTTTCCTTTCCTTGATTACCTAGCCTTTCATTACATTTCCATACCTTCTCATGGATTGGATTGGATTTCCTTTTCTTACCTTCCCTTTCCTTTCCTTGCCTTCCCTTACCTTCATTTTCCTTTGCTTACCTTGCATTTCCTTTCCTTTCCTTGACTTGCCTTGCCTTAGCTTATCTTGCCTTGCTATGTCTTAACTTTCCTCTACTTACCTTTCTTTCCTGATCCATATGGATATTGGTGGCCACCCACCTTTTCCAACTGGCTCAAAATAGTTTTCTGGCAATTTTGGCAATTTACTATTTTTAGCAGTTTTCACTTCTGGGGCCATTTTGAGGGCCTAAATGGAGGTTTTTTAGGATCAAGATTCTCAATGATAGCCTGCGACACGATTGAGGCCCCAAAATGAATCTCCTCGACGATACCTTTCTAACAGGATATCATGCGCCTAAAAAGGAGTTTGTATGCAAAAGTAACGACCTCGGGAAGTTAATGTACTAACATACCCAAACAGGGCCCACATGACTTTTGGCGCTTTATCTCCTAGGGTTAGGTTTTTGGATGTCTAGGGTTTTTGGAATTCCTGTTTATTGTAAAATGCCTTCAGAGCCTCATTGTAATCATCTTCTTGCGAATGAGCGCAACCGTCACATCTCTTCTCAAAGATAAGTCGCAACCATTCCAACAAGCTTGTTTTCGCTACATTTTACAGTTTCAGCTTATTTCATTATTTAATAGAAAACCAGTTTTACTATATCTTTGTTATTTTGTGTTAAGAATATGTTAATAATCTATATTCATTTCATTTTGCTCATAAAATCTGGATCAGTGGTATCAAAGTGTTCTTCTCCTTGTCGTCTTAATGCATGTCCCCAATGAGGTCAGAGTACAAAGAGTTGGGTTTTGAGCTTGTATCTCTTGAGGACAAAATATATCACATGCCCAAGCAACCTCTCATGGTAGGAGAAAATAAATATGATGGGATAGGAGATCCCTTCAAACTGTTTATTGAGGAATCCCTCATGCAACAGAGGAACGAGATGATGGATAGTTTCACACAGATCCTTCGACGACTACCAACAGGCGACACATCTTCTTCGAGCAGAGGCACCACCCCCTTCAAGGTACAAATAAACTTCGATATTCCTATATTTGAAGGTCAGAAAGACACAGATGTTGTAGACAAGTGGTTGAATTTGCTAGAAGGGTATTTTTTTGTCCATAACTTCGCGAATAGAGAAAATATTACTTTTGCGCTCCTCAAAGTTGTCCCCCATATCAAATATTGGTGGGAAATGTTTTGTGAGCAAAAGGAAATAGAGAAACCATCATTATTTATAGTCACAACCACTTGGGATTCCTTCAGGGATGTTATTAAGGAACAATACTACCATGTTGGAATTTATGACGATTTATATAATAAATGGACCACACTGTGGCAAGAAAGAGACTAAGCAGTGCCAGATTTCAAAAATATCTTCCATACCTTGTGCACCAAGCTGGGTATCAAAGATTCAGAGAAACATCTAGTGATCAAGTATCACAGTGCTCTGCATAGATACATCCAGACTGAAATGGAATTTCTAGACATCTCATCCTTAGGGGCGGCCTATTGATATGTCGTCAAAATCGAGCAGAAGCTCAAACAAAAGATGCGACAATTTAAGCCTGGGAACCCCGCACAACAAAATCCAGGAAAGGGCAGCCCAAATCCACAGAATAAAGGAAAGATCAAAGATGGATAGTATTAGGACAGCCAGTCCAAGATGAAAGCAAAGAAGGACACTTGAAAGACAACAAAAGATACTGGGAAGTGGTGCGACTTCCATAAGAGCCCTTGGAATAACACTATTGATTGTCACTCAAAGCAGTCGCTGGTGTCCGAAGTGAAAGCCTATGAATCAAATGCATATTCTGACTTTGAGACAAAACCAGAAAGGGGAAGATGGATGATTGATGTGGAACCCAGTGCCATCATTGCTACCACCAAGCTCCAGCCTAGTTAACCAGACGAGACAGAAGAAGGAGAGCGCCTCCTCCATTAGAAAATGTGGGTAAAAGTAACCCCGCTGCACTTCATCATTGATAGAGGTAGCCAGAAGAACCTCATCTCTGTAGAGATCATCAAGCAACTAGCCTTGCCCACAACACCTCACCCACAACCCTACACCATTGGATGGCTCCGCCAAGGAATCAATCTTTGCGTCAGCCAACTGTGTCGACTATCATACAACATCAATCCCTTCAAAGACGAGGTATTATGTGATGTTTCTCCTCTCGAAGTTTGTGATGTTCTTTTGGGACAACCTTATTTATGGAAACGTCATGTTGTATATGAATCCAGGCCTCGTAGTGTTATTATTACTTTGAACAGGAAATTGTACAGGATACCTGAGGCAGTCCCACCTAGTGTTATTTCCTTGATATCTGCTAAGCTATGTAGGAAGGTCATCTCTCAGACGGGGAAGTTTTTCTTCTTCTTTATTCGCTCTCATAATAAGTGAAAGATCACAAATGCATCTAGGGTCTCTATAGCCGACCTCTCCACACAACAGAAGCAAGTGGATAAGGTCGTGGAAGAATAATCGAATATGTTCTCCTCACCTACTGGGGTACCTCTGCACTACCAGGTCAAGCACCCCATCGATCTGACCCTCGGTGTGTTGTTTCCCAATGGGCCCATCTATCATCTCTCTCTATTAGAGAATGAGGAGATCAAGCGACAAATCCAAGAATTTCTCCACAAGGGGCACATCCATCCCAGCTCATCACCTTCAGGGAGCCCAATCGTGCTGGTACAGAAGAAATATGGAACCTGGTGACTCTGCATTGATTATCGGACTCTGAATAAAATCACAGTCAGAAACCGATACCCGATTCCCCAAATCGATGACCTCCTTGATCAAATCATGGGGGATAAATACTTTAGTAAGATTGATCTGAAGTCTGGCTACCACCAGGTCTTGATAGAACAGATAGATGTATGGAAGACCACCTTCAAGTCAAATGAAGGTATTTCTAAATGGTTTTTCATGCCCTTTGGTTTAACAAATGCTCCGGCCACTTTCATGAGGATGATGGATGATATCCTGCAACCATTCACCAATAATTTTGTAGTGACGTATCTGGATGACATTCTCATTTACAACAAGACTTGGGCCGAACACTTGTAACATATTCAACAGGTTATGCACACCTTGTGGCAGCACAAGCTATACGCCAACTTGGAAAAATGCTCCTTCAACATGGACAGGGTCCATTACCTAGGATACATCATTGATAAGAATGGTGTACATGTGGATCTAGCCAATATCCAAGTCATTCATGACTAGCCAGCCCCAACCACACTCACTGAGATTCGGAGCTTCTTGGGCCTTTCCAATTTCTACCGCAAGTTTGTGTTGGGATTCTCCCATATTGCATGGCCCCTCAGCCAAATCACTAGGGGTGGTGGTAAGAAAAAATTTGCGTGGGGTCAGTCCTAACAACAAGAGTTCGATGATTTGAAGCAGTGCTTGTGCTCATCCCCAATCCTTTCACTACCATATCTGCAGCATCCCTTTGAGATTGAGACATATGCTTCAGACTATGTTGTGGGCATCATTCTCACTCGGCATTGCCACCCCATGGCCTATCATAGTGAGACACTATTTGATGTTGTCTATAAGTACCCTACTTACGACAAAGAAATGCACTCCATTGTGCAAGCCTGCCACCAGTGGAGACATTAAATTCTTGGGAAGGAGACAATCATCCACACTGATCATAAGCCACTGCAGTTTATGTAGGCAAAAGGAAAATTGCAGAATGACCGCCATCAAAGTGGTCCACATACTTGCAACAATTCCACCTCAACATAAAGTATAAAATAGGAAGCACAAATCACATTGTTGATTGCCTCAGCAGACCACCAGTCATGGCACTCACCATGGTGCTAGACTCTTGCAGCCATGAGACCTCTCGATGGCCCCAACTCTATGATACAGACCCGGACTTTGCCACCACCTACCAAATGTTGGGTGCAAACATCATTGTCGATAATTTCTATCTTTAGGATGGGTTTTTGTGTCGTCTGGGCCATATATTTGTTCCATCAAGAGAGCGAGTGAAGATTATCTAGGAATCCCACTACAGTCGGGTGGCAGGACACTTCGGCATCGAAAAGATAGTGGCGATGCTACAAAAACATTTCTACTGAATGAAACTCTGACAGGAGGTCAAGAAGTATATCAGGTCCTGCACTGCCTGCGCTATTGCCAAACCAACCACTAAGAAACAGGGCATGCACATCCCTCTTCCTACTCCTGATAGGCCATGGGAATCCATCTCAATGGCCTACATGTCGGGCCTCATGTCCACCAAGCAGGGAAATGACTGTGTTTTTGTGGTTGTTGACCTCTTTTCTAAGATGGCGATTTTGGTTGCCTGCAAGAAGAGTATCACATCAGAGGCCACTACCAATCTCTTCTTTCAATCGGTTTGGGTACATTTTGGACTCCCAAAAACCATTGTATTAGATCAGGTCAGTCAATTTCTCAGCACATTCTGGTCGATCCTCTGGTTACTACTAGACACCAAGCTAACCAAATCCATGACCTTCCACCCCCAGACAGATGGCCAAATCGAGGTTGTAAATCGAATGGTCATTCATATCCTTCGCATGTATAATTCAAAGCACCCTCACACATGGGATGAGATCCTTCCCTATGTCCATCATAGCTACAAATGAGCCCTGCATATTTCAACTGGCCACAACCCCTTTCAGGTGAGGTTGGGATTCCAACCATTGGGTCCCATATATGTTTCACTTCCCCTTGCGGTCACCTCGACCAACTCATCTCCTGTTCCAAATGAAGCTGACAAAGCCACCCGATTCATTGAACAGATCTAGCACATCCACCAATAGGTTCAGGATATCCTGCAGAAGTCCAATGATAAGTACAAACAACGCCATGATCAACATCAGGTGCCACATAAGTCTTAGGTGGGAGACAAAGTTTGGTTGCACTTGCAGAAAGAACGCAATACAGGACCCCATCGAAAGATTCAACCACTCCTTTACGGGTCGTACATCATCACCAAGTCCATGGGGGATAATTCTTTTGAGCTCATCATTCTTCTTTTCCTTGACCTGCACCTAGTGTTCAACGTGGATCTCCTTTGCCCTTATTTCCCACCTTTATTGGACACCTCAAACGTAGCAAAAAAACTGACACCCACAGATCTCAACCCCGACTGCATCCAATAGTAATCCAACGATCATATTGTGGAAACAAAGATCAAGGGAACTCGACAGCAAAGGATCCAACTTTATCGAGTCGTCAAAGCAGGGCAACTCCTGCACCAAGGCAAGTGGCTCACCTGGGGCCAAATTCAACAGAAATTCCTCATCTGATGGGGGAACTCAATGCAATGGAGACCATTTATTCCTAATGAGGGAGGATTGATCCTTATGTATATCGGTGGCCACCCACCTTTTCCAACTGTCTCAAAATTGTTTTCTGGCAATTTTGGCAATTTACTATTTTTAGCAATTTTCACTTCCAGGACCATTTTTAGGGCCTAAATGAATGTTTTTTAGGATCAATCTTCTCAATAGTATCCTATGGCATGATTGAGGCCCCCAAATTAATCTCCTCGATGATACCTTTCCAACGGGCTATCATATGCCTAAAACAGATATCGTATGCAAAAGTTACGACCCCAGGAAGTTAATGTACTAACTTACCAAAACGGGGCCCACATGACTTTTGGTGCTTCATATCCTAAGGTTATTTTTTTCGATTTCTAGGGTTTTTGGAATTCTTGTTTATTTTAAAAGGCCTTCACATCCTCATTGTAATCATCTTCTTACGAATGAGCACATCCGTCACATCTCTTCTCAAAGATAAGCTGCCACCATTCCAACAAGCTTGTTTCCGCTACATTTTACAGTTTCAGCTTATTTCATTATTTAATAGAAAACCAGTTTTACTATATCTCTGTTATTTTGTGTTAAGAATCTGTTAATAATCTGTATTTATTTCATTCTGCTCATAAAATTTGGATCATTTCCTTTCCTTGCTTTGAATTTCCTTGTCATGTCTAGCCTTAACTTTCCTTTTCTTTCCTTGCTTTCCTAGCCTTACCCTGCCTTTCCCTACCTTTACCTGGTTTTCCTTGGCTTTCCTTAACTTTCCTTTCCTTTCCATGTCTTACCTTGCCTCACCTTTCCTTTCCTTGCCTTACCTTTCCTTACCTTGCCTTGCCTTGGCGTGTCTTTCCTTGCCTTGATTTGACTTTCCTTTCCATGTATATCCTTTCCTTTCCTTTCCTTTCCTTGATTTCCTATCCTTTCCTTGTCTTGCCATGCATTTTCTTTCCATGCATTTCCTTTCCTTGCCTTGCCTTTCCTTTTCTTTCATTTTCTGAGAATGATAATGAGTGCATGAGAATGTAAGGAAATAAGGGTTTCTATCCATGCCACAAATCATCCTTATCTTGCTGATATTTATAGGAAAAAACTACCTTGTAAGTATATAGGTTCCATGCTTAAGCATTTTTCATGAATGTGAAGTTGTGTTAATCTCAGATAAAATTGGGTTTATTATATGGTAGGATAACATAATCACAATAGAAATAAGAGGGTTGAAACCTCACATTACTCTATCCAAAATGAAGTCATTTTCATTATAATGGAAGTCACAACATGCTACACGGGTTTCTTAATACAAAATCAAGCCAATTCAAAATTCCAAGTGTCCAAATACAATTGTCCCTCCAAGAATGTGGATGCATGCAACCACTTCAAATGTGTGAACTCTAAGGTATCTAACTCCATGGATGAATGTGAAATATTCCAATTGGATGGAATGTCCACAAAAACATATGTGATCAACTCCCCAAAGTAGAAAGTAGATCATCTCGCTTTGGAAATAATTTAATGGTGTTTATGATTATAGAGATAAATTTCTTGTGGGTCACTCAAAGGAAAAGAAATAATCTATAACAATGAAAGTAATTGTATTTTTACAAACAATTATTATTATGAATATCATAATTAAAGTACATTTTAGATAATTTTTGGTTAGGCTTTGTTTTAGGATAAATTCGTGAGTGCGGACACAGACCAATCTCCCTAGATCCACCTGGATCTAGAACAAAACAAGACAGAATACACTGCTTTCCCTAGATCTAACTATTGAATTAAATTGGAAGTGAGAAGAAGATATGTACCTTGCAATCGCTTCCTTGGTCTTTGTTGTTCCTTGCTTCGCTCCAGCACTCTTGTGCGGTCAAGATCAAAACAGCACAAACCAACCAAAGTGAAAGCAAATAATATATCCAATAGCTAATCTATACATATGATCAAGGAATTATGTAATAAAGTAGATCTCACTTT
>ML779248.1:1125909-1161210 GCA_009831015.1 Picea engelmannii | reverse complement strand
GGAGGGGGGGTCTGAAATGATGAGAACGTGCCACTTTAGGTGGGTCCCGTGGTGGGAAAAACTACTTTTTGGACCCCCCCCTGCCAACCATTAAAGAAATAAAGGTTGGGGGGTTCCAAAATGCATTGAGGTCCGTCGATATGGAGTTGATAGATGTTGCTAATGGAGACTTGTGCAAGGATTACCCACTACATGAAAAAAATGTCATGTCACCTTTCGACTTAGGATAAAAACATGCATTGCGAAGAGCCAATATTGCATTTTAAGAATTTATTTTATAATTTTATTTTTCCATGCTATAATAACCCAATTTAATCAACTTAAGGGTATATTTTAAAATAAAAACCCTTCTTATTTTCTCTTTCCTTTTTCCTTTAGGAAATTATTTGCATAATGAAATATCATTTTCCACATAGAATCATTAAAGGAATAAATTTCAAACACCATCTAATCCTATGAAATATAGGTTTATAACAGACACCATGATTTAACATGGTTCACACAAGATGGGATACGTCCAAAATGGTCAGATTATTATTATATTATTCAAAACATCGATTACAAAATATTTTCACTTCCCTCATACATTATACCTCAGCCATACAAAAATCCTTTGTCGTTCTACTATCTCTCAATTTCTTTTCACTACTTACTTACTTTCCTACCTTCATTCTCTCATGCACTCTTATGTCCCAAAAACCTTACATATTTGTACCATCACAATGAGGATTATCCCATATTTGTGGATGCAAAATTCCTAATAGCTTCCAACGGTCTTCCTTCCTTTGCACACACTAATCCTTGAAAGCGCACCAACTATCTTTCCTTTTTTTGCATGTGCTGCATAGTTCCCAAAATTACTCCTAAAATCCTATCCTAATAGGACCCAAATAATAAAATGTTGTTTGTCCTGAGACACTCACTTCTTCTTCTACACTCCCTTCCATGTCGCAATGAACTTCTAAAAATTTTCCTTCGTAGTTGCGACTTCTCCTTTTTTTCTTTATTCTTGCGTCAAAATCCACTCTATTTTCTGTGTGGTAATGGAGGTCTACATTTTATTTTTGGTGTCTTGCACTGCTTGATTTGTTATGTTGTGTGCAACCGCAATTTATTCCTTCACCTAGAATTCTTCCTCCTATAGTGGATCAAGATTTTGTGCAAGAGTTTGTTGTTCCTCTCTTATCTGGTTTATCTTGAGGTACAACTACTTATTCTCAACTATTGAAATAATTTGTTTTTTTGGTGGCAAAGTGCTCATTGTTTCTTTTAACTTATGTGCCTTCTCCTATGAAGTCTGTAACCTATGTTTTATTTATTGTAAATCTACATCCTCCATTAAGTGAGACCACACTTGTGCACTTTCTTTATATAAATTTGCGCATTCCTCAACCAAAATCCGAATTCTATCCACAATGGTCATGATTGTCTTATCCCATTGATCCCTTTCTTCTGCTACGATACTCAGCATTGTGTGAGATTCCAAATCAAATATCTTTGCGTAGAATCCCTGCATGGATTCAATTGTCTTTATCACTTTCTCTTCCAAAAAATTATCTTCTTCCATTTGTACCTATGGAATTTTACTATATACCTCCTACACTACTTGTTGCAACCTTTTTGTTCTTTGTGTGGCCTCGTCCCATTCTAGCATGAGTTTTCTATACTTTGTGTGTAGTACTTCATTCTCTGCAACCACTTTAATCAAATCCATAAAATTCAACTCTTCACACAATTGTATCTCTTGTGTGACACCTGTCTGGAATTTATGTAGCATGTTCACAACTAACTATGTAAACACTAAGTCAATATGCCTTAATTCTTGCACGTGCTCCTGCATTTATGTCTTGGGGAAATTTATGGCATCTGTTGATATCTTCATGATTTGATTCTTTGTTGATGTTGATGGTGGTTGAGATGTCATCAGTTGTGAATCTGTTTCCTTTTTTGGGATCTCTTTATGTTCTTATTTTTTCATTCGGATTGGCACTATACTGGTCGATTCCAAAATCTAGCACAGTGTAGCAATCTACACCTGCACATTTATGTTCATTTCCTCTTGTTTCTGTGAAGCTCGCAAAAATGATTCTTCATTTACATCTTTCACATGATATCCAATATTCTCCAATTCATATTCTATTAAGTATTGGATGGCTACTTCCTTTGAGGCTTTCCTCTTCTTTTGTTTGTGTGTTGATATATATTTAGGATGTTATTTTCTCTTCTCTCAAGTGGGCGGTGTTTTTTTTATAGTGTCACCTACACCATTCCCCTGTTATTTTATGCAACAGAATCACTCCACCTTACCACGTTCCATCTAATTAACACGCATGGTGCTCATTCAAGGAAGGAGAGGTGTCGCTCTCTCATTTTTTCCTCGAGAATCCAAGACATGATCTAGACATTAATTGAAGACAAGATGAAAGAGCTAAATCATTCTTTTTCACAAGCCGGAGATAAGGTCGCCATTACTAGGATGACGACAGAAGGGATCTGCATCTGAGTTGGAGTAGATTTCCATGATTGTAATCTGTCCATTAGATAGGTGTTTTGAATGGTGATTTGACACCACTAGTTTATCTTGCGAGGGAAGCTCATAGAATACCCTCTTGTATAAATCCTTGTATTGTATGCCTGGTAGAGGCTATTGGAGTTTGAGGAAAAATATTTGTAATCCAAGATAGGAGGAAAACACAGAGAGTTGAGACTCAGTTGTATCTCAGATTCTACTATTGTAATTTGATATTCCACCATTAATAGAAAATGACAGTTTTCATGTTTTACACTTTTGTTTAATGGTTGCTATGTTATGAATTTAATTTACATCCTTATGAATTGTAGATGAATGTTAGAGATCATCTGCAGGGATAGAGATACAATTTTCTATCAGTGAGTGTGTTGAGCTAAGTTTGGCTCTCTAGGATAAGTACTAGGAGTGCGTGACAGAGCAAGGAAACTTTGTAATTCGATGCAAGGGATGAGTGTCTAAACTTAATGGAGTCAGAAGAGAAGCTGCCAGCAGGGAACACCAGATTAATTCACAAAATCAGGGAGAAATTTCAAGGTGGTTAAGTTCCTTGGAAAGACAGACTGTGTTGGGAGAAGCACAACTCAGAGTTACTGAAAATTCTGAAATAATTTTCCAGGAGGGCATCAATATAGTGTGAGTGTGCACATAAGCAACATGGTTGAAAGTGTTGGAGAACCCCAAAATTGTTGAACATCCTGGTGAAGGAAGGATTTGCATGAAGTGCCCCAAAAAAGGAAAGGAGATGCCTTAAACCTTTCCCTAAGGTTAAGGGACAAGTCCTCAAAGAGTTGAACCAAGCACAAGGAGTGCACCTAAGGTGTTGTGAGTTCACCTTACAAGATCAGGAAACAAAGTGAGAACTTCTAGGAGGGCACGAGGAACACACAGATGAACTTGGAACCTTGGTTTTTTCAAGTCATGCAAGGTTGCACGAGACTTGCACAGATTTTTGCAAGGAGTGCAGAAAGATTTCGAGAACAATAAAAGTATGGAAAGGAGAATTTATCTAAGTGTGCAAAAGAGTAAAGGACTTGTCGATGTCCCAAATATAGTGAAATCATCCATCGTCATGGAGGAGATAGGTGGTAAAAGATCGAGAGGTTTGGAAGAAAGAACTTAGGAAGGTTTACCGAGAGCAAACAAGAAACTTCACGAAGTTGTAAAGAGTGATTTGAA
Organism: Picea engelmannii; assembly: GCA_009831015.1. Lineage (NCBI taxonomy): Eukaryota > Viridiplantae > Streptophyta > Pinopsida > Pinales > Pinaceae > Picea > Picea engelmannii. Next base: position 1,157,504 of record ML779248.1, on the reverse strand, counting down.
TCTAGAACGTTGGATCTGAAAGGGCACATGGAAGAGATCCATGCATTTCAGAGGAAGAACCTTTCGAAGGAAAGAGCAGGAGGATACTCGAAGAGATGGGAAAGTCGATGTAATCCTAGTCGTCCATCAAGAAAGGACACGTGGTGAGAGATCAACACTTCGCTAATTCATAATCAGGAAAAGAAGATTCGATAGAAGATAAGACTCGCGAGGTCCAAACTCACTAAGTCGATCATAGCCATTGATCACTGGGAGAACAAGGACCTTAGATATGGTCCTACAAAATTGGCCAATTTGGGAAATTGGGGAAGGAGAAGAAAGTAGTTTGTGAAAGTCCCAAAGCATGGGGTCGCGAAGGGAGTTGACCCACAGACATAACCCATGGTCACATAAATGAGTAATTCTATCATTGATATCTAGCAGAGTTGACGTTAAGAGAGAAACAATTCTAAGGACAGGGTCTGCAGGTGTCCCATAGTAGGTGTCGAGGAAGTAAAAATGGCATGTGTCAAGTTAACTCAGTTCCATCAGTAGTCCGATGAACTAGTCGATTTTATGACTTGAACAATCCTAGACCGGGAGGTCAAGTGAGCCCCTCATCGACAATATATCAGGTGGTGGTTGACGTCAAAGTGGTATCAGATCTTGATTTATCTTGTAGACATAAAGTGAAGGAGGAGACAAAGGAGATAGTCAGAGTGGTATCAAAGGATAGGTTTTTATTTGTGGATTTCAGGAAAAGGAGAAGCTGAATATTCTCTCAGTTGTAGAGTGAACATCAGACTTTCCAAGAGGGAATGTAGAAGGTAAATATGTCCATCAAATTTCATAAGCAATGTCGAGGAGAATTCTACCCGTAGAGGAGCAAGGCAAAGATGGACAAGGAACTCAGTGAAATCTGGACACAGATGGAGAGGATTGCATTCAAGATGCAGCAGGAGTTAAAGGTACATTGGAGGTACGAATGGCCTTTGAAGAGTACATCCAGATGACCATTTTAGAAGTTGTTAGCTAGGAGGAAGAAACAGGTGTTAAAAAGGTGGTTGAGGCATGATAAAAAAATCATTCATAAGGGAAAGATATCTGGAAATAATCTCATAGATTTCCAGGTGGGCAATTTAGAAGGGATTAATCGATCTCATAAAATGAAAGGTGAGAAGAGGAGACAACCCATATTTCCAGGTGGGCAAGGACAGAGAGATGAGATCAACTGAGATTTCACGTTAGAGGATGTTGATAGGTGAAGACGAGGCATAAGGAAGACCTCACTCAGATGAATATTCGTATGGAGCTGTGAGTCATGTGAATTAAGATGATGAGAAGTTGCAAACTTCCACCATCGAAGAGAAAGATTAGGGGATCATTCTGATCTTTGGAGGAGTCGATATATTCCTACCAAGTAGACAAGGAGAGGCTAGCACAGATGTTGTAGATGTGACAGGAAGACAACAAGTTGAGAGTGTCATGGGAGAGGAGGAATAGATATGGATGTCTGTCCCAATAGAAGGAGAAGAGAATTCAATAGAATCTCTTGACATTTTCATCCAGGAAGATGAACAAGAGATTACTGCAACACTGGAGTCTGTAGCAAAAGAGGGAGTAGACATCATAGACTTTGTTGATCTGTGTGAGGAATTGGAATCTCTTGAGAGGAGAGTGATAGTGAAAAGAATACACATCCAACATGCTAAGTTGGAAGCAGATGAAGGATTGAACCAACATGAGGAGCAGTTGGAAGAAGATGGAATGGGAACAATCGAAGGACTGGCAGAAGTGAATATGTGAGGACAAGGGGTATCTGAGAAACAATTCAGTGATGACGAGCCTACAAGAGTGAACACTGCCATAGAGTGGCAAGCTAAGGCCATGAGAGAAGAAGATGTCTTGGGAAGTCAATGTGATTTTCACATCGACAAAGAGGGAGTGCAACGAGCTAGTATGCAACAAAAGAACTAGCTGACGAAACAGTTGGACATAGTGATCGAAGAGATTAGGAATCTAACATTTGAGTCGGCATAGGAATTGGTTATCACAAGGAATTTGGGCAACAGGAAACCTGCATGAGCAGCGGGGAAGATGCAGGAGAAGAAACAACAGAGAAGAGGAGCCAAGAGATAGCTCCAAGATTTTTTTTTGGATCTAGGTGGATTTCAACCATGTTGGAGAGCTCATAAGCAGGAGCTCGGGATTTTCATAGCTTTTAAGTATGATGCAAGAGAATTGATCCACGTTAGCACGTGCCAGCTAATTAGCACGTGTGGTGCACATGCAAGGAAGGAGAGGCGTTGATCTCTCATTTTTTCCTCGAGACTACAAGAGGTTATCCATGCATTAATTGAAGACAAGTTGGAAGAGACAAATCGTTATTTCACACAATCTAGAGATAAGGTCACCATTAATAGGCTGATGACAGAAGGGATCCACATCCAATTTGGAGCATATTTCCATCATTGTAATCTATCCATTAGATAGGTGTTTTGAATGGTGATTTGACAGCACTAGTTTAAGCTTGTGAGGGAAGCTCATAGAATCCCCTCTTGTATAAATCCTTATATTGTATGCCCAGTAGAGGCTTCTAGAGTTTGAGGAAAAATCTTTGTAAGCCAAGATAGGAGGAAAATTCAGAGAGACGAGACTCAGTTGTAGCTCAGACTCTACTATTGTAATTTGACATTCCACCATTAATAGAAAACGATAGTTTTTCCTGTTTTACACTTATGTTTAATGGATGATATGTTATGAATGTCATTTACATTCTTATGAATTGTAGATGAATGTTAGAGATCATCTGCAGGGATAGAGATATGGTTTTCTATTCGCGAGTGTGCTAAGTTAAGTCTATTTCTCTAGGCTCAGTGCAAGGAGTGTGCAATAGAGAAAGGAAAATATGTAAGCCGATGCAAGGCGTGCATGTCTAAAATTAGTGGAGTCAGAAGAGAAGCTGCCAGGAGAGTACACTAGATTAATTCATAGACTTAGGGAGAAATTTCAAGGTGATTAAGTTCCTTGGAAAGACAAACTATGTGGGGAGAAGCATAGTTCAAAGTTACTGAACATTCTGAAATACTCTACCAGGAGGGCATCGATATAGTGTGAGAGTGCATAGAAGAAACATGGTTGAAAGTGTTGGAGAACCCCATAATTGTTGAACATCCTAGTGAAGGAAGGCTTTGTAAGAAGTGCACCGACAAAGGAAAGGAGATGCCTTAAACCTTTTCCTAAGGTTAAGGGATAATTCCTCGAAGAGTTGAACCAAGCGCAAGGAGTGAACCTAAGGTGTTGTGAGTTCACCTTAAAAGCTTAGGAAGTAGATCAAGAACTTCCAGGAGGGAACGAGAAACTCACAAAGGAACTTGGAACCTTGGAGGTTTTCAAGTCGAGAAAGGTCGTAGGAGAGTTGCATAGATTTATGCAAGGAGTGCAGAAAGAGTTCAAGAACAATCAAAGTCTCGAAAGGAGAATTGCGCTAAGTGTGAAAAAGGGTTGAGGACTTTCTGAAGTCCCAAAGACAGTGAAATCATCCATCATCATGGAGGATATAAGTGGTATAATATCGAGAGGTTCGGGAGAAAGAACTTTGAAAGGTTTGCTGAGAGATAAAAGGGATCTTCGCGAAGTCGTGAAGAGAGATTTGAATCCATACCATTGGATATGAAAGGGAACATGGAAAATATACACGCATTTCATAGGAATAACCCTTCAGAGGAAAGAGGAGGATAATACTCGAAGAGCTGGGGAATTCGAAGTAATCCTAGTCGTCCATCGAGAAAGGACGCGTGGTGAGAGATCAACACTTCGTTGATTTGCAATTGGGAAAATCGGAGTCGAGAGAAGATAATACTTGTGAGGTCCAAACTCTCAAAGTCGATCACAGCCATTGATCGCGGGGAGAACGAGGACTGTAGATATGGTCCCGCAAAATTCGTTGATTCAAGAAACCGGGAAGGAGAAGAAAGAAATTTGTGAAAGTCTTGAAGCGCGGGGTCGTGAAGGGAGTTGACCCATGAACATAACCTGTGGTCACATAAATGAGGAATTATAGCATTGAGAGATATCAAAGTTATCGTTAAGAGAGAAAATGTGCTAAGGAGAGGGTCCACAAGTGTCCCACTGTGGGTGTTGAGGAAGTAAAAAGGGCCTGTGTCAAATTAAATTAGTTCCATCAGGAGCCCAATGAACTAGTCGGTTTGATGACTTGAATGATCCTAGACTGGGTGGTCGATTCAGATCCTCATCAACAGGAGAGAAGGGGGTGGTTTATGTCATTATTCATGTTCATTCTCTTCTTCTTCATCCTTCTCTTGGTGTTACGTCTACTTCTGTGTTGTTTATGACACTCGGGTTTTCAACTCTGCTTTCAGGTCGTTTATAATCTGACTAACATCTTGTTCTATCAACCTATAGTTGGTTGGAAACTATTGTTGATTTGGATCTCTCTTTTCTTGGATGTACATGTTGTGTGGCCCTACTTTGAATTATCCGATATATTTGTATTCTTCAATTCTCTGAGGTAGTATGTGTGGTGTGTCCTCAATACATTGTAGTATTGTCTCCTTATAAATATATACTGTGATATTTTTCTCCATTTGTCTATTCTTATGTGAAGTATGACACAATGAATAATAAATTACTTCCAAACATTGTGACTCCATACCTTCCAGGAACTGGGATTCTTCTGCCTCCCTCCAAGAAACCAATATAATCAACATCAATAACCATGCATAGTGAAACTATATACCTTTATCCTATTCTTTCCTCCAATCAATTAAAAATTGGTTTACCAAAAATGTTGCCCAGTTCATCTGCACTCCTACTGCACACTTTCCAGTTGCTTCTATTACTCCTACTGGCACCTTATCTCTGCGACATTTCCTAAGTATCTTGCAAGACAAAACTTGTGTCCAATATGTGCACTTCTCTTTGCATGCCATATTTATCCTTCATCCTTTCTGCTAATGAATTCTCTTGAGTCTTATCTACGAAAAAAGGTAGTGGTTCTTCCCCTACTGACGAAAAATCCTTTAATCCATGTAATAAATTGGGTGTTCATCGATACTGGCCTATCCATATAGAGAATCCCTTCATGTATGAAAATAAAAAATAACTTGATGCATATGTTGATTTTTGTGCTTCTGCCAAAATGTGGGATCTCCAATAGGTTCAATATGATTATTCGTTGCAGTAGGATTTCCAATTCTTGTGGCTTGATTTTGGATACGAGTGAGTCTGTGCTCAGTCTCGTGCACAAATAGTTTTCTGGTGATAATTTTGGAAATTTCTTCAAATATGTAATATCATGATATAAAAACCTCATACTTCCTATTGCTCCAAACATGTCTCCCTCAATCGTGACCCTAGGTGGAATCAACAGTTTAACGAGGTCATACTTTGACTCCTTGGGTAGTCTACCTTTATTTGTTGTTGGATTCTTGGGTGGCACATATTCCCTAGGAAAGTTTATTGGATATGATTCCTTTGTTCTCGGGGTTTCTTCCTATACAGGTGTTTCTTCCTGCTTAGTGTGTGGTTTTTTTGTCTACAATGTGGATTATCCTTCTTTTGGTGGCACCATGACTTTTTTCAACTTGGTTCTGTCTATAAATTATTCAGCTCTGTCCTTTATAATATCTATCTCTCCTCTGGCTCTCTATTATCTTCAAATGTCCATGCAACAATAACCATTTCTTGTCACCCCTCGTCTACTTTTAGAGCTTGCTTGTAGTTGTTTCATTCCTATTCATGCCAAAATTCACAGTCCCTATGATCGTGTTCACATTCAATTATTTCCGGATTCTGCATTAATTTTGTATTTTTCAGCAGATCGTGATCTAGATTTTCCATCCTGTCAAAATATTATCACCGCTTTTCATTTATGACTACGCATTTCCATCGTCTCGCCATCATGTTTTCTCTTTAATCTTTTCCTTTTATCTACATAGATATTTATCCTCTTTCATCAATTCTCCTTTTTGTACATAGTTCAATTTCCACGACATTTTCTTGCTCATCTCTTTTTCTCTTAATTTGACTCTTTGAACAATGCTTGATTCAAAACTTCCAGCCTCCTATCTCTTCAAATGTTTATTGTGGCTTTCATCAAGCTCTTTTATTATTTTTTATTTTCTTTTTCTTTTTCTTTAGTATAATACAAATACAATACAAATTCTATACTACTCATACTGCGAAGTTAGGCTAAAGCGTAGAAGAATGACTGTCCCTATACTGTTTCAGTAGACTACCATTGACTAGTCCTTCCATGACTTCCCCATTGAATTTCTCCAAATGAAAAAAACCTTCCTCATTATCACATACGAACTCAATCAGTGCATTTGGAACTTTCTAGGGTGCTGCAAAAATTTGTTGTCATGGAGAAAAACTAGGTCTCCCATCTCGAACTTCTTCTGATTAATATGTATGTCATGACATTCCTTTTCATGCACTTTCTAAACCTATTGTTAAATTATTGTGATGAAGCAATCTTCCTCTAGTTATACTAGATCGAATAGTCTTTTATCTATTGTGCCAGAGTCCATGAGCTTTGTCAACGTGACAATGTGCAAACTCGTCACATTGAAATCCATAGGTATAACTTCTTCCTAGACATATACTAATCAGAATGGTGTATGTCCTATCAAATTATTACATGTGGTCTGATATACCCATAGTACTGCAGGAATCCTTAGTTCCAAGTCATCTCTCTTTACATTACATATCTTCATCGATGCATGCTCTAGGATCTTGTTAAACGCTTCCACTATTACATTCTCTTGAGGATGATAAGGTGTGCTCTTCTAGTGATAAATATGAAATTATTTTGTGAATGAAACAATTGTTTTATTCAAAAAATTGGTTCCATGATCACGCATAAGGATTCTTGAACATCCAAACATTGTAACAACATTCTTAAATAGAAACCACACATGAGTCGCCGATCTACAATCTCTTACAGGTTCCGCTTCAGCCCATCAGGTCAAATAATCTATTGTAGTGATTATATATCTTTCTCTTGACATTTTTTCTACTGGATTGATCGGTCCAATGAAATAAACTACCCATTTATCAAAATATTGTAACGTAATTTGTGGTATTAAAGGAATCTCGTCTCTTCTAGATGGCTTCCCAATGCGCTGAAAAATATCACAGGTACAAAAAAAACTCCTTAACATCCTTATGAAGGGTGGGACACCAAAGTACTACGTGCAACATTTTTTGAGTCATTTCTTTCCCTGCATAGTGTCCTCTAAAAATTCCTTCATGTGCTTCTCATAATATCATAGGCCTCTCGTGCTAAAATACACATCACTGAAGAATACCATCTGTGCCTAAATTATAAAAATTCCCTTCTATAAGTTGATAATATGTTTCCTTTACTAATAATTGTTTCTTTTGTGTAGTTGTAAAGTCGGGTGGGGTTACTCCCATGCTCAAGAAATGGACAATATCTGCAAATAAATCATCGACCATATGTACTCCAAACAAGTCTGTGTCTTGTAGATTGTCATCCATATTTTCGACATCTTACCTTGATAGTATGTGCGACAAATGGTGAGGTCCTGAATTTAATTTTCCTAGCTTCACAATCACTTAGAATTCATACTCTTGAAATAATAACAACCATCTACATATCCTCCCCCAAACACTCGCTTATTGACTAAGTATATCAACATAGAATGATCTGTGTACATATTGAAATGTGATCCCAATAGATAATGACTAAAATTTTGTAGTCCACATAACATTTCCATTCCTCCACGCTCTTTAGTAGTGTAATTATGTTTAGTAGTCAACAAATTGTTTCTATCAAATGTGATGGGATGATCCAAATCTCCTTCGCCTGGCTAATATAGAACTACTCTTAATGCTATAGATGATGCATCTACGTCGACATCGAATTCCTTCTTCCAATCTGGAAATATTAAAATTGGCACAGTAATTGGTTTCTTCTTCAAAGTATCCAAATTTTGTTGGCATTCCTCGTTCCATTGAAACTTGACCTCCTTATTCAACAAATTTTATAGTGGGAATGTGATCTATACATATCCCTTAATAAAGTTTCCATAGTACCATGTATGACCCAATTCTGCTCACAGTTGTCACACTGAAGTAGGTGGTGGCAAATTAACCAAAAATCCTTGTCTACATACTACATGACCCAAAAAAACACCAAATGGTGTGCAGAAAACACACTTCTTTAATTTCAAGGAAATATGAAATGGTCTACATCTATCAAACATTAAGCACATAGTTTCAATATGGTCCTTCAACATACTAAACACTTTCCAATTGTCCAAATATACTTCTAGTAATTTATGAATAAATTATTTAAAATTCACGACAACAACTCGAGAAAATGTTGTTGGCGCATTTTTCAATCTAAAAGGCATGAATGCATATTGATAACATCCCCATTCCATCACAAATATTATCTTATGCCTATCCTCCTGCACAATCTTAATCTGGTGATACCCATAGAATCTGTCAGTAAATGTGTAAGCTTCTTATCCAACTACATTCTCTAAAATGCCATCTGTAAATAGGGTAGGAAACGGATCATGTAAGCAAGCATGATTCATTTTCTATAGATCCATCCAAATTCTGATTCCACCCGGGTTTTTTTCCTAGACCACTATAGGACTGATCCATTCTAACTCTATGATAGGTTGAATAATCCCATATTTCGACATCCTATCTATTTATTCTTTCATTTTTTTCTTATATATTGGGTTCAATCAGTACGGTCTCTGCCTCACTGGCTTGGCATCCGACTTCAAAAGGATCATCATATCTCCTAGCTCCCCAACAATCCCTTTCATTTCTGAAAATGTAGTTGGGAAAGGTCCTAGTATTCATGCAGTAAATCAACAATATTATCAACATTTTCGTCATTCTAGTAGTCTCCAATTTTTGCCAAATTTGGATTATCCTTCATACCAGTATTCACCTTGCATGTTCTCAACTTTCCTGCATACATGGTATATTCAAGCTCTAGACCCTCTAGTATGCAGTCTCCTTTTGTTTCTGGAACTTGCAAATTTCTTGGGTCTTCATACTCCTGACATTATTCAACAATGTTATAACATTCTAAAACATCTTGAATAGTCACACTACATAAGGGTACTGGTGTTGTTGTGTCTTCTAATGTAAAAATCTTTGTTTTGATAATATACAAATCTTTGTCTACCGAAGGGGCATCATATTCAAACTTGAAATTTACCTTGAAATTGCAAGTCAAATCTTCCCAGTCTATTGTTCCTCTACGTATTCCAGTTCTATGTAATAGTTCTTCAGGATCGTATCTAGAGTATATATAAAGAAGTGTGTCCATTCCTTCTTAGGTACTGAGCTCCATGTCATGGTGCACTGTGTAAGATGATTTGTAGGAAAACTCAATCCAGTATACTTCTACGCATTATATTCATTTTATATTCCGAGACTGACCTGTAAAAACCTTTTGCATTGTTGCCAATTATCTATTATATTCTTATGCACCTCCTAGCACCTTGCAGGAGTCGCTTTCAGCATGATACCTAAATCTAGTAATCTTTGATGATCTAGTATCTGCAACTCAAATTATTTTAAAACAAGGATCTATATCTGTTATTCCATCATACTTCGGTGGATCACATACCTCAACTCCAATCCGATGCAATGTGTGGGTTATACGAGAACATCTCCTTATAGATACTTCATCTAACCTTTGTTTCCAATGTTCGAGGGCTTCTTCTCAATCCGACATGCAAGGACTGATACTTCACCAAATGAATACACTTTCACCAATAGGATTAACATAGTCATCCATATACACAATCACATTGTAAAGGTTATCAAGTTATTTTTCACTTAGTGGTTCCACATATCTCCTTCCTTCCCTGGGATCCAATGGTGCAACAAATCTCAAGTCTCCTAATTCAAAGATCATTTGTCTCTTTTTAGATCAATAATGGTCTGGTTATCAAAATCCCTATCAAGTCCAAGTAATGTTGGATAAGGTTTATTATCATCCACTATCTCAATTACTTCAAAATCTATTGTGTTGTGCACTCCATCGATATTAACATTCACCTATTTTATTCTTTCAATTAGAACAATCTTGTGTTGATTTGCTAACCTCAACTGAATAGGTGACTAGATCAGATTTGGTTTGTCTGTCATCTCCCATGTCTTCTTCAGAATGACATTCACATTAGATCCTAGATCCAAGATGATATTATGCATATCATAGTCTCCTATTTGTGCATTAAGTCAGAATTCCCTATTCATCCTTTTCTTGCACTGTACTTGGTTAACTAATCATTATGCAACAGGTGTTTATTTATTTTTCATGCATTGGTTGATCATCCTGCCCAACACGTTTAATGCAATTTCATCCTTTATTAGTTCTAAGTAATTCTTTAAGAAACTCTTCAAGGTACTTTCCTTCTCAACTGGCCTTTCTAAGTGGTCATATGTTGGAGGCATGTCATACACAGGTTGTGAAGTCAATGCTCTCCATTATGTTTCTAACATCTCCTTCCTTTATTTCTTATATGTGTCTCTCTCTTTCTAAGGGTCAAACATCGAAGGAGGTTCTATTTCTTTCATGACCCACTGGTCAGTATGATTTCCTTGTTATGCCGCATCGGCTCTTGTTATTGCTTCTTCACATGTAACTGCTTATACCCTTGGTCGATCGTCACACTCTTTCATTGTTATCATTTTCACATTCTCGATCCTCTTTTCTTGCCACTTCGTAATTATCTACGAGCAATCTTTTGTCTCATAATATAGATGTCTACAGTATGTACACGTCATGCATGGATTCTAACAATCTCACGTCAAATGTTGAGGTTGGTTACCATTATAGTAGATAATCATTCCTCTTCCTTTTTTGAATCCTCCTCTTCCCCTACCTATGAATCCTCCTCGATTGTATCCCCTCATAGTGTCACATTGAGCTATCCCTCCTTCCATTCTTTCTTCCCCTTGAACTCTGTATGCATTCGTGGTGCGTCCTCTCATCCAATCAAGTGCATGGAATTCATTTTCTTCATGTCCCACTTTAATGTCCCCAGAAACCCATCGAGCCATGCTACACGAGGGAACACTTTCATTCTCTCACTATGGAACATACTGTAACATACCTAGTATTCAACTGAGCTATGCCACATAAATTTTCTCTTCAAACTACATGCAGTTATAACATATACATACAAAACTCTTGCAGAAGCTTTACATATAAACGTAAACAAACAATTAAATTATGTAAATATACGATTTCATACTAAAATAACAGTAAACACAAACATACAACATATATAGGGAAATACCCATAAACATACAGACAGTTATAATCACACATATGATAAACCATAACATAAGCACATAAATAACAATGCAACATGTAAATTTATCATACAATTGGTACTTATCTTGGAAAGATTGTTACCAACTGCATACAGACCTTCCACGAACCTCCGAACCTTAGAATACACTGTTCATCACTCTCAACAACGAGTCACCCCCAAGATGGAACTAAACTCCACCCGGGTAAAGGGATTCCTAACTAGGCTAAAGGCTCATAGACAACAGGAAAGACTTTGTCGCAGGTGCTCACTCAACTAATAGACTACAACCTCTTATTCCTCACATGCTTGTCCCACCCAAGGAAGTCTACCCCTTCTCTGCTCAACATTCCTTTGGCTTCCCCACTTCCCTTCCAGGGATTCAACAACAGGCTAGATAGGAAGTCTTAGAGCACTATACATGTAGTTTAGCACCTTCAAGAAATCAATTCCCAACAATTTTATTGCTCATAGAATTTTTCACGGGCCTGACAACCCACCTCTTCAACTTCCCACGAGCCTCACAACCCGCTTCTTCAATACTTCTCCCAAGATAACTAGGTACACCAACAGTAAATGGTTATGGAAACAGGCACAGATACAGTGAAATGAATGTCTAAAGGACAATTGAGTATGTGAGTGAAATGGTCATGGAATCATTGACTGGATGACTGAATGATGGAAGGAATCATGGGAGAGATGATCGTAAGAATGATGGAGAAAAAGTGTGAAAATGAACTAAGTTCCCATGATATGTATGCATGTCCCCAGCTTGACACTTGTCATGTTGGAAGCTACTTTGGTCCACTTGTCCCCAAATTTAGAACTTAGGATGAAATAATTATCCATAATTTATGTTTTAAGAATATTAATATTATATTCCTTTTTGGCTTCAGCTCTCTAGCTTATCCCTTTACCTTAACTTTTGGCCCTCCCTTTCCCTAACTGGTGGACTCCAGTCCCCCATCTCTTTTATCATGGTTGGTCTGTGCGCAACGCTGTATTTTATATTAATCATGAGACATATACAAAATAGGCGCACTGGCATTTAACATCTAGGCACTCTGGCCTAATTCCAAAACATAAGCATCCCAACTTATAATAACTGGCTCACCAGCCTATAACACATATCATATACACAAGGCTCACTAACCTCCATACTGCGCACACTTTAGTTAATGTGCGCAGTATCCGAGAATGTGCACACTACATCATTTTACTAACAGTACATGCACACACTATGCCATGAAAGGTGCATTACAAAATGATGTCAAAACAACTCACCAACTTAAGTACACTTACATTACATTTACAATTGGGTTCGGCAGAGGGATATTACAATCCCCTCCCCTTATTTATGCACTGTCCTCATTGCATCATATACCCATATACAACAAAATTTTCAAAAATCCCCAAAAAGATGTGGGTATTCTGTCTGCATTGCATCCTCATGCTCCAAAGTAGAATCCTCGGGACCGTACCAGGTTTATTGGACCTTTACAAGACCTATGGGTCGATTCCAGAGATGCTTGATTTTCTGGTCCAGAATGCACACCAGATGCACTTGAAAAGCGCCTTCTTGCTCCACCTGAATTACATTCCAATCAATAACATGATTAACATCAGGTATATATTCCTTTATCAATGATACATGGAATAAATTATGAACAGACATAGATGCAGGCAATGAAATCATATAATCAACTAGACCAATCCTCTCTAGGATTTCAAATGGCCCACAAAATCTAGCTACCAACTTGGTGCAGCTTCCCAGCTTCATGGAACTCCTGTTAGATTTCACCTTCAGGAAAACATGATCACCCACTTTGAACTCTCTGTGGGTTCTGTTCTTATTGGCATAAACTTTCTACCTATCTTGGGAAGCTTTTAAATTCTTCTTAATTTTTATCATTTGGTCCTCCATCTCCTTGAGCAACTCTGGCCCAACTATTGTCCTATCAGCTGGATTATCCCAGCTCACTAGAGTATTTCACTTTCTTCTGTAAAATGCTTCAAATGGGCTCATCTTCAACTATGCTTGATACCCATTGTTGTAAGCGAATTCTACCAAGTGCAAGTAGTCCTCCCATTTTGATGGTTTTTCTATCACATAAATTCTCAGTATGTCTTCTATCACTCTGTTCACCCTCTCTGTCTATCCATCAGACTTAGGATGATAATTTGTACTAAAGTTCAGATTCGTTCGGAATCCTTTAAACAATCCTTTCCAGAAATTCGAGGTGAATTTTGGGTCTCTGTCGGACACAATTGTTTTAGGAATTCCGTGCAATTATGCCACTTCGTTCATGAAAATATCAACAACATTTGTTGCCTTGTGGGTATTTTTCAGTGGAATAAAATGGGCATCTTTTGTAAGATTTTCCACCACCACCATGATCGAATCATGTAGATTTCTTGTTCTGGGCAATCCCGTAATAAAATCCATTGCCATCACTTCCCACTTCCATTCAAGAATGGGCAAATGTTATAGCAACCCTGTTGGGTGCCTATGCTCATCTTTAACTTTTTTTCATTCCATACATCTAGCAATGTATTCAACGATCTCTCTCTTCATACCTAGCCAAAAGTAATGGATCTTGACTGTTGCCATAGTTTTCTGATATCCAGGGTGCCCTGCATAAGGGAAATTATGCATTTCATGCAAAATCATACGTTTCAAGTCCTGGACATTTGGAACAAAATTTTTGTTCTTGTGCAACAATATTCCATATATTCCCAAATTATATTTATCCACCTTTTGTGGCATCTTACCCTGCTGTAGCTTTGTTACCAATTCTCTGTATTGCAGATCTTCATTTGCAACCTCCAGAATTTTTCTTTTAATATCAGTCTAATACATGCTAATGGTTGTAGCATGTAGTGCATGCACTCTCTTGCTTAGTGCATCAACCACTTTATTCTCTTTCCCCTTGATATGCTTTATATCAAAGTCATATTCGCTTAGAAATTCTAACCATCTTCTTTGCCTAGCATTTAGATTTGGCTAATCAAATAAATATTTCAAACCATTGTGGTCTGTTCTTAGCCCAAACCTCTTCCCCATGAGCTAGTGTCTCCATTTACTCAAGGCATGCACTATGTCTGCCAACTCCAAATCATGAGTGGCATAATTTCTTTCATGCTCCTTCAACTTCCTTGATTCATAACATATAACAAACCCATTTTGACTGAGAACTCCACCAAGTCCTTCATTACATGCATCTGTGCATATAATGAAGTCTTCATTTGGGTTTTCAATCCTTAGTATTGGAGCACTTGTCAATAATTGTTTCAAGTGTTGGAAAGTCTTTTCGCAATCTAGTGTCCACTGAAACTTCACACCCTTTCTTTGCAAGGAAGTGATTGGGTCTGCAATCTTTGCGAATCCTTCAATAAATATTCTGTAGTAGCCTACAAGACCCATGAATGATCTCTCCTCTGTCACATTCTTCAGTGCTAACCATTCTCTAATGGATTATATCTTCTTAGGATCCACTGCTATCCCATCATTTGAAATGATATGCCCCAAATAATGAATTTGTTTCTGATAAAATAAGCACTTGCTCAATTTGGAATACAACTGATGCTCCCTTAATACTTGCAAAACCATCCTCAAATGATGTTCATACTCTTCCTCTGACTTAGAATATATAATAATGTCATCCCAAAAGGAAATGACAAACTTGTCTAAATATTCTCAGAAAACACCATTCATTAAGCACATGAAAACAACTGGTGCATTTGACAACCCAAATGGCACCACTGTGAACTCATAATGAACATACCTTGTCCTAAAGGCGGTCTGTTGATATCTTCCTCTTTAATCCTTATTTGATGGTATCCTAATCTGAGATCTATCTTTGAAAATGTCTTTGCATCCTTCAATGGATCAAAGAGATCATCAATGCTTGGCAGAGGATACTTGTTCTTAATAATCACTTTATTCAACTTTTTGAATTCAATGCACAATCTTAATGTTCCATCTTTATTTTTCATAAACAAGACTGGGGCACCCCAAGGTGACACACTTGGGCATATATACCCCTTCTTCAGAAGTTCTTCAAGCTGCATTTGCAACTCCTTCAATTTTGGTGTACTCATTCTATAAGGAGTCTTTGATACTGGAGTTGCTCTAGGCATTAAATTTATAGAGAAATCAATGTCGTTCTTTGGGGGTAGTCCTAGTACTTCCTTGAACACATCTTCAAATTCTTCTAGGACTGCATAATCTTCCAAATTTGGCACCTTATCTTTAGGTTTCTCTTCCATATGAGATGCAAATATTTGACACCCTTTTCTGTAACTTTTCTTCAGCTACAATGATGAAATTTCTCTAATGGTTACTGCCCTGGGAATTCCCTACACTTTCTTTAGTTTCCCTTTCTCATCCAAGAAATTAAATTCTTTGTTGTGATAGTCTAGGAGAGCATGATCTTGGTCCAACCAATCCATCCCAATTAGACATTCATAGGAACCTAAAGGCAAGATGCTCAAATCTGCCTTGGTGTTTAGTCCATTCATGTCCATGAGGCGTGACTTAACCATCTCATTAACTTTTCTTCTGGATCCTATAGCCAACTACACTAACCAAGATTTCTCATTATTGTTTCTTGGAAAATGAAAAATTTCCACCATATTAGGATCTATGTAACTATGAATAGCTCATGAATCAATTAAAATAGCAATGGTTTGGTTGTTGATCATACCTTCTACTTCAATCATGTGGGACTGATACTTTTCCTACTCATTGTCAAGGGCTACATAGATCCTTGGCACATTTATTCCCATGTCCTCCACTGTTTCATCTTGATGTACATTGTGAACAACCCTTCCTTTTTCACTTATGTGAGGAAAATATCTGAACATATGATCTCCTTTACAACCCCAACATTGAATAGGTGGTTTCCTTGGCCTTTGACTCCCTGTGTCAATCACTCTGGTTTCTTTAGGCATTTGTTTTCCCTATGGATTATTTTTGAAGAATGGTGGCTTAGCTCCATTCTTCCTCTGATCCATATTGAATTTATTTTTTTCTTCCCAAGCCTTTTGGAAAGTTGGCCTTGCTCTCTGCTGATCATATAGGCATTTAGCTCGCCTTATGGTCTCTTCCAATGTCTTGGGTTCATCATACTGTATTTTTTCACTGATGAGTGATGGAAATCCACTCAATTACCTTTGAATTTTGACTATCTCATCCTTGATGAAAGAGACATACTTCAACAGTTCTAGAAACCTTCTCTCATATTCATCTATGGTCATACTTCCAATCACGAGTTCAAAGAAATCTTTCATTTTCTTGTCATAGTATCTATTAGTCAAGTATTTCTTCTCAAAATACTTCTTGAATTCCCTCCAAGTAACACTTTTCTCTTTAATGTGTTTCACCTGCACAAGTTGATCCCACCACATGGAGGCCTTTCCCTTGAGTTGATAGATAACAATTCTACCTTATACATGAGAGGAATAATTATGAAATTGAAAATACCTTATCATGCACAAAAACCATGTTTCTACATCTTCATCCTTCTTGTGCTCACCATCAAATGTAGGAGGTTTGATTTTTTTCATTTCTCCTCATAGCTCATCCACCTTGGACCTCTTATGCCTTCTGACAGGGGATGGACTTGAGATTTTGTCTTCTCTCTTATTGGAATGCCTTGGGGAGTGATGGTGGTGTCTGCTAACACTTCTTTCTTTTCTTTTCTCATCCGAAGGCTTGTGACTTCCATATTTTCTTAAGCCACTCTCCTCGTCCAATTTATTTTCTATTGTGTTAAGCCCTCCAATAAATTCATGTTGAAGTCATCCTGCTTCTCCTTGGCTCTCATAATCCTTTCATTATCATCCTTATGGATTTGGACATCCTTCTGGAAATTTTTAATGGTCTCTGCCATATTCATGTTTTCATTCCTTTCTTCTCCATGTCCATTGGATTTTGTTCCTTCAATGCCCAAATGGACATCCATCCCTCTGCTCTCATATTGCTGACTGTAATTCCCCTGTGCCTCTTCCATTTCTATGGACTCTGCACTGATATGATCTGATCCAGTTGTTGTTAATTCTGCAAAATGTGCAGCCATCAAAACTTATCAGGGTAACTAATTCAACAATTCATGAAAAATATGAACCATTTTGGTTCAATATATACATAAGAATTATCTCTTCTAATTTTCTGGTGTTATCACCATGACAATATTTATAGATGAGATCCAAGTCTTGAGATACATCGGGGTGAAAGGCATTTTGTCAAAACCACTTTTGCGAAAGTCCCAATGTCACGTGCTTGAATATGTCAAAACCACCACTCGTGGGACGAGCGACAACTAGTCAGATCACCCTGTTTCACTCGGTCGGTACTTCACAGCCGTATGATGTCAAGTGAACGCCGCCATATAATGAACTCAAAAACTAATCATTTGAAATGGATTAACCGCACATGACAAACCAACGTATTTGTACGTAATACTGTCTATGATTCATGATTGAGACTCTACAAATACCAATTATCAAGTATTGAGGCATCATCTTATCCATAAATGGAGTAATCTTCAAATTTTGTTCGACCTTCTGATCTTTGTAAAAACATTTCGGTGTCCATGAAATTGAGGTACATGGACAAAGCTACATCTAGTGAGAATGGTTCTTTTGGAAACATGGTAGTTTTACCTATGGTTAAGGAGAGTAAGGTAATTGCACAGATAATAGCGACTAAATTTCACACAAAACCTGCCGCAAACTAGAAAATGGAAGTTAGGTTGAATCCTATTATGAAGGATCTAGTCATCAACAGGGGAGCTGTTAAGAAGAAACAAAGAAAGTGATAGAAGAAAGAAACCATAGCCGAAACGAATGAAAGTGATGGAGAGGATCAACCGGTTTGGTTAGATACTTTAAAGGAGGAGATCGCTAAGCTGAAATGAGTCCTCGAATAAAAGTAGATTTCAACAATTTTTGGTCAGATGGTAGCAGAGGTAAGGGGCCCCAGAGATGATAGGTTTGGTCTTAAATGGTCCCTTTACCATAGGATAATTGTTATTTTAAATCATTCCCTTTTTGTAACCTTGGGATTAAAATGATTATATAGATGTAGAAGCAGATTTTGGATTGTTTATTACAAGATTTTAACTGTTGGTGATATGAGTCTTGTTTTCTTTCATAGTATGCTTTTCTTGTAAACTTATATTTCACTTCCATCTATCTGAATCAGAGGAATATAAAACTCAGAATTTATTTCTGAGATTCTCTTGGCTTAGCAACCTAGAGTATATTTATTTCTTCTCAAACCAACTCTGAATTCACTTTAAATAATGCTCTGATGCGGTTGTGTGTTTCTTTTTCCTCTAATACCATACAAATTTTCTATTAAACTCAGACTCATCACCTTCCAAACAACTTCAAGCACACAAAAATTCAACCTGTACACCCATATTTATCATGCACAACAACACCACAAGGTAAATCGTGCTTCAGTGCACCTATATCCACTATACATTTCTTCTTCGTCACGCCAATAACTTGCAAGCACTACTTTTGCGTTGTGAACCAATATCTATTGCGCATAGTTTTGGTATCACACATTAATATTCCACATGCATTTCTCCCTATGAATTGCACCATGATGAAGTTCAATATGCCCCCACCGTGCACAATAATCTGCGCGCACCATTGACTACACTATCACGAGATAACTTATACTCATACTGTGCGTGCACCAACCAAACTCCTCTGTGTTTTGCAATGCTACACACACCATGTGCACATTACTATGTGCATGCTCACTGCGCAATCCTAAATTCAGCACATGCATCCACACACAATATTCTTCCGTGTGGTGCCACAATTTACCGCGCACACCTATACACCAACATTTTCTGTGCAGTGCCAAAATTTTCCATGGACGCTCTATGACTTCAAATTTGGTCACTTTGAAATTAATCTTATGTGAATATTCACTTCAACTAAACCTTTCCGACACATCCAGGCTCAGTGTTGGAACTGAAGCTATGATACCATATTGTAACGTCCTTGACCACCCATGGTCAGGCCATGCTACACGAGGGAACACTTTCGTTATGTCATTGCGGAACATACTGTAACATACCTAGTATTCAACTGAGTTATGCCGCATAAATTTTCTCTTCAAACTGCATGCAATTATAACATATACATACAACACTCTTGCGGAAGATTTACATATAAACGTAAACAAACTATTACATTTTGTAAATATATGATTTCATACTGAAATAATAGTAAACACATACATGCAACATATACAGGGAAATACCCATAAACATACAGACAGTTATAATCACACATATGATAAACCGTAACATAAGCACGTAAATAACAATGCAACATGTAAATTTATCATACGATTAGTACTTGTCTTGGAAATATTGTCACCAACTGCGTACATACCATCCATGAACCTCCCATCCTTAGAATACATTGTTCATCACTCTCAACAGTGACTCACCCCCGAGTTGGGACTAAACTCCACCCGGGTAAAGGGATTCCTAACCAGGCTAAAGGCTCATAGACAATAGGAAAGACTCTATCTTAGGTGCTCACTAAACTAACAACCTACAACCTCTCATTCCCCACATGCTTGTCCTATCCAAGGAAGTGTGCCCCTTCTCTACTCAATAGTCCTTTGACTGCCCCACTTCCCTTCCAGGGATTCAGCAACAGGCCAGACAGGAAGTCTCAGAGCACTATAGCTGTAGTTTAGCACCTTCAGGAAATCAATTCCCAGCAATTCTCTTGCTAAGAGAATTTCTCACGGTCCTGAAAACTCGCCTCTTCAATTTCCCATGGGCCTAACAACCCGCTTCTTCAATCTTTATCCCAAGCTAACTAGGTACACCATCAGAAAATGGTTATGGAAATAGGCTCAGATACAGTGAAATGAATGTCTGAAGGATAACTGACTGTGTGAGTGAAATGGTCATGGAATCATTGAATGGATGAATGAATGATGGAAGGAATCATGGGAGAGATTATCGTAAGAATGATGGAGAAAAAGTGTGAAAATAAACTAAGTCCCCACAATACGTATGCATGTCCCCAACTTGACACTTGTCATGTTGGAAGCTACTTTGGTCCACTTGTCCCCAACTTTAGAACTTAGGATAAAATAATTGTCCATACTTTATGTTTTAAGAATATTAATATAATATTGTTTTTTGTCTTAAGTTCTCTAGCTTATCTCTTTCCCTTAACTTTTGGACCTCCCTTTCCCTAACTGGTGGATTTCAGTCCCCCATCTCTTTTATTGTGGTCGGTTTGCACACAGTGATGTATTTTATATTAATCACGATACATATACAAAATAGGTGCACTGGCCTTTAACATCTAGGTGCTCTGGCCTAATTCCAAAACATAAGCATCCTATCTTATAATAACTGGCTCACCAGCCTATAACACATATCATATACACAAGGCTCGTTGACCTCCATACTGCGCGCACTTTAGTTACTGCACACGGTATCCGGGAATGTGCACACTATATCATTTTACTGCACAGTAAATGCGCACACTATGCCATGAAAGGTGCATTACAAAATGATGTCAAAACATCTCACTAGCTTAAGTACAGTTACATTACATATACAATTGGGTTCGACCAAGGGATATTACACCCATAGACTTACAAAAATTACAAAATTATCTTTTGGTCATGCTTTAATACTTCTGCATCAAAGGATAGGGGATTGGGTGATGACCCATTGTTCTGCATATCTCACACCATACCCCTCCTCCTGTGGCCAAGGGATTTGAATCTCCTGTAGTCAAATAATGTTTGAAGGATGGACACTCATTCTTATGATGAACTTCCTTTCTTCATGTAACCCACCATACTTTTTCACAACATAACACCATTTGTTGGCATGCAATGGTTAGACCCAGGGTTCAACACAAATTCACCAACAAAACCCTCATATATCGATCCTTTCAAAATCAACTGCAAGAAGGTGAAGTCTTACCTGAGGTATCTATGGAAACTGCAGGAACTAGGTTTCTACAGTGATGAAGGGATGGGAGGAATTCATTCTTACCATTATTATTAGCATTCATTCATTATATCATGTGCGTAGAAACATACTAACAAGTAACATATTCATAGTAACCAAACATACACTATGTGCACACAATAAATAGAAAAAACACATCATAACACATAGACACGTCTGCAACGACCAATTTCTTATTATATTATTCAGGACATCCATTACAAAATATGCGTAGTCCACTCTTACATTATGCCTCAGAAATACAAAAATTCCTTTCCATTCTCCTACCTCTCCATCGTTCTTCTCTACTTAATTACTTTCCTACCTTCATTCTCTCATTCCCTCTTCTATGCCAAAACCCTTACATATTTATACAATTACAATGGAGATTATCCCATATCAATCGACCCAAAATTCCTAAAAACTTCAAACAATATTACTTCCTTTGCATGTGTTGATCCCTAAAAGTGTGCCAACCATAATTCCTTCTTTTCTTCGAGTTGTGGAGTTACCAAAACTAGTCCCAAAATCCTATCCCAACGCATGGCAAGGAAATTCAAGGCATGTCAAGGAAAGGCATGCCATGACAAGTCAATGCAAGGTAAGGCATGGCCTGACAAGGAAATGCATGGAATGGCATGGCAAGGAAAGACATGGCACAGCATGGCATGTCAAGGCAAGGCAATACAATGCAAGTAAATGAAATGCAACACAAGGCAATGCAAGGGATGTAATTTCATGGCATGGAAAGGAAAGGCATGGAAATACAAGGAAAGGAAAGGCGAGACATGGAAGGGAAATGAAATGCAAGGAAATGAAATGAAATGAAAGGAAATGCAAGACAATTCAATGCAAGTAATGGCATGACATATCATGGAAAGGAAAGAGATAGCATGAAAAGACAAGGAAATTCATGGCATGTCAAGGCAAGGCATGGCATGCCATGGCAAGGCAAGGCAAGGAAACGAAAGGAAAGGTAAGGAAATGCAAGGAAAGGAAATTCAACACAAGGCAATGCAATACATGACATTGCATTCCATGGAAAGACATGATATGGCAAGGCATGTAAAGGAAAGGAATGGCATTGAATGACAAGGAAAGGAAAGACAATTCTAGACATAGAACAACAAGGAAATGCATGGCAAGGAAAGGTCTAGGTATACGTCTAGGTCTAGGTATGGAAAGGAAAGGGAAGGAATTGCAAAGCATGGAAAGGCAAGGCAAGGTATGGGATGGAAAGGGAAGGCATGGAAAGTTAGCAAGGCTTGGGATGACATGGAATGACAAGGCAAATAAAGGAAAGACAATGCAACAAAAGGTAATGCAAGTCATGGAAAGGAAAGGAATGACATGTAAAAGAAAGTCAAGGAATGACATGTAAAGGCAAGGCATGGCATGGAAAGTCATGGAAAGGTAGGGAAATGCAAGGAAAGGAAAGGCTAGACATGGAAAGGGAAGGAAATACATGGAAAGGAAAGGTTTAGGTATATGTCTAGGTCTAGGTATGGCAAGGAAACACAATGCAAGGCATGGCAAAGAAATGCAAGGCATGGTATGGAAATTCAATGAAAGGAAAGACATGGCAAGGAAAGGCAAGGCATGTAATGGCATGTAAAGGAAAGACATGGCATGATATGAGAGGAAAGGCATGGAATGACATGGAAATACAAGGGATGGCATGAAAAGTCAAGGAAATGCAGGGAAATGCAAGGCAAGGCAAGGATAGACATGGAAAGACAAAGAAACGCATGGAAAGGAAAATTCTAGGTATGGCAAGGCAATGCATAGATTATAGTTATTTCTTGCAATTTCATATATAATAGAAAAGAGTGGAAATAAAAAAACTTTGAAATTCATACATTCATCAACATAAAATACAGAAACTATGAGATTCATAAAACACATTCCATGAAATGTGTATATATACACACACACAAATATATATATATTCAACATTGTCTAAACTATACATTATTTACAAAATGTCACATCGTGCCCAATATACAAAATGACAATAAGTGCCCTAACATAAAAAACTACCATATGGTGTCCTAGATACAAAATGACAATTATTGGTCACTCATTAACCACTCCCACCATCGCCACCCTCAAGAGCATCTCATAAATTGATATTTCTTCTCTTTCTCGAAGAAGAATCTTGAGTGGTTTTGCGTGTGGGTGTGGTTTGTCTCTCTGGATGTTGCACAAAGAAAAAACATTGTTATAAGTTTTTTCCTCCACAATGAATCAAAATACTTACAAAATTATACTTTGTAATTCAACATTAGAAAAGTCACCGCTAACAGTGTTGACAACCGTGAGGGTGTTACCCTCCTCCGAGACCCTAATATCTTAGTGATGCCACCTTGCATCAGTTAAAAGGATCAAACCATGAAATTTAAACAAATATGGGTAAAATCAATTCCATTCATGATACATAAAAAATTATCATCAACACATTATCTCACCGTGAATATATCAGGAAATGTTGGAGAGTCACTTGCAGGTGGAGTGGTCGACTTTATAACTTGATTTGAGGAAACATCTATTGTGGAAACCTCAGTGGATGACAAAGATGGAATTGGTTGAGGGAGTGGGTGGTGTACAAGTGCATACACTATAAATGGATGCAATGGAATAGGTGGTGCGGGTGGGTGGCCTGCGGATGCATCCACTAAGGATGCATGGGACATGAAATATGGTGGGGATGAGTGGCAATGAAACCCCATGAGCTATACAAGTAAGTGCATAGCCCTTGGCCTGGAAATAGGTAACCAAAAATCCATGGTAGGGTGCCCAAGAAGTGGACTAGTATTGTAACTATAGAAAAGGTCAGCAATCTATTGACATATTAATAATATTGTTATTAGTACCAAATAGTAAAATTCAACTAATTTGAGATTTAAACACAGTTTAACTCAATACATGATATCTGTGAAGCAAGTGACTTGTCCATCCTACATGGACATTAGGTGGACATTGTTGGACATTGTGTGGTACCACAACTTGTTGAAACACAAGAACATTATAAATTTGAGGATGCCAGAAAATAAAGAAATCACTATGGCGAATTTATCAAATGTGACACATAGTTGTGTATGTGGTACACTAAATAAGTAGGTTGCATCTACTGCTGAATCAGTTGTGGATATAGACATTAATGCATCTATCAATGTAGAGGGTCTTTTATACTGGCATAGAAACTGAAAAATATCATACAATAAAATATCTAAATAAATACACATAATACTATATAAATATATAACGATGAAGAATATACACATGGTTAAGATACTACCTTCCTCCATTAAGCTCTGATGTCCACTGGCATCCATAGGCCCATAGAAAATCTGCTTGCAACTCAAGCATTTGTGAGGCTCAAATGAACGACTACTTTGTCCATGATCCTTCTCCTTGCTGCACACTCCTCTAGGGGTTACAGTCCAACATATATCCATACCTCGCTACCTCACCTAACAACTGCCTTAGGTTCGAGATATAAGGATACAATAAAGAGAGAACACAACACCTTAGAATGCATACAATAAAGAGAGAATACAACACCTTAGAATGTGCTAAGGGTTTACCTTGAGATGGACAACATCCATTTAATATAGATAGATATAGATGTATCCATCCTCTTTTGCACAATTATAATCATTACTTATGTTTACTTGGCCTTACCCGAGCAGAGAAAAAAAGAAGGTCCTTTATGAACCATTGATGAAGATTTATTTGTAGCATCATTCGGGTAAATACAAATTGAGATTGTAGAAACATGATCTTGTGATATAGCAACACCTAATTCTGAACCGGTCAATGCAAAAACTATTTACGGAGGACCTAGATCTCCTATGGAAGATATACTATTATGGGATCTTTTCCATGATCTTGAGAGGTCCATTCTACTCTATCCCTATGAGCTCCTCCCCTCGAATAAAAATTTCCTCCCCGACCTATAGAATGATTCCCCGCAATTCCTATCTCAAGGCTCCTCCGTTCGGCTCCTCTAGGTTTTTTTTAAGTGTTTAGGTCCCGACCTATTCTATTTTATGGAGTTTCCTTCCCCCACCTATTTATGGTATTTAGAGTTTTCTCTCATAATGTGGTTACGTAGTCGGCTCCACCCACTATGACCATATGACTGGAGTTGTTCTTACATCAATTGTGGGAAGACACTATGTATCCGATTGGGAGGATTGGGAAATTTTATCCCAATATGAAAGTAGATGTTTCTACCCTCTTTTGAACCCACTTTGGCTACAATGAGGGTTCCCTCAGCGAATAGGGTCATACCTTTCTCTAAGACGAGATTGCAATTTTCCTTTTATTTTTGACTAAAAACTAGGAACCAACCACAAACAAATGGGTGGATATAGATTTGTTTTCGACTAACAACCATGAACCAACCACAAGATCTCTTTGGGCATGTCAGACACTACAAGCAACTAGAACTTTGGTGGGAAATCCAGCAGACACAAGGCAGATACATTCTAAACTCCAGGGAACTCCTCTCTATTTTACCATCATAGTTCCTTGGCAAGAAACGCCTATATGCAGTAACAAAAATCATCTCATTTTAGCAGCGTCTATTAGTACTCCTTTCTTGGTTATCCGTCAAGATTATATTTTGTAGCTAAATAGAGCCTTACCTTTTCCCTAGCTTAGGAGGAAGGAATAAGTGGTGGGACGAATTCTTAGGTTGGAGTGGATAAGGTATTATCAGTGGGGGGATTCTGATTGTTCTTAAGGACATTTTGGGATTAGAATTCTAGGTTGGCTAGAAATTTAAAACCACACCATCGGAGAACCTGCTGGAAAAATAACTCTAAAGGAAATATTTACAAAGAGATTGTGGGTTTTGAATTGGCCATTAAGAACCATACCTTGGATGGGCCCTACCACTAGAATTAAGCGAAGGTTTGAACCATTAAGAGATATTCCTGGTATACTTCTGGGCTTTACTATTCCTTAATATGTTAACAATGAAAATCTATTCCCGTGCATGAATAGCTATGTCGGGTATTGCTTGGCCTTCCGATTCTTCTAACTATTTTGAGTTAACGATTGATTTTATATTGTGAATCTTGTTCTGCCTTCTAACTATATAACTATTCCATTTTCTATATTGCTAGGTTGGGCAGCGAGAGAGAAGGTAGAGGAATCCATCATTCCCCCACTGTTACTGAGGAGGAACCCCACATTTGCACCCCATTGTTTCCTTCCTTCCTGCACAATCTCGATCTCATACTTAGCGATGTCAATCTTCTTCTTGTGATATTGACTAGCCAACCACATATAGGTAAGAAAGTAATGAGGGTGAGTCAGTAATGCTATTGACTATCCTATTAGTGAGAGAGATAGAAGGTAGGTGTGTTGTGATATAGGAGGGGGAACCACACATTATTGCACCCCACTGTTAGAGAGGCAGCCACAAATTGATAAGCCATTAAGCTAGGCGCGTTATGATCTAGATTTATGAGAAGAATGAAATGAAACCATAGATTTATAATATTAACACAGAGACACAGTGAACAATAACATATACAATAAAACTTGGTTTCTATTAATTAAGAAATATGTTGAAAACTATAAAATGCAGACTAAAAACAAGCTTGCTAGAATGGTTGTAGCTTATCTCTAGGAATAGATGTGATGGCTATGCTCATTTGCAAGAATATGAGTACAATGAGGCTATGAAGGCCTTTTTACAATAAGCATGAATTCCCAAACCCTAGACATCCAAAAACCTAAACCTAGGAGATGAAGTGCCAAAAGTCATGTGGGCCACTTTGGGGTAAGTTAGTACATCAACTTCCCGAGGTCATAACTTTTGCATACGATCTCTGTTTAGGGTGCATGATAGCTCGTTGGAAGGAATTGATGATGAAATTCATTTAGGGTGATCAATTAGAGTGTTCAACTATGATTTCGATTACTTA
Organism: Picea engelmannii; assembly: GCA_009831015.1. Taxonomy (NCBI): domain Eukaryota; kingdom Viridiplantae; phylum Streptophyta; class Pinopsida; order Pinales; family Pinaceae; genus Picea; species Picea engelmannii. The sequence continues at coordinate 1,130,225 of ML779248.1, read as the reverse complement.
TCGTGAAAAAGAGTCGTTTAGGCCCTCGAAATGGCCCCAATAGTAAGTTGCCAAAAACATGTTTTGAGCTAGTTGGACAAGGTGGGTGGCCACTGAAATCCTCCTAGATCAAGTTGCCTGTAATTAGTGAGGCACACCCTTTAGCCTTTGACCTTGAGAACATAAGAGATAGGCAGGGTAGTGAGATATTGATCCCATGAGCTCTACAAGCCGAGTCAAAATAATCTATCCTTCCACTTCCCTTCATGTTGATACTCGTTCATACACCTTTGTCGATCCCTTGGCCTTCAGAATCAAGAACATAAGCTTGGAAAGTAGAGAGATTCTATTATACAAGGTATCTACCCTTAATTAGAAGTAACAATAGGGTGCTACCTTCTTATCCACAACATTGACTAGCCAATGAACTGACTGACCCATCAAGAATAATAGAAGGAGAAATCGCCTGGCCATCTTTTGATATGAGAAATAATGAGATGAGGTGGTAACGAGCGATTGATGTTCATATGTAACTAAGACATGAAAGGTGATGGCATTGAGGTGACTCCTTCGCCTATCGCTTTATGTAACGAAGTCCCACACTGGGTCCAAGAAGGTCCTCAAATGCCTCTGACTTCACGAATGAGGGTACCCCAAAATATTATAGGCTTTGGGGACTAGAAAAATTCCAAGATTATGAGTTATTCATTCAAGCGGGAAAATAGAGGCAAGCAATAAGACATATAGGAAGGAATGCAGTCAAACATGTAGGTATGCAGGAAAGCCAACAAATAAACGGGATGGTAGAAATAACCATATTTGTAAGATTTAGAGTTACTATTTCTTTCATTTTTGTGGTGGTTCAGTCCTTAACCTATGGATGGGTTTGCAACTGAGGTATAAACCATTGAAATTGGCATAAGAATTTATATTATTGCAACTTTTTCCCCACATAGAAAGGTGTCTTGATCCATATGCGGTCCTTGGTCGATGCAGGGAATTGGATTCGTTGTTATTTCATGATTTTTGTCTTTTATTATTATATTATTAGGACCAAGGTGGGAAAAAAAAATATAAGCGTAGCACATACCCCAACAAAGTGCCAACTATGAATATCAAGCATCAGAAAGAAGTAGCTCAAATAGAAGCTAATAAATCTATTCCTCATCTTAGAAAGCATCTCATGCTCAACACTGGATTTAAATGGCTATCCTTGACACTTTCCTTCATGTGTGTGCTTCTTTCCAACATTGGTTTGCAATTGGTTGGAAATTTCTTTTACTGAAAATGTATCACAACTCATCCTGACAACATTAAAGAGTCAATCCAGTCTTTCCCGGCACTAGCTAGCATGAGCTCTGCCAGTGTCACCAACAAGCACCTCCTATCGAGTTAGTGCAATAAAAATACCATGGTTCACTAGAATCTAAGTCCAAGATGATAAAGTTAACTGTGCCTATTGCAAACCCTTTGTAATGGGAGGATGTTGGGTAGGGGGGTTAGGCCTTCACCTAGGGGGACGAGGACCTAACATGGGAATTATCCTAGCCCACTCTTTGTCTTGTGTGGAATCTCGAGCCACCCCTTAGAAATAACAAATGTCTAAGTACTTCACATGGTGACCCAAAATAAATTCCACCCATAATTTCCTCAAAAAATATAAAGGCACGTCATATTATTGCAGAGAGGTTTATCAAATACCATGAACCACCTATCCATCAAGTTATCAAAAAATTGAGATTGGATGCACTAGTCCATACAAATGATTTTTTTGTCAAGAGGTGGTTGTACACTAGTGCGAGGATCAATGAAAAGAGACATCAAATCTTGTTTTGAAATATTCAAGTATCTAACATGGTTTCTATCAATTTCAGTCCTATAAAACTTGAACATCCTAGCCACATATTCATAAATAGTAGTTAATTTCCCTTCGGAACTTCTAATGGTCGATACAATGAAATCCAATGAAGTGGCCAAAGACGATCGGGTAGGTTCTCTTGTGCCCCTTAATTCATGAACAAGTGATCTCAAGGTGGCCAACCCCTAATCAATCTGTATGTTTATGTTTGGTGGTTATGGTAGATTGCAGTTTTCTTCTTGTGTGTGTATTTTATTTTCTTTGGGTTCGATCTTAGTCATATCTACAACAATTTAATAAGTAATTACACATAAATTAGATAGGTTTATTTAATTAAAATAGAAAATTACAAAAAACATGCAAAAACATATTTAAGAAATTAAAAAAAGAATAAAATAATCATGCACACATGCATTCATTATTTTATATTCATAATAGTTTTTTATCTGAAATTGAAGGTTGTGAAAAATGCAAGTGTAATTTTTATTTGTCTTGGGCAATTGATCAATTTGCAAGCATGTAGGTTTTTAATGAGTTTTGGAACTTAAAATTGCAGAAATAACAGAGATTAACCACCATCAATAAATACACATAACACAACAAATGATAAAGAAGTTCACTCCTCTCTTGGGATACATCTCCTGATCCATATTCCAATGGTCCTCTTTCATTAAGTGTTCAATATGTGAAATACAATGATTTATAGTGTTCAAACTGCAAAAATAATGGCTCTAATGGCTCAATAATAGCCAAAAACCCTTGTCTAGCCTCCTTCTCCACATGATTTGGCTAAAAAATGAAGAAGTTATCCTTCCTAGAAGTTTCTCCCTTCTCCTACAGCAAAATCCTCCTCCAAAATGCACACCTTGTGCCAAAACCTAGCTCATGCACTCAGAACCTAGCTTTACGCACAGTTCGAGCGTGTGGGCGTTTTTGGTGCATTGTTAGTGAAATTGTAGCACCTAACTCTAGAGGTTAGGGTCGCATGGGCCATGTGGATGCAGCCTGAGATAATTGTCTTCCCTCCCCAGTTATACCCCTGATTCCATACTCTTGGCCATCTGGTGTAGTACGTGGACCATGTAACCATCAGTTGGGGCTTAGCCTTGACCCAACCGTCGAACCTTACACCCTTTTAATTCAAAAGGAATCCACGCCATATAGTGGGTAACTAACACCTATAGGTGGGCTGGTAAAACAACCCATGCTAGTCCACTCTTCCCCAGAGGTCACATGATCGAACCCTGCGGAGGTCTGACTTAACATTTTAATGATTGGCGAGGTGACACATGGCACCGTGTCATTGGTCCAACTTAGCAACCATTCAACACACCACTTCCACATGTCAACATACCGTTGGTCAACATCATCACCTTGCCACATCATCCCTACATAGTCATAACTACCACATGTCCTTTCCACATCAGCCTGTACACACTATACAAACTCCATAGTCAACACAAAATTTGCTTGTTGGGGAAAATGGAAAGAACGCCATAAATTTTCCATACAGACTCCATTTTAGCCCATTCAAGTTGCATTGGATTCATGAGGATTATATCTATGTAATGGTACCATTTTCAATCACTTTTGAGCACTTTGATTTTGGAACACTTTTCTGATCCCCCGGATCACTCCTCCCCATTGGAAGATTTTGGGCCTCCAAAAGACTACTTTCAGTCAACATATAGATGAGAGTACAATTCCCTCACCCTTCCAACCTTAATACATTTATATTTTCTTGTATTTTTTCCTTTGAGACCAACACAAAGGTACTCCACATTCTCTCATTTTGAAATTCTTGTCTTTCTGTCAAGGATGGTATCTTGTTGCAATTTTGAAAGATATTATGGTGAGAAGTCATCTATTGAAGGAATTTGAACATGCTATCCTTGATCCTAAATTAAAGGAGTCTCATATAATCTTAAATTCTCAGCATTAACAACTACATACATTTTCATACAATGAGGCAAATCCAAATAGAAGGCATTGTTACCAATTTTTTCAAGAATCTTAAAAGGTCCATATCTGATTGGTTTCATCTTTTTACCTTCTCCTTTAATCCTCTTGTTGCTAATGTAAATCCAAAATTCATCTCCAACATCAAAATTGTGGTCAACACGATGCTTATCATGTCTTGTCTTATACTTGGCTTGGCTCTTTTCCAACTATTATTGTACCATTTGATGCACCAATTGAATTTTCTCAATGATCTGCTTGGCCTTATCAATGTCACTATGACCATCATTAGTATCATCCATACCAAAGATAAAATCTAAAGGAGATTTTGGAAATTAACCAAAACATGCCTCAAATGGAGCAATGATGATTTTAGAGGCTAAATTTCGCTCATGGGCTAATTTTCCATGGTTTTTCCAAAAATGAGATTCGCTATTTTAAAAATGATTCGCCCAAATTCTATAGGATAAAATTATTTTACCTTAAAAATCGCCAAAATTTTATAAAAACTATATAAAAT